>SJXQ01009805.1:321244-349697 GCA_006408695.1 Aepyceros melampus | reverse complement strand
TTCTCGGTCTTGTTTTTGCTGACTGTATAGAGCTTCTCCATCTTTGGTTGCAGAGAATGCAATCAATCTGATTTCGGTGTTGACCATCTGGTGCTGTCCATGTGTAGAGTCTTCTCTTGTGTTGTTACAGTCAATCAAAAGAATGTCTGGAGGTTGTAAAGACTTCACTAGACCCACGCCCATAATTTACATTTTAAGATAACAGGATTAGCCAGGTTTTTTTGCAGAGACTGTCTTCAAGCAGGATACATTATTGTTATATAATCCTAAGGAATGTAGAGGAAAAAAAGTTTGTCCTTTCCTTCTCCTTGAGAACTCCAGACCCCTCTCTCTTTGGGCAGCCCCGGACTTCTTATCAACCTGGCTAGGAATTGACTCTCTCACAACCATCTCATCCTCTGCCAGCCCCTTCTTCTGCCCTCAGTCTTTCCCAGCATCAGGTCTTTTCCAGTGAATCAGCTCTTCGCATCAGATGGCCAAAGTACCTTGTAGGTGTTGTTTTATGCAGTCCCCATAATAACCATATGACCTAGAAAGAATTAGAATCGCTGTTTTACAACGAAGAGAGTGGAGCTCGGAGAAGTGACTCGTCCAAGGTTACAGGAGTTAGTGGCGCCCACAGGAGAATAAAGAGGGAGGCCTGGCTGGTTAACCGTTTAACCACAGACCGCATTTCACCACCGCGATGTGGCTGAGTCACGCTCAGGGAGACAAAGTAAAAGCGAAACAATCCAACAATCAGAAAAAGCCCTTGACTTGCTGCTGGGTCTTTCTCCCGCCCTCCAGGGCCACAAGTCCCCAGGTGAGAGCGGAAGCTGCCACTTCATGTCCCCCCTCTGCCCCCACCTCCGAATTGGATTTAAAAGCGTTTTATGGGAGCACAGTTGCTTCACAGTGTTGTGAGGGCTGCGTTAGTGCCTGCGGTACAGCAGAGGGAACCCGCTCTCCGTGCACACAGCCCCTCTCTTTCGGACTTCCTTCCCCTCTAGGTCACCGCAGACAACGGGGAGAGTTCCCTGCGCCGGGCAGCAGGTTCTCAGTAGTCACCTACTGTATACATAGCAGTGTGTACACGTCAGTCCCAACCTCCCAAGCCATGCCCCGCTCCCCTTCCCCCGTTGGTGTCCAGAGGTTTGCTCTCCACGTCTGATGTCTCTATTTCTGCTTTGTGAAGAAGCGCGTCTGCACCAGGGTCTCAGATTCCACGTGTGCCGGTTCATACCAGACAATGATTTTGTCTTTCTGCCACTGGCTCTCCTCCACCCATCTCGCTCCAGCTGCGGCACAGGCTGCGCCTCCGCCCCCTGCGCGAGCCGGTCCCCGCCGCCTCCGTGTCGCCCTGCATGGCCCCTGGCGAATCTGTCTTGGCGGCCAAAGAGCTCCCCGCAACCGCGCCTTTGCTGGCCCGGCTCTGCCCCTGCTTCTCCGAGCACGCCTTCTCCAGGGCGCCTCTGCCTCTTCGTTTCCGTCCCGTAAACACTCTCCAGGGTTCTGATCGCCCACCCGCCCTGGGGAACACTGTTTAGCGCTCCATTGCCGTCACTCCCCTGTCCTGCTGGTGGCAGAGAAAAAGGCAAAGCAGGTTTCAGCCTATGTAAGTGACGTTTTCTTTGCAGACCTTTCTCTCCCTGTGATATCTGTCAAAACTTCATTATGAGATGTGTAGTGGGGAAGGCTAGGTCCACAAGATAATCCAAACCTGGGACGCCTCCAGGGATTGCCTCATTAGCGTAAGGAGTGACAGAGCATCCTTTGGTTGGTGGAATTACAGGTGAAGTTGTAGGACCCACCACGTGATTAAGTGGGAACCCTGGTGAGCCCTTCTGATGGGGAAGCTTCTGGAAGTCTAGTCTGAGCACAGTGCTTCCCTGTGAGCCATGCTGTCACTCGGCGCTTTCATGCATGGGGTCCATGTGAGTCCCTGAGATGGAGAGAGACATCTTCTCTGAAATTCCACCCACTCATGAGGCTATCGGCTTCCCTGGTGGCTCAGACAGTAAAGAATCTGCCTGCAATGCAGGAGACCTGGGTTTGATCCCTGCATGGGGAAGATCCCGTGGAGGAGGGTGTGGCAACCTGCTCCAGTATTCTTACTGGAGAATCCCATGGACAGAGGAGCCTGGGGGGCTACAGTCCATGGGGTCGCAAAGAGTCGGATCTGGGCAGTTAACTAATAGCTGTCTGTGTTTGGCAGCCTCTGGAATGGGACTCGATTTCTTTGTCACCCGCCACTGGTGGTGGTCGTGGGGAGTGGACCCACAGCTTTTTTCCTGCCTCCAAACACCAGAAGCTTCCCAGAGTGGTCCAAAGGAACACTTCAGTTACAAGACAAGCTCTTGGCTCACAACACTCCTTTTGGAAAGGACAGAATCTAAGGTGATAAAAAACTGTCCTGCTAATGGATGTTTTTGATATTTTAAAAATAAATTTTATATTTTGGAATAATCTTTGATTTACAGAAAAGTATCCAAAAGACGGGCTCGTGGTCATGTTTACTCCCGTGACCCCGGTGTCCCGGCGTGCCTGCCACACAGTTCCTGCTCCGTAAACATAATCCAGTATTCTTACTGGAGAATCCCATGGACAGAGGAGCCTGGGGGGCTACAGTCCATGGGGTCGCAAAGAGTCGGATCTGGGCAGTTAACTAATAGCTGTCTGTGTTTGGCAGCCTCTGGAATGGGACTCGATTTCTTTGTCACCCGCCACTGGTGGTGGTCGTGGGGAGTGGACCCACAGCTTTTTTCCTGCCTCCAAACACCAGAAGCTTCCCAGAGTGGTCCAAAGGAACACTTCAGTTACAAGACAAGCTCTTGGCTCACAACACTCCTTTTGGAAAGGACAGAATCTAAGGTGATAAAAAACTGTCCTGCTAATGGATGTTTTTGATATTTTAAAAATAAATTTTATATTTTGGAATAATCTTTGATTTACAGAAAAGTATCCAAAAGACGGGCTCGTGGTCATGTTTACTCCCGTGACCCCGGTGTCCCGGCGCGCCTGCCACACAGTTCCTGCTCCGTAAACATATGTAAGATGGCTGGGCAGACGGATAAGTAAATGGACGGGTGGGTGAATGGATGGGTGGGTGGGTGGATAGGTGAATGGACGGAGAGATGAATGGATGGCTGGGTGGACGGATAAGTGAACGGATGGATAGATGAATGGATGGGTGGGTGAATGGATGGCTGGATGGATGGATAAGTGAATGGACGGGTGGGTGGACGGATAAGTGAATGGACGGGTGGACGAATGGATGGGTGGGTGCAGTGTCTGCCGCACCTTCCCAGGATCCAGCCACAGCCCTAGGGAGCCGGGAGCCCCACCCAGACAGCACTGATGGGGCCGGGACCTGGGGCCCCAAGGGGCGGTGGCAGGGGGCTGGAAGTGGGCCCCTCCACCGGCTGTAACTCGAGCGCCCGTTGCCACTGTCTTCTCAGGATCAGGGGACGCGCGCTGGGGCCCCGGTGCTCACTGCTGCCTCTCTGGCCAATCACACCGCTGTCTGTGAGCAGCGGGGAGAAGACCTACCTTCTGAATGGTTGTGAGTCTGAGACCCAGCATAGAGGAGGCCCGGACACAGGGCGCAGCTAGCATTGTTACTCGTGTACTTATTACGGAGGATGGCACGGCTGGGTGGCATCACTGGCTCCATGGGCATGAGTTTGAGCGAGCTCCGGGAGTTGGTGATGCACAGGGAGGCCTGGCGTGCTGCAGTCCGTGGGGTCACAGAGAGTCGGACATGACTGAGCAACTGAACTGAACTGAGGTGGCTTAAAACAACAGGAGCATGTTCTCTCCCAGTCCTGAAGGCCAGAAGCCCCCTTCTTATAAGGACGCCAGTCATCCTGGAGTGAGGGTCCATGCTGCCCCAGTGCCGATTCCAGCGTTAATCCACACAGCCTGACTAACGACATCTCCAAGAACCCCGTCTCCAAATAGCCAAGTAAGGTCACACTCTGAGGGTCCCAGAAGGACATACATTTGGGAGGAGGGACACCGTCCAACCCAGTACACCCTCTAAGCCTCATCTTTTCCATGCATAAAATAGTGCTGTTCGTAGGCTCCATGTTATAGGATTGCTGTGAGGATTGGATAAGAGACGGCTGGGAAGCTCTGCGCGCAGAGCCTGGCACACTGACAAGCGTTCACTAAATAGAAGCTGTCGTCATTGCCATCAACATGCGTGTCCCCGCCTTATGGTTAAAGAAACAATGTCTGCAGGCCACACTGGCTGTCACCCTATAAACAGCTGAGCCAGGCTCCCCAACTTCTGAGCCAGTGCGCCGTGCATACAGCAGACGCTCAGTAAAGGCTCCACGCCCACGACCTGAAACCCAGTGGGCACACACACAGTCGTGGAGCCCCGGGACCCGTCTGGGAGGGCAGGAGAGGACCCTGGCAGGCCTGGCTCCGGGTGCTTTGTGAGGGTGTTCTCGCCACCCTGCCAGGCTCTCTCCCAGCTCTCAGCTGTCTCTGTGGTTGCTTGCTTGTCTGCTTTTGGCCACACAGCTTGCAGGATCTTAGTTCCCTGGTGCGCCCTGTGGCCCCTGCAGGAGAAGCACGGGGTCCTGACCCGGGGCCACCAGGGAGGTGCGTTGGCCGCCTCACAATCCGCTCTCGTCCACGCCCCTGCCTCGCGGGGCGAGCGGGCACACCTGGTGATGTTAGTACCGTTGGCACTGCAGATCGGGCTCCATGCGCCAGTCAGCCCCCCACTGGTGGCACTTGGCCGGAGTCCTGCTGGCAGCTGGCTGGCAGCTGTGCAAACCCCGGGGACGTGCTGGCTGCATCTCCCCCGGGACCGTGCTCTCTCATGAAGGCTTTGCGGAGGCAGAGGACGCCGAGTTTTGACATTTGGTGGACATGCTTGTTAACAAGTTGCAGCTCATCTTCCCTCCACAGGGCCTTCCCTGGGGCGCAGCGGATTTCTCTCAGGAGTCGGGGAAGCTGGCCAGTGGTGTGGATGGGCACGCGCTGGTGGGTGACACCAGCGTGATGCGGGCAGAGCCCAGCCAACTGTGATGGAGGTGGCGTTGGCCCAGGTGTGGGACTGTGGGGCTCCTGGCTCAGGACCTGCCTCCATGACCCCAGCCCTGTTTTCTGGGAAGTCCCTTGCACTCCTCCCCCACCCCCACACAGACAAGCCTGAGTCAGATGCAGCTCCCAGGACACAGAACCAAAGCAGAAATGGTCCCTACTCTGCAAGCTTCCAGGGTCGGAAAGGGGATGAGACAGGCATCGCCCCCTTAATTAAGTCAGTGAATGAAAAGGCGCTGAGAAGGGGCGGGGGCACAACTTCTGGAGCGAGCTGGAGTGGGGCACGGGATTAGGAAACACGTCATTGACAGATGGCATCTGAGTGGGTCTGGAAGTTTGCGTGGGGCTTCTCTGGTGGCTCAGATGGCAAAGAATCTGCCTGCAGTGAAGGAGACGGGGGTTCCATCCCTGGGTCGGGAAGATCCCCTGGAAAAGGGCACGGCAACCCTCTGCAGTGTTCTTGCCTGGAGAATCCCATGGACAGAGGAGCAGGTTCTAGCCTGCCAGAACCCCATGGCAGGCTACAGTCCATGGGGTCACAAAGAGTCGGACACGATTGAGCGACTAACACTTTCACTTAATTTTGGAGGTTGAGTAAGAGCGGCTAGCGGCAGAGGTGAAAGTGTGAGTCAGGGCAGGGGTGTGGGAATCCCAGGGCCTGTGTGAGAAAGAAGAACTTGGATGAAAAGCAGGCAAGGATGGGAGAAGCAACCAGAGTTAGATAGTAATGGTAACATCCCCTCTGAGGAGTCAGTCCGGAAGTCTACAAGCGGGAAATGCCTGCAAGCTCCTCAGGGTTCTGATTTTGCAATGAGACGATGATCCAGCGATTGCTCTGTGACAGTCCCTAGTGCCGTGGGAGCACCCCCAGCCCAGCGCCCAGCACGGGGTCTGCCCCGCGTCTTCCACCCTGAGGATGCAGGGGTCGGAAGCCCACTTCACAGATGTGACAATTGAGGCCCAGAGTGTCCAGATGGAGAACAGCGTGCTCAGGCTCTCACAGTGCCAAGTGCTGAAAACATGATGGGTTAAAGAAGGCAGATTGTATTTTCCAGTGATTTCAAGGCTTTCTTTAATAATTCAACGAAGGTAGTGAAGGTGAAAGCCGCTCAGTCGTGTCCGACTCTGCGACCCCGTGGACTGTCCAGTCCATGGGATTCTCCAGGCACGAACACTGGAGTGGGTAGGCTTTCCCTTCTCCGGGGGATCTTCCCAAGCCAGGTCTCCCACATTGCAGGCGGATTCTTCACCAGCTGAGCCACCAGGGACGCCCCTGTGGGCTAATTCAATGCAAGCTTTCAATTGAGGTGCTGGGGACATAGCAGTCACATTTTAGGAAGATTCACTTGTGAAAAAGGCTAGTTCAGTCTGACGCATCTTCCATCCCCCCCAGCTCAGACCCAGCTTGTGGCTCAACAGCCACAGTGGGGAAGGCGGACGTCTTCCTCTGCGGCTCCGACACTGCCAGGGTGGGTGCCTGGGGAGGAGGGACACGCCACAGAAGTCTCACGCTGTGACCGCGTGCCTCAGGGGCGTGGGCTCATTTCGTTACGTTTCACGTTGAGAAATAGTTGCCGTAGAGTACACAGCGTCACGGCTCTTGTGTGTGCCCTACAGAATGGTCACCACAGTAAGGCTGCATAGCGTCCGTCGCCGCACGCAGTTACAGGCTGCTTCTCGTGCTGAGAACTTTCAAGACCTATGCTTTCAGCAGCTCTTGAGCCTACAGCGCAGGACTGCCTGTAGTCTTGCTGCACAGCTCACTCCCAGGACTCCCTCACTCTGTAACTGGAGGCTTGTGTCTTCTGACCCCGTTCACCCACTTCACACACACACTCACCCCTCCCTCTTGCAACTGATCTGGCCTCTGTATGAATTCGGAACGGGAGGTGCTGTTAAGACTGCACAGATAAGTGACATTATACAGTAGTTGCCTTTCCATGTCTGATTCATTTCACTTAGCGTAATGTCCTCACGGCCCATTCAGGTCAGCCCAGTGGCTGAGTCCTGTCTGACTCTTCGCGACCCCATGAACTGCAGCACACCAGGCCTCCCTGACCATCACCAACTGCCAGAGTCCACCCAAACCCATGTCCATCGAATCAGTGATGCCATCCAACCATCTCATCCTCCGTCACCTCCTTCTCTTGCCTTCAATCTTTCCCAGCATCAGGGTCTTTTCCAATGACTCAGCTCATTGCGTGAGGTGGCCAAAGTACTGGCGCTTCAGCTTCAGCATCAGTCCTTCCAATGAACACCCAGGACTGAGCTTTAGGATGGACTGGTTGGATCTCCTTGCAGTCCAAGGGACTCTCAAGAGTCTTCTCCAACACCACAGTTCAAAACCATCAATTCTTCGGCGCTCAACTTTATTTATAGTCCAACTCTCACATCCGTACATGACCACTGGAAAAACCACAGCTTTGACTGGATGGACCTTTGTTAGCAAAGTAATGTCTGTGCTTTGTAATATGCTGTCTCGTTTGGACATAGCTTTCCTTCCAAGGAGCAAATGTCTTTTAATTTCATAGCTGCAATCACCATCTGTGGTGATTTTGGAGCACCCCCCCAAAAAAGTCTGTCACTGTTTTCACTGGTTCCCCATCTATTTGCCATGAAGTGAGGGACCGGATGCCATGATCTTAGCTGACCCATTCATGTTATCACAAACGGCAAGATTTCTTTTTTCATGGTGAAAACTATTCTGTTGCACACAGATGCCACATTTTCTTTGTCTGTCCATCCTTCAATGGACCAAGATTGCTTCCAACTCTCTAACCACTGGTAATCACTAGTTTGTTCTAATTGTGAGTCAGCTTCTTTTTTGTTATATTCACTAGCTTATTTTTTATATTCCACATATAAAAGGTATCATATACTATTTATCTTTCTCTGTCTTACTTATTTGCTTAGTATAATACCACCTAAGTCCATCCATGTTGCCACAAATGGCAATATTTCATTCTTTTTTGTGATTGAGCATATACACACCCCATCCTCTTTTTCCATTCATTTGTTGATGGATGCTCAGGTTGCTTCCATGTCTGGGCTATTCTAAACAGCGCTGCTATGAACACAAGGAAGCTTTTATTTTTTCGAATTCGTGTTCTTGTTTTTTTTCCCGGATGTATACTTGGAATTGCTGCGTCATATGGCCGTTCTATTTTTCGTTTTTTGAGGAACCTCCATACTGTCTTCAGTGCTGACTGCACCAGATTACATCCTCACCCACAGGGACGAGTTTCCCTTTCCTCCGTGTTGGGGCCCTCCCACCCCTGTCCCCAGCGCAGGTGCAAAACCTGTAGTTTTCTTTGCCAGACGTGCCGTCTCAGCAGGCTGGTGACAGATAAGCCTAACACATCCAGAGTGAAGTGAGAGTCATGGGAAGGCTGACCCCAAACTCCGTGCCCCTGGCTGATTGCCCAACTGCACGCGTGAGGGGGGACCCCAGAACCTGGAGAAAATGAAAGGGCTGAAGAGGCCGTGGAGCCCTGTCCTCAGGCACTCAGATGGAGCCAGTTGCTTCCGTGGCTGCGCCGGGTGGTTGTTGCGGCAGCAGGAGCTTGAGTCGCGGTTGTGAACTCTTAGTTGCTGCATGTGGGGTCTAGTTCCCCGCCCAGGGGTGGAACCCAGGCCCCTTGCGGTGGAGCGTGGAGTCTTAGCCGCTGGACCACCAGGGAAGTCCCAGATACTGCCCTGTTGAATGCACTTCCCCACCCCCTGAATATTCAGTGGAAGGGGAGAGGCTGAAGCTGAAGCTCCAATCCTTTGGCCACCTGATGCGAAGAGCTGACTCATTGGAAAAGACCCTGATGCTGGGAAAGATTGAAGGTGGGAGGAGGAGGGGACGACAGAGGGTGAGATGGTTGGAGGGCATCACCGACTCGATGGACGTGGGTTTGAGCAAGCTCCAGGAGTTAGTGAAGGACAGGGAGGCCTGGCGTCCTGCGGTTCACGGGGTCCAAAGAGCTGGACACGACAGAGAGACTGAACAACAGCAACAGCTCACAACCCAATCCCAGCACAGCGCGGGCTGCAAAGGGAGGAGCCTCATCAACTTACAACCCAATCCCAGCACAGCGCGGGCTGCAGAGGGAGGAGCCTCATCGACTTACAACCCAATCCCAGCACAGTGCGGGCTGCAGAGGGAGGAGCCTCATCGACTTACAACCCAATCCCAGCACAGTGCGGGCTGCAGAGGGAGGAGCTTCATCGACCTACAACCCAATCCCAGCACAGTGCGGGCTGCAGAGGGAGGAGCCTCATCGACTTACAACCCAATCCCAGCACAGCTCGGGCTGCAGAGGGAGGAGCCTCAGTGCCTTCAGTGTTTGAACAAGACCTCTGCTGACCACTGAAAATGTGCAGCTGCGAGGGAGACCTCCTAGGGATCCAGGTTCTAAAAACAAAACCCAAAATCTTGAATAGATACAGCAGCAGCTGCATATCCTCAGATACAGATTTTGCAATTTGAGTTAGTTACCTAAAAACAAACAATAAAACAAAACACCAAAACCCTCAGAAGAACAAAACAGAAGACAAAATGTTACAGTGATATGACATATTACCCACAATGTTCAGTTTCGATAAAGAAATGTTATTAGATCGCAAAGAGACAGGGCAGTGTGACCCGAGCTTAAGGAAAAAGGTAGTTCTGCGCGGCATGCACTGAGCAGAACAAGGCTCCAGAGCGGCCATGATAATGTATTCAAACAACTAAAGGAAAATGTAATAATGAGTCAACAATATAGAATATTAACAGATAAATGCAAATTGTAAAAAGAAAAAAGAACTTCCAGATCTTAAAACTCAGTGGGTTCCATGGCAGAAGAATCAGTGTATTTAAAGAAAGATAAATAGAAATTAACCATCTAAAAGACAGAGGGGAAAAGGAAAGAAGCAGCCTGTGAGATTTAGGACAATATCAAGTTTAACAGTGGCACCCCACTCCAGTACTCTTGCCTGGAAAATCCCATGGACGGAGGAGCCTGTTGGGGGGCAGTCCATGGGGTCGCTGAGGGTCGGATACGACTGAGCGACTTCACTTTCACTTTTCACTTTCATGCATTGGAGAAGGAAGTGGCAACTCACTCCAGTGTTCTTGCCTGGAGAATCCCAGGGACGGGGGAGCCTGGTGGGCTGCCGTCTATGGGGTCGCGCAGAGTTGGACAGGACTGAATTGACTCAGCAGCAGCAGTAGCAGGTTTAACAATATGAAAGCAATCATAGTATCAGAAAGAAAAAGAAAAAACGAGGCAGAAAATTTTTTTGAAAAATAAATTGCTGCAACCACCTTAAAGTTGGCGAAAAGGATCAACTTACAGACCCAAGAAGTTTCATGAACTCCAGGTAAAATGAAAACCACAGGGGTACTTTCCTGGTGGTCCAGCGATTACACTCCACGTTTCCACTGCAGAGGGCACTGGTTCAACCCCTGGTCGGGGAACTAAGGATTCCACATGCCATGCAGCACAGCCAAAAAAAAAGTTTATGAAAATAAGATACAGGGTAGGAGAGAAGGTGGAGGGAGGCGGGGCGTCTGCACAGAGGCGCTGGCTGGAGCCCTGGGCTCCCCTGGGGAGGCCGCGCAGAAAGCATCGGGGCCAGGGGGCCTCCTGCGGCTGTTCCAGGGGCTGGAGCAGGGGCGGTCGGAGGGCGAGGCCCGCCAGGAGGGGAGCGAGGAGGAGACGTTCTCAAGAGGGGAGTGCCATCGGTTGCACGGAGCCCCGCGGAATTAAAGACAAGGGGCCCGAAACCACCGGGGCGGTTGTCAGCGAGAAGGTGGAGGGAGGCGGGGCGTCTGCACAGAGGCGCTGGCTGGAGCCCTGGGCTCCCCTGGGGAGGCCGCGCAGAAAGCATCGGGGCCAGGGGGCCTCCTGCGGCTGTTCCAGGGGCTGGAGCAGGGGCGGTCGGAGGGCGAGGCCCGCCAGGAGGGGAGCGAGGAGGAGACGTTCTCAAGAGGGGAGTGCCATCGGTTGCACGGAGCCCCGCGGAATTAAAGACAAGGGGCCCGAAACCACCGGGGCGGTTGTCACATCTCCAGGGCACTGTGCCAGCGCCCCCACCTTCCTGCCGGGACGCCAGGCAGGAGGGTGGGGCGCAGCCTTGCTCAAGGGCAATCTGGGAAAATGACTAACGTTTGAAAATGCTAACGTTGACTCACTCGTTCTACTTCTAGGAATTTATCCTACGGAGATTACTGAGTGGCGCGCGGGCCTCTGCCCATTCATGGCGATACTAATGGCAGCTGACTTGCGTTAAGTGATCACCAGGTGCTGAGTGCTCTGCTTCTGTTATCTTATTTACCTCATTGAGGCAAATGCTGTTCTTATGCCCATTTTACAGATGAGGAAACTGAAGTGTAGAAAAGTTGGGTAACTTAACAAAAGCACATAATATGTGGGGAAGCTCAGGTCTTTCTGACAGAGAGCTCCTGCTCTCAAATGTGAAATCAGCATGAATATTGGCAAACACTGGCTTGGCATAAATGATGGTGTCTCCAACCACAGTACAGTTCAGTACCACTCTACTGTAAATCTCTTTCCCCCAAGAAGGTCAGCTCCATGAGTGCAGGGTCTTCATCTGACTTGTTCCTCAAAGCCTGAGACAGTGCCTGATGCATAGCAGGTGTTCAATAGATGCATTTATTTCATATTTGTTCATAACATACAGTCATAAAATGAGTGAAGGAATAAGCTGTATAATGCAATATTTTGTTGTTTAGTCGCTGTCATTCCAGCTCTTTCCGACCCCGTGGACTGTAGCTCGCCAGGCTCCTCTTTTCATGGGATTTCCCAGGCAAGAATACTGGAATGGGTTGCCATTTCCTTCTCTGATAATGGAATATTCAGTTCAGTTCAGTCGCTCAGTCGTGTCCGACTCTCTGCGACCCCGTAAATCACAGCACACCAGGCCTCCCTGTCCATCACCAACTCCCTGAGTTCACTCAGACTCACTTCCATCGAGTCAGTGATGCCATCCAGCCATCTCATCCTCGGTCATCCCCTTCTCCTCCTGCCCCTAATCCCTCCCAGCATCAGAGTCTTTTCCAATGAGTCAACTCTTTGCATGAGGTGGCCAGAGTACTGGAGTTTCAGCTTTAGCATCATTCCCTCCAAATAAATCCCAGGGCAGATCTCCTTCAGAATGGACTGGTTGGATCTCCTTGCAGTCCAAGGGACTCTCAAGAGTCTTCTCCAACACCACTGTTCAAAAGCATCAATTCTTCTGCGCTCAGCCTTCTTCACAGTCCAACTCTCACATCCATACATGACCACTGGAAAAACGATAGCCTTGACTAGACGGACCTTTGTTGGCAAAGTAATGTCTCTGCTTTTAAATATGCTATCTAGGTTGGTCATAACTTTTCTTAAAGGTCAGTAAAAATTATTTTTTCAAAGAGTAATTAATGACATGAGGGAAATATTACTGATAAATGACTGTGATAACATTTTTAAGTAAAAAAAAGAAATATATAGTACAGTCCAAATTTTGCTTCATTTTTTTATTGTATGTAGAGAAAAAACAGCTTAAGGAAACACATCAAAATGTTAATGGGGTTGTACATGCGTGATGGAATATACATGCATGATAGAGCAGTGTGACTGGCTTGTATTTTCTGTTATACTTTCCTCTTCAATATCATGTGCTGAATATCTGTCACTTCAGAGTTAGGGAAGCCAGGGTGAGCAGGGTCAGAAGAGTGTGGTCTTCCTGCCGACTCAGTGGTAAAGAACCCGCTGCCAGCGCAGGAGACGTGGGGCCAACTTCCTTATGTCCAGTTGCTGGGTCGGGACGATCCCCTGGAGAAGGACATGGCAACCAGTTCATTTTCTTGCCTGGGAAATCCCACTGACAGAGGAGCCATGGGGTTCTGAGCTGGCGTGACTCAATGACTAAACAGCAGATGACACCACTGTTATGGCAGAAAGTGAGGAGGAGCTAAAAAGCCTCTTGTTGAAAGTGAAAGAGGAGAGTGGAAAAGTTGGCTTAAAGCTCAACATTCAGAAAACGAAGATCATGGCATCTGGCCCCATCACTTCATGGGAAATAGATGGGGAAACAGTAGAAACAGTGTCAGACTTTGTTTTTTTGGGCTCCAAAATCACTGCAAATGGTGACTGCAGCCATGAAATTAAAAGGCGCTTACTCCTTGGAAGAAAAGTTATGACCAACCTAGATAGTATATTCAAAAGCAGAGACATTACTTTGCCGACTAAGGTCCGTCTAGTCAAGGCTATGGTTTTTCCTGTGGTCATGTATGGATGTGAGAGTTGGACTGTGAAGAAGGCTGAGCGCAGAAGAATTGATGCTTTTGAACTGTGGTGTTGGAGAAGACTCTTGAGAGTCCCTTGGACTGCAAGGAGATCCAACCAGTCCATTCTGAAGGAGATCAACCCTGGGATTTCTTTGGAAGGAATGATGCTAAAACTGAAGCTCCAGTACTTTGGGCACCTTATGCGAAGAGTTGACTCATTGGAAAAGACCCTGATGCTGGGAGGGATTGGGGGCAGGAGGAGAAAGGGACNGCCTCAGGGCAGATCCAGGTTTCAGGAGCAATGAATCCAGGGGCCCAAAACTGGCCCCAGCGGCCCTACTGCGCAAATGAGAGACATCAGACGGGGCAGAAAGGGCAGCTGGGAGCTGAGACTTCTCGGTGGTGAGAATCTCAAACCTGTCTGAACCAAGAGGGAAAGAAGCCCAAGGAGCCAAGTTTGAACGCCCTGGAGGAAAGTAGGAATGGCTTCAGGATAAAGGTGTCTGTGTGGCCAGTGGGTGCAGAAGGGCAGAGCCGCCCCGCGGAGCGGCTCCCTGTCCTCAGTCAGTGGGCTGGGGGCAGGGCCCAGGCGCCCGGGTGAGCGCAGAGGTGGCATCTGGAAGACAGAACTGTCAACATGACATCATTGCTTCCAGCAATGATCACCCAACTCTGGTGGGATTCTTAGAGAAAAGAAGAGCGAGGAGACACAGCTGGGGTAAAGATCAGCTCTGAGAGCCAGGCAGAAGATGCCCTGGGGCGGATGGTGTCGCAAGAAGGAGAGATTCTCCTCCACCCGCTTCGGCTCAGTTTGTGGGCACAAGTGAATTAAACTGAAAAGAGACATATTAGCAGGAGAAAAGGGTTTATTCATACGCATATGGGAACTTGGACTATAAAGAAAGCTGAGAATTGGTGCTTTTGAACTGTGGTGTTAGAGAAGACTCTTGAGAGTCCCTTGGACTGCAGGGAGATCCAACCAGTCCATCCTAAAGGAGATCAGCCCTGGGTGTTCATTGAAAGGACTGATGCTGAAGCTGAAACTCCAATACTTTAGCCACCTCATGTGAAGAACTGACTCCTTGGAAAAAAACTCTGATGCTGGGAAAGATTGAAGGAGGGAGGAGAAGGGGACGACAGAGGATGAGATGGCTGGATGGCATCACGGACTCAATGGAACATACGCATATGGGAACTTGGACTATAAAGAAAGCTGAGAATTGGTGCTTTTGAACTGTGGTGTTAGAGAAGACTCTTGAGAGTCCCTTGGACTGCAGGGAGATCCAACCAGTCCATCCTAAAGGAGATCAGCCCTGGGTGTTCATTGAAAGGACTGATGCTGAAGCTGAAACTCCAATACTTTAGCCACCTCATGTGAAGAACTGACTCCTTGGAAAAAAACTCTGATGCTGGGAAAGATTGAAGGAGGGAGGAGAAGGGGACGACAGAGGATGAGACGGCTGGATGGCATCACGGACTCAATGGACATGAGTTTGAGTGAACTCCGGGAGTTGATGATGGACAGGGAGGCCTGGCGTGCTGCAGTCCATGGGGTCGCAAAGAGTCAGACACGACTGAGCGGCTGAACTGAACTGAACTGATATGGGAGTAGGTAACCCAATAAATGGTCAAAGTTAGGGGCTTGGTGGTGGTGCTCAGCCTTCCGTCCACGGGATTCTCCAGGCAAGAGCACTGGAGTGGGTTGCCAATTCCTCCTCCAGGGGGTCTTCCTGACCCAGGGATTGAACCCACATCTCTGGTATCTCCTGCACTGGCAGGTGGCTTCTTTACCACCATGCTACCTGGGAAGCCCCGAAGTTAGAGGCTTATACGCCTAATTTAGCAGTAGGGGAAAGGGAGGGAGGACAAAAGGTTTCCACAGAAGAACAAACAGGTTTCTTTAGGAAAGACAAACATATTTTAGGAGAACAAATGGGAGATGAGAAAGTTTGGGATGAGTTTTGCCTATGCGGACGTGAGTAGGCTTTTGTCTTCTTCAGGGCCATAAAACTTCCTCAGAGGGACGACTTATGGCAAGTTTACTCTTGGTCTTTCTCCTGGAAGTAAACTCCCCCAAGAGAAACTCATGGCAGCCTCATTTTCCAGAAAGAAAGTGTTAGTCGCATGGGAGTCTCCAGGCAAGAGTACTGGCGTGGGTTGCCATGCCCTCCTCCAGGGCATCTTCCCAATCCAGGGATTGAACCCACGTCTCTTGTGTCTCCTGCACTGGCAAGCAGGTTCTTTACTACTGGCGCCGCCTGTGAAGGCCCACTTCCCAGAAGTTGCTGCTTTCAATCAGATAAGGCAGCTTCACTGTTTCTTACTGCCTCTGCTGACTCTCACACGTTTTCAGCTTCTAAATACTCTCTTGGTAGCAGCTCTGCAGTGCTGGCTAGCTCCCCACAGCATCTAAGCTGAGACCTGAAAGTAGGAAGAAGCTGGGCAGAGATGTCCCCAAGCAGAGGTCGTGGGTCCCCCAGGGGCTGGCTGAAACACTAAGCAACCGTCTGGAAAGTGTAGAGTGTGAACTTGACGCTACATCCCAGTTCTAAAACCCTCTGTATTTTCCTCTGAAGAAAAGATGAAACTAAGGTCGAGAGCCAGCGTGTCTAGGTTGGACCGGACTGCGCTTTAGTGATGTGGTCTCGAGCCCTCATTTAATGTCCCTGAGCCCCAGCTTCTCATCTGCACGTTGAGGGGTAACAGGATAAACTAAAGCATCCCCCAGGGTCGTCTGAGCCCTGTCTGAGAAGGGGCCGGTGGGCCCTGGGTAAGAGCAAGTGGAATCCAAGCTCTCTAGGCTTATCTCATGTATCTTGGGATCAAGTGCCGGAAGCGAGCAGAAGTGAGGAGGGGTGAGCAAGGAGTGTTGGAGAGGGAGCGGGGGCAGCTTGGGCGCTTCGGAGAAGCAGCACCTCCAAAGGCAAGGTAACTATTATTAATAATCTATTTAGTTAATCATAATTAAAATTACAAGGAAAACCTATCAATAAGCCGACCGCTGGGAACTATTTGGTTGCGTGGCGCTCCCTGCTGGTGCGTTTCTAAACTGCAGGCGCCGGTCCCCTCGCAGGCGGCCTCGGCCCAGCTTCAGGAGTCACCCCACAGGCACAAGCAGCCTGGGCGCTAAGGCTGGGGGTTGCTCTCAGTCGCAGGTTACCGACCTTTGCGGGAAACGTGCGGCTGTGCTGCAGCCTCTAACCTCTCCAGGGCTCTGCCCACAAATACGTCACTCCCATCTCTGGTCGAAGCCACCTCACACCTAGCACTCGGCAGGTCCGCCCAGCGTGCTCAGGGAGACTTACTGTGTCCTCCCATGTTTTAGCCGAGTTAGGAGTCACCTGAGGCCTACGGTGCCAACCTTCACTCCTCCGTGACTATCCTGGACATGGACCTGGTCACTGTCAGCCCAGAAACCATCAGAAGCTCAGCAGGCAGCTTGTAGAGAATAGCAGCAGGGATGTGTTGGTCTCATGTGATACTAGTAATAAGGTCTTCCAGCTTCCAAGTGATGAACAAATACTTGCTACAGGTTGCTTTGGCTCATACAATACTCGAGACCTTCTAAGCTCTTAAGTTCTCTTTCATCTTGGACGTTCTATTTACTGTGCAGGGAGTTCACAGATTTGTGCTGTGTAAGCATAAAGGGGAGAACAGTTTTTAGGGGTCTCAAAGTTTCTGTCTGAAGGGGGATGGTATGTTGACAATAGCTTGCCAGTTATGACCAGGTCTGCCTTGCAGCTGCAGCTTCCTAGAAAAGACAGCAGGGATTTCTGGTTTTCACTTGAAGCCTGGAGGCTTTGTTTTAGGAGTCTCCCAGGTGACACTGAGAAGCAGGCAGATGTGAGAATCTCAAGTGCTTCTGAGCATAACATTATTTTTTTTTCCTTACTAAACAGAGAGATCCCAGGGTGTTTCAGCACTGTGGAGGGGAATCTTCCCCAGGTCTGCAGAGAGCCATGTTCCCTGATTAGTGTAACTGGTTGTAATACCACTGGGTCCATAAGTGGTGCTGAAACACTGATTTGTAGGGAGAGGAGATCTGCAGCCAGCTAGTGTGACGCGCTGCTTCTAAACGTGCGTCCACAAATGTCCATGGAACAGCAGCAGTCCCTCTGCATTGCCATCTCAAGGCCACCACCACATGAACGGGAGGGAAAGTAAAAGGGGGTCTAGTCCCTGGCTGTCGGAGAAGGCAATGGCACCCCACTCCAGTACTCTTGCCTGGAAAATCCCATGGATGGAGGAGCCTGGTGGGCTGCAGTCTATGGGGTCGCTAAGAGTCAGACACAACTGAGAGACTTCGCTTTCGCTTTACCGAACTTCCACTCATTTTACCTACATCATTTATTTTAAAAAAGTTTCACATAAATATAGACAGTGCTTACTACAGGCCAGGTACTGTTTTAGTACCAAGTAGTTCTGTGAGTGAAAAAGTTGGTTTAAAACTCAACATTCAGAAAACTAAGATCATGGGATCTGGTCTCATCACGTCATGGCAAACAGAGGGGGAAACAGTGGAAACAGTGAGAGATTTTATTTTAGGGGGCCTCCAAAATCACTGCAGATGGTGACTGCAGCCATGAAATTAAAAGACGCTTGATCCTTGGAAGAAAAGTAATGACTAACCTAGACAGCATATTAAAAATCAGATAAATTACTTTGCCAATAAAGGTCTGTCTAGTCAAGGCTATGGTTTTTCCAGTAGTCACATATGGATGTAAGAGTTGGACCATAAAGAAAGCTGAATGCCAAAGAAATGATACCTTTGAACTGTGGTGTTGGAGAAGACTCTTGAGAGTCCCTTGGACTGCAAGGAGATCCAACCAGTCCATCCTAGAGGAGGTCAGTCCTGAATGTTCACTGGAAGGACTGATGCTGAAGCTGAAACTCCAATACTTTCGCCACCTGATGCGAAGAGCTGACTCGGGAAAGACCCTGATGCTGGGAAAGATTGAAGGCGGGAAAAGAAGAGGATGACGGAGGAAGAGATGGTTGAATGGCACCACTGACGAGATGGACATGAGTTTGAGCAAGCTCCGGGAGATGGTGAAGGACAGAGCGAAGCCTGGCATCCTGCAGTCCACGGGGTCACGAAAAGGTGGACACAACTAAGTGACTCAACGAGAACATCTACATTGGAGCGAGCTGGTTAGCAGTGTTGCAATGGTTTCAGTGTTGGAGCGCAGCTGGTTAGCAGTGTTGCGATGGTTCCAGGGTTGGAGCACAGTGATTCGGTTTCACACATGCACATTATGAATGCTTTGTTTAACTGGAGTACAGTCGCCTCACAGCGCTGTGCCAGTTTCTGTTCTGGAGTGCAGTGAGTCAGCCACATGTACACACATATCCCTCCTGCCTAAGCCTCTCTTATTCCCACTATCTCGCCCCTCTAGGTCTGGGGAGAAGCTTCCTTCCTAACTATAATACATGGACTCTATCGAGTCTATGTTCCAGGTCCTGGGATCTTTCCTTGCCCCTGTGAAGCTAGTTTCTGATCCTGGCTTAGGAAGCAGAAGCTCATTTTTCTCTGCTTTGCACCAACAGATTATACATTTTGTGAGCAACATGTGACCATCTGATATAGAACAGAATGAGGAAACCAGGAGAAATTTTTATATTAAAAATACTACTACTAATAATTGTAGCCGATGCTTAAAATTCTAGGCACTTTAGTCCTGAAACAAGGACTCTGTGAAGGAGTAACTTTTTAAAAAAATTTTGTTGGCGTATAGTTGATTTACAAATTTGTGTTAATTTCAGATGTACCTCATGGTGATCCAGCTGTGTGTGTATATATGTAACATATATATATATACACACATATTCATTCTTTTTTAAGATTCTTTTCCCATATATACAGTAGGTCCTTGTTGGTTATCTATTACGCCCCTAATTTATCGAATGCAAAGATATGAGTTTCACAAATGCAAAACTGAGTCACAAAGGGACTCACCAAGACCACACAGCTCCTCGGGGGGAAGGCCAGGAAGGAGATTGGAAGCTGCAGCCCACACTCTCAACCCCTGAGCTGACTGCCTCTTCAACTGTTCTTTTTTAAATGAAAGATGTAGCGTATTGCAGAGAGAGATTCTCAACTGTTGCTTTCTTCCTAGATGTCGATGGCTGTCAGCTGCGTGAATATGGGAGTCCGTGATGGGGAGAAAAAAGAGGACCGAGTTTGCTCTGTGTTAAGAAGTACTTCTTAGTGAATATCCTCCAGAATAACTTAGTTCAGTTCAGTTCAGTTCAGTCGCTCAGTCATGTCCGACTCTTTGCGACCCCATGAATTGCAGTACGCCAGGCCTCCCTGTCCATCACCAACTCCCAGAGTTCACTCAGACTCACGTCCATCGAGTCCGTGATGCCATCCAGCCATCTCATCCTCTGTCGTCCCCTTCTCCTCCTGCCCCCAATCCCTCCCAGCATCAGGGTCTTTTCCAATCAGTCAACTCTTCGCATGAGGTGGCCAAAGTACTGGAGCTTCAGTTTTAGCATCATTCTTTCCAAAGAAATCCCAGGGTGGATCTCCTTCAGAATGGACTGGTTGGATCTCTTTGCAGTCCAAGGGATTCTCAAGAGTCTTCTCCAACACCACAGTTCAAAAGCATCAATTCTTCTGTGCCCAACCTTCTTCACAGTCCAACTCTCACATCCATACATGACCACAGGAAAAACCATAGCCTTGACTAGACGGACCTTAGTCGGCAAAGTAATGTCTCTGCTTTTGAATATACTGTCTAGGTTGATCATAACTTTTCTATGACCTTTAAGTTGAGACTATTAGCCCATGTTCTTCAAACGTGGCGCCATCTCAGGAACACTTCTTCAGGTTACACACGGATTGCCTAGACATTCTGTACAACTCTGGAATCGTTTTCAGCAGTCATGAAGGGAGAGCCGTCTTGCCCCTAACCTATCACATCATTTCATACATGAAGTAGATGCCAGATTTGTTAGTGGAGCCAGACAGTATCAACACTTTCCATTACAGAGTTTTAGTGATGAAATGGAAAGAGTCATTTCCTGTTGTGTGTTAGATAAATATTTTTAGTGTTTCAAAATCGGGTAGGGTGTTGCGGGACAGATCAGACAAATCCATCTCTCCAGTTCAGTGTTTTGAACACCTGCTATGGAAGTTTCTGGAGACTAAAAGGCGGCTTGCCATCTTTACTTTCTTTTTTAAAGGCTGTTTTGAATGTTACTACACTGCTTCTGTTTTATGTGTTCAATATTTTGGCAGGGTGGCATGTGGGATCTGATGCTGAAGCTGAAATTCCAATACTTTGGCCACCTGACGGGAAGAGCTGACTCACTGGAAAAGACCCTGATGCTGGGAAAGACTGAAGGTGGGAGGAGAAGCGGACGACAGAAGATGAGATGGTTGGATGGCATCACCAATGAGATGGACATGAGTTTGAGAACTCCGGGAGCTGGTGATGGACAGGGAGGCCTGGTATGCTGCAGTCCATGGGGTCGCAGAGTTGGACATGACTGAGTGACTGAACTGAACTGAATGTGGGATCTTATTTCCTCAGCACTGGAAGGGAGTCTTAGCCCCTGGACAGCCAGGGAAGTCCCAGCTTTGTTTCTTTCTGACGTCCTGATGGATGTAATGAGGATATAAACCCGGTGCAAGACGAGGACTTTTAAGACAATATTCGGCATTTTGCCCAGATGTCACAAATCATCAGGAAAAAAAACAAACCACCAGACTCAGATGCTTCTGAGACAGCTTCTCAGATGAGCAGATTAATTCCAGAGACCAAATCAGACGTGAAATGCTGGTGCAAAAGTGTCTGTCAACCTCGCGGTTCCAAAGACGACTCCGGTTCCTGGAGAAGTTAAGGCGAGGCCTCAGTTTGATTTTGGCCTCTTTAGAATTGTTTATATCTTCACAATTGCCTTCGACAGTCGAGCTCATTGTCTTAACTTGTTGACAATAACCTAATAACTGCGATTTAAACATTTTTTTCCAGTGAAAGTTCAATGAGGCCCGCGCCTCGCTTGTGAGCCCGAGCATCACCGCCCGTCCGCTCGCGCAGGCCCAGGGGGCGCACCGCGCTTCTCGCGAGACTTGGCCCCCGTCGGCTTCCGTGGCGCCCCGGCAGCTTCCGCCCCTGACGCGCCGCCCTGGTGACGCACTTCCGGCGGCGGCGGCGGCGGCGGCTGGAGCGGCCGCAGCAAGATGGTGAGTGACTAAGGGCTTCGGCCGGCCGTGGCGGTGGGTGCGGGCGGCCCGCGGCAAGAGAAGCCGGCCGCCGCCGGAGGCACCGGGTGCGCCCGCCCCGGCCTCCGGGGGGCCACGAAGGCGCCTGGGGAGCGTGTCGAGGACCACGGCGGGCCGGCCGGCCTTTCCCGGGCCCGGGGCTCGGCGCCGGGCGGGCCCCGGGGGCGGCTGAGGCGGGCTGGCTTTGTCCCTTCCCAGCCGCGCGCTGCCCCTCGGCGCGGGGCGCTTCGGCCGCAGCCTCCTCGAGTCACCGGGCCGCGCGCTCGGGGCCGCGCGGCGGAGGGGACGGTGGGAGCGGGTCGGAGGGGCCGCGCGGCGCGGGGGCGGTGGACGGCCCCTCGGTGCCTCGCCTCGCTCGCGATGGTTTCTTTGCTCCCGGTTGATGCCGCGGTTTGGTGGGGGCGGGGTGTGGTCCAGGCTCTGCTCAGCGCTGCACAGAGAGACCACGGCGGGCCGGCCGGCTTTCCCGGGCCCGGGGCTCGGCGCCGGGCGGGCCCCGGGGGCGGCTGAGGCGGGCTGGCTTTGTCCCTTCCCAGCCGCGCGCTGCCCCTCGGCGCGGGGCGCTTCGGCCGCAGCCTCCTCGAGTCACCGGGCCGCGCGCTCGGGGCCGCGCGGCGGAGGGGACGGTGGGAGCGGGTCGGAGGGGCCGCGCGGCGCGGGGGCGGTGGACGGCCCCTCGGTGCCTCGCCTCGCTCGCGATGGTTTCTTTGCTCCCGGTTGATGCCGCGGTTTGGTGGGGGCGGGGTGTGGTCCAGGCTCTGCTCAGCGCTGCACAGAGGACGGGCGTGACTGACCCAGTCTTTGTCTCTTGAAGCTTGCATTCTCGAGAAGGCAGGTTAAAAAGAGAGAGGAAGGAGTATGTGATGCTCTGTCGGGGCGGGATGGGGGCGGGCGAGTGGCCTTTGCTTGTGGCTGTTTCACCCAGGGTGTCAGCGAACCTCAGTGAGGACGGGAGACCTGAGTCCAGTGAGAGGGGAGCCCGTGCAGATACCCGAGGAAGACTGGTCCCGGCAGGACTGGAAGTGCGAGGGGCCTGAGCGGGGAAGATGTTTGGTCTGTGTGGTGAGCAGCAGCAGGCCCCACCGCAGACTCAAGCAGGTCTTGGAAGGCCTTTGTGGTAGCAGTGTTCTAGGCCTGACAAGCACATGGCAAGTACTTTCCCAGCATTCGCTCGCAATTCTTCTCAGCAGTCCCCCGAGGAGGTAATTATTGTTATCCTCGGTTTACCAAGGAGGGACCTGAGACGGCCGCGGGTGCGCTGCACTGGGTTAGTGGCCCGTGCAGTAGAGAAGTGCAGATTCTGGTGTCCAGTGCCCGGGAGCCTGCTGTCTCTCCGACCAGCTTTGTGACAGCTGGCAAGTCACAGGCTCTCTGAGCCTCGCTTCTTATCTGTAAACTAGAGTGATGACAGTGGCAACTTAGTCGGATCTGTTTGTTTAGCACACCGCTTACTGTTTAGTATGATACACATAGTTCCTTGAGGCTGAGAAACATCACGTAAGTGCCCCAGACATGGAGAAGTTAGGGATTGACTCGGGGAAATGTCCTCCAGTGGGGCCAGACTTGGAGGGTCATGGGACGGGTAGACAAACCTGGGAAAGGTTAATTGAAGCCAGTTTGGCAAGGGCCAGGCGTGCCAAGCTAGAGAGTTTGGACATTAGGCTGTAAATGCTAGGGGTCAGTTGAAGGTTTTTGAGGCGATTCAGAGGGTTTGTTGTAGAAGGTAATATCCGAATGGGCGCGGGAAGAGACTAGACCTGGAAACCTCCGTTGAGAGACAGTAAGGTAAGGTCCAGTAAGATAAGGCGGCCTGGACAGAGCCAGAGATGGGGGGACAGGAGAGGGGGGACCGGAACAGGATNGACCGGAACCAGGATGGACTTTAAACAGAGATGGGGGACAGGAGAGGGGGACCTGAGCCAGGATGGACTTTAAACAGACATGGGGGACAGGAGAGGGGGACCGGAACCAGGATGGACTTTAAACAGAGATGGGGGACAGGAGAGGGGGACCTGAGCCAGGATGGACTTTAAACAGACATGGGGGACAGGAGAGGGGGACCGGAACCAGGATGGACTTTAAACAGAGATGGGGGACAGGAGAGGGGGACCTGAGCCAGGATGGACTTTAAACAGACATGGGGGACAGGAGAGGGGGACCGGAACCAGGATGGACTTTAAACAGAGATGGGGGACAGGAGAGGTAGACCTGAACCAGGATGGATTGTAAACAGAGATGACGGGACAGGAGAGGGGAACCGGAACCCGGATGGACTTTAAACAGAGATGGGGGACAGGAGAGGGGACCTGAACCAGGATGGATTATAAACAGAGATGGGGGACAGGAGAGGGGGACCTGAACCAGGATGGATTGTAAACAGAGATGGGGGGCGGAGGCCTGGGCCAGAACGGATTTCGTTTCGGAGCCCTGAGGAGGTCCTGACCGTAACATTTCTTATTCAGCAATAACATTGTGTTGGTGAGAGGTGCTGTGAGCCACGCAAATGAGAAGTGGTTCTACGTCCGTTGCTCACTTTCAGCAACACAGAGGAGCTATGTCATCCCTGCTTTCCAGGTAGGACAGCAGGGCTCTCAGAGAGGTGACTTGACTTCCCTGAGGCCACAGAGACTGTTAGGAATGAAGGCGGAATTCAAACCTGGATGCATTTATTTCCATAGCCTGTGTTCTTAGGGGCATTGCAGTTCATCTAGAGAGTGGTAATAATGAAACCTACCTTGAAGAATTGTCTGGTGTAAATGTGATAGTGGAGGGAAATGTCTTGTACGGACTTGGGCACGTAATGAACACACCACAGACAGCAGCTGCCCCAGCAACAGCGCGTCCCTCGGGGTGCCAAGCGAAGCCGCTCAGTCGTGTCCAACTCTTTGCGACCCCGTGGACTGTAGCCCGCCAGGCTCCTCTGTCTAGGGGATTCTCCAGGCAAGAATACTGGAGTGGGTTACCATTTCCTTCTCCAAGGGATCTTCCCGACCCAGGGATCGAACCCAGGTCTCCAGCATTGGAGGCAGACGCTTTAACCTCTGAGCCAAATTGTTAAAGGCCTGTAACTTGGACAGCTTATTGCAAGAAAACTAATTGTGTTTCCCCAAACTTGTCAGAGCCCTTAATCACCTTCATAAGGAAGTGCAGAGTTTTTGGAATCTTGCAAATGGGGGAATAGATTCGACCTTAATTCCTTTAGGGGATTCTTTTGTCTTGATAGTGAAGCTGGTGATTTAACTTACAGGTGCCTCTGTGGAAGTGATTTGAGGGGGCTGAGAGGGCCCTCTCATCAACAAATTCACTATTGCTTATCTAAAATGCTGTTGTTTCTGAGACCTTGCTCTGGGTAAGACATTGTCCTGTAATTCGGGTCTGTTTTAAAATCAGAAATCCTTCTGAACTTACTAATACACTAAGTTCTTGATAGCTTAAGGTGATTCAGCTTTTTAAATTGGGAAGGAGGACCTGCTTGAGTGCCCCAGACTTTAGGGGTGGGTGCTATTTAAGCTGCCATTGAAAGGAGAGTCCTTGGATCTCGGTGTGTCCTTAATAAGGAGTCAGTGATTGACACGTGAGTGTTGAATAGGTTAAATGACGTAGCTCTCGTCATGGCCCAATTCCATACTCTTGGTGGCCTCAGCCAGGTAGTTTCATATTAGAAAGTGTCCAGCTCTGTACCTTCCCCTCAAGAAGGGTTGGTTAGGGTCTTGGTCTGACACATTGTACATGCGTGCATGCTAAGTCACTTCACTCACGTCCAGCTCTTTGCGACCTCATGGACTGTAGGCTCCCAGAGTCCTCTGTCCCTTGGCTTTTCCAGGCGTTCTCCTTGGAGTGGGTTGCTATGCCCTCCTCCAGGGCTCTTCCCAACCCAGGGATCGAACCTGTCTCCTGCATTGGCAGGCAGGCTCTTTACCATTAGCTCCATCTGGAAAGCCCTTGTAACATATCACATCCTTTTCTTATTAGAGTTGTCCTCGATTTAAGACGCAGCCTGTGGCGAGGTGCAGCACTGATCTAACAGCTTTTCGGGGAGAAAATTGCCGTGTTGACTTACACATGGACTGCAAGGTGTGCCTTCAGCTCAGGAGTGTTAAAGCGAGGGGCGTGTTGGTGTCTTAGAATCGCAGGAGAACGAGGACTTTTGAAGTGACGGCGTTCCAGATGCATGTTGTTGCTTTGTCGCTAAGTCGTGTCTGACTCTTTGAGGTCCTGTGGACTGTAGCCCGCTAGGATCTTCTGTCCTTGGGATTTCCCAGTCATGAATACTGTAGTAGGTTGTTATTTCCTTCTCCAAGGGATCTTCCTGACTTAGGAATCAAGCATGCGTCTCCTGCATTACATGTGGATTCTTTACCACTGAGCCACCAGCGAAACCCCCCGGAATTTTTTTAATGCTGTGCTTAAATTTTTTTTTTTCAGGGCCAGAGTCAGAGTGGTGGTCACGGTCCTGGAGGTGGCAAGAAGGATGACAAGGTAAATACACGTGAAGCCGGATGTCTGTGGGAAATGTCAGCTCTCAGCTGAGAAGTTCTTCGGGAATTCAAATACCCTTTTCATGTTTTACAAAAGATTACTGACCATCAAGTAGGTATTAATGAATTAATAGTTTTCAGAGGTGTAAAAGTAATAACATTCCAGAAGTGTTAAGTTGTCTGTGATTTTAGCGTTTAATGTCCTTACGTGTGAAAAGTTGGGTCAAATTATTTCACTCTAGCTTCTGGCATGTAACTTTGAATTCTGACCTCTTTTCCTTATTGAATGATCTATTCAGTTCAGTCGCTCAATCGTGTCTGACTCTCTGCGACCCCATGGACTGTAGCATGCCAGGCTTCCTTGTCCATCACCAACTCCCAGAGCTTGTTCAGACTCATGTCCATTGGTCAGTGATGCCATCCAACCATCTCATCCTCTGTTGTCCTTTTCTCCTCCTGCCTTCAATCTTTCCCAGCATCAGGGTCTTTTCCAATGAGTCAGTTCTTTGCATCTGGTGGCCAAAGTGTTGGAGTTTCAGCCTCACCATCAGTCCTTCCAATGAATATTCAGGACTGATTTCCTTTAGGATGGACTGGTTGGATCTCCTTGCAGTCCAAGGGACTCTCAAGAGTCTTCTCCAACACCACAGTTCAAAAGCATCAATTCTTCGGCACTCAGCTTTCTTTATAGTTCAGCTCTCACATCCATGCATGACCACGGGAGAAACCACAGCCTGGAGTAGATGGAGAGCAGCAGTCAGCAGAGTATTGTCTCTGCTGAATGGTCTAATTAGTGTGTAGTATATATTAAAAAGACAATTATGTTCACACAGAAAAATTGAAAGAATGAAAAACAGATTTTCTTGTTTATTGTTTTTTTAAGGACAGTTTTTAATAATGTCCTAAAAGACAGGGAAAATTATATCACCTGGAAATAGATGATGGTCCTGCAGAAATAATGTTTGTGTTTTAATATGGTCTCTGATTTTTTTTTCCCTATGGTGTTCTGAAAACCCAAGGACAAGAAAAAGAAATATGAACCTCCTGTACCAACTCGAGTTGGGAAGAAGAAGAAGAAGACAAAGGGGCCAGACGCTGCCAGCAAGCTGCCCCTGGGTAATGATCTGGTTCCAGTTTCCGGGGGCGCCATCTCTGTGTTCAGCTTAGGGGGATGAGTGTAGACAGACAGGAAGTAGCGCGTGGCTAAAGCTCCAGGCCTATGACTGTGTGTGGCATTCTCTAGGTTGGAATAAAAGCTATATTTTAGTTTTAACAGTATGCAGAGGATACAACTGTGTTTCACTTCAAGAAAGTCCATTAATTTCCTTTAAATAAGCAGCTTCTCTAGGGTATTAGAGTACAAGGGTAGGGTAGAAAACTCAGGTTGAGCTTGGTTACCTTAGAGATACACTTATTTCATGAGAAAATGAATGCCACTGTATTGGAACTCACAGCATGAGTTTATGCCTGAACATAAAATTTTTCAAGTCTTCCTGCTAAATAAGGAGTAAGACTCAGAACAGGCGGCAGACGCAGCCCGCCTCTCTGCCCTCGGCCTTTCACCCCTTGCGTGTGGTTCACGCTCTGCTTCCCTCCGCTTAACACGTCCTTGTCCTTCCACGGCCGCCTGCGCCTCGCCCCTGCAGACTTCAACTCACACGCCTCCACCACCCTCATCTACCACCTAGACGAGGTTCTTCCAGCTTAAGTGCAGTAAACTGATTTTTAAAATAGTGCTCAGTTAATAATTGAGTCAGGCAGTTTAAAATGTGCCTTTAACCTAATGTAGTGAATCTGTATGGTATTGATAAAGAAAAGGTTATCAGACCAGAAGAAGAGCATATAAAGTTCAAAACCAGAGTCAAGTTACGGATAATTGGTATGTGGTGAAGGTGGCATTTCTGTCTGTTCATCGCTCTCCCCTCTGCCTTCAGGCACCTGCTTACTTAAGGTCACTAAACTCCATATCTCAGAGTCTATCCAACTAAAAATAAGCATATTTTAAGTGTTAATTTCCCCTCCTCCAAGGGTGAACCGAATTAATTGCAAACTTCAGGCTCCAAGTATAATAAGACTGTTTTTTAATGCAGTGACACCTCATACTCAGTGCCGGTTAAAACTGCTGAAGCTAGAGAGAATTAAAGACTACCTGCTCATGGAGGAGGAATTCATTAGGAACCAGGAGCAGATGAAGCCTTTAGAAGAAAAGCAAGAGGTAAATTGATAAATTATTGTAACCTGTTTCTTTTACAAATTGAATTCTATTCAGAACTTAGAACTAAATAGCTGAACCCTTCAGGCTTTAATGAATTACTATTTAGCTGCCTTTTAAAAGCAGCAACTGTGTTTAAATCAAGTGAGCCGTCAGCGTCGTCTGCTTTTTAGTCTAAGCCGCTCTTCCTTGGCCTGCTCTCACGTAGGAGGAGAGGTCAAAGGTGGATGACCTGCGGG
>SJXQ01009805.1:308072-318315 GCA_006408695.1 Aepyceros melampus | reverse complement strand
ACCCATGGGAGCTTCCGAGAGCGCCGATGCCTGCCCCCTTCCCTGAGCACCCTGACCCGTGTCCGGGCGCGGCAGGCCTCGGCAGAGGCACGGGCCCACGGCTGTGCCCGCGCTCCTGTGCCGCTCAGACCAGGGCGCTCTCCCGGGCCGCTGGTGACTGATCGAGTATCACGCCAGATGGAGAACGGATAAAGATGAAAATGCATGTCGTATCTGGCTCATGAGGCGCTGGGTTGACCTCAGTAAGTTGTGAAGTTGAGGGCTGAGTAAATTCACTGCTCGGTAAATTCCAGAGGAAGGGAGGTCGTCTGATTGAGTGAACTGAACCTTGTTCCCAGGAGGCTCTGTATCGAGGACCACCCACGGGGAGGGACAGGGAGACTGCCGAGGCGGGCGCTGCTGCGGCCTCTCGTTTTACAGCCCAGGAAAGGTTTCAGGAGAGGCCGGCGACACTTAGGGGTCCCCTGCTCACTGAACATCCTGGCAGCCGCGCTTGGCTGTGTCTGGACCGGAAGGTCTCTCCCACTTAGGAGGTCCTTCTGATCTCTGTCTGCCACCCTCGGGGAGCAGTCCAGCCCTTTCATAAGCATCTGAACCTGCTGCCTGACTGAGGAGCTCGGCCTCTCCTGGTCGCAGAGCTCAGATCTCTGTCCCCTCACCACTGGCCCAGGATCCTGTGTGTCCCTGGCCAGCCCCTCCCCCCACAGGCCCGAGGGTGGCCCCCTCCTAGCTCTCGCCATCCCAGGGCGGGTACCGTTGCTGACTCTGGTTCTTGACTTGAGAGAGAAGTGTCAGGGCTGCCCTGAGAGCAGTGAGGATCGCCCCACGAAGGCACAGCACAGACAGGGAGGTGTCTTGAGCTTCCAGCAGCGCTCAGCCCTGGGCTTCGTCAGGAGCTGGTCCTGGCTCAGCGCCCAGAACCTGGGAACGCTCTCAGGTGGCCCTGGGGTGCGGCAGGCCTCCTCAGGAGTGGTCTCTGTCTTTCGGTCAAGCCTAGTGTTCCCAGGCATTTTTTCAGCACTGATAGTTTTGTAGTTGAGTTTGGTTCTCTAACCCTGGTTAATGGGGTCAGGTGAATATTATATGCAACTTTGAGTAACGTGCAATAAAAATATTTCCTGACATTATGATGAATTTAGGAAGACAGTTAAAAATAATCAAAATATGTATTCATTTTTTTTTAATTTCCTTGTCCGCTTTGAGACATGCTTTTCATAGAGGGATCCACCAATTCTTCATGTCTTTTAAGGTGGTAATGAGAGTTCTAAAGTTAAAACGGCACTTAAGGTTTTTTTTTTTCCCTTTTTCAATCAAAAATAGGTAAAACCTTATTAGCCAAAGCAGTAGCAAACCAAACCTCGGCCACTTTCCTGAGAGTGGTCGGCTCTGAACTTATTCAGAAGTACCTGGGCGATGGCCCCAAACTTGTTCGGGAACTGTTTCGAGTCGCTGAAGAACACGCACCATCCATCGTCTTTATTGATGAAATTGATGCTATTGGGACGAAGAGGTAGACTTTCCCTTCCCTTTTGTGTCACTAAGGGGTAGACACCGTGCCGCTCTCCACAGATGCCATGGGCTCTGCCGTCCCACGTACCAGGCGGCGACTCCCCGTCACTGGATTCGGTCCGTCCGCAGCCGTGCCGTGAGCACCGGCTCGGAGCCCAGCACCGTCTGGAGACAAGAGTAAAGACTGGTCTCTGCCCTCGAGGAGCCCACAGGCCGAGACTGAATGAAAATGAAAATGGCCCCAAGGAGGAAACGGGGTCGGGGGGCGGCTTGGGCTCTGGCGGGTGGGCCAGCTGTGTCCCGAGTGCCTCCACCAGCTGGGCTGCGGGGTCCTCATGTCCTCCTGGCTGCTTCTCCCAGGTACGACTCTAACTCGGGCGGGGAGAGAGAGATTCAGCGAACGATGCTGGAGCTGCTGAACCAGCTGGACGGGTTTGACTCGCGGGGAGACGTGAAGGTCATCATGGCCACAAACCGGATAGAGACCCTGGACCCGGCCCTCATCAGACCAGGTCACGCCGCGCCGGCCCCTCGCAGAGCGCGCCGTCGCGGACTCCACTGCCAGAGGGCGCTGCGGGGAGGGATATGCCAGCAGGCATGGGCCAGGCACGCACTGCCGTGAAGCCTGGAGCAGCCCCGAAACTGTCCCCTTGAGGGAGTACCGAGTGGACTTGTGATTCACTCTGTAGCCTGACCCTTTTTAGCCTCGAAACGCTTTTTTTTTTTTTTAAGATTTGGCACAGGACACTGACTGAGATGACTCACGTGAGGAGACAGAGGCCTCTCAGCCGGGGCTGGGGTGCCGGAGGCCTCTCAGCTGGGGCTGGGGTGCCAGGGCTGGGGTGCCGGAGGCCTCTCAGCTGGGGCTGGGGTGCCAGGGCTGGGGTGCTGGAGGCCTCTCAGCTGGGGCTGGGGCGCCAGGCCCGGGGTGCCGGAGGCCTCTCAGCTGGGGCTGGGGCGCCAGGGCCGGGGTGCCGGAGGCCTCTCAGCCGGGCCGGGACTGGGAACCTCGTGTGCCCACAGGCCGCATCGACAGGAAGATCGAGTTCCCCCTGCCTGACGAGAAGACCAAGAAGCGCATCTTCCAGATCCACACGAGCAGGATGACGCTGGCCGACGACGTGACCCTGGACGACCTGATCATGGCTAAAGATGACCTCTCTGGTGCCGACATCAAGGTGAGGAGCTGGGCTGGACTGTGCCTGTTTCATCAGGTGTTCCCAGGTGCCGAGGGGGCCGGGCGTGGCAGCCGTGACTCTGCACAGCCTGCTCCCTGCAGGGGCACCAGGAGTGGCCCCGCTGCCTGCGCTGAACTGTGTCTCTTTGGCATCACTGGGGGAGGAAGGTGAAATTATTTAAAATCTTAACTTATTTAGAAAAAATTTTCAAGCCTTCAGAAAAGTGGCAACACGGTGGACACTCATGTGCTCATCACCTCCACTTCCCAGGGTTACCTTGCTGCTTGTTTTCTTGAGCAGAAACACTTTTCCAAATCACTCCAAGTAAACATGCCAAAGGCCACAACCAGATAGAATCTGCAACGCCAGGACTGTGTGTTTATCACATCGTGTTGCTTGGGTTCTTGTTTTACTTTTGGCCAAGTAATTATTGAAAAAGTGAATATATTCAAATATATACTGTCTGAAACTTGTAAATATTTAACCAGAATACACATTCTCTTAAGATTGTAGGTAAATGAAACGGATGTCACTATATGTGGCTGCTAAGTTTCTGGATCATTTATCTATTTCTTAGGATTATTCCCTTTAACAAAAGCGGAGCTTTGAGGATTTACTGACCTGCCAGGCTACACAGCTAGTTAGAACCTAAGGCAGGCCTTTTCCTTAATGAAATACTCCCAGGTTAAGCCACCTCAGGTCCTTTGAGAAAATAATTAGAATGCTTGAAATATTTAAGTTTGATAAAATTTGTGTTTGGCCTGGATGCCAACACCAGATTTCAAAATAGTGTCTGAACTGTTAGGATAAAAACTATTTCCCACTCTGAATATACTGTTCTTTCATACAGGCAATCTGTACAGAAGCTGGTCTGATGGCCTTGAGAGAGCGCAGAATGAAAGTAACAAATGAAGACTTCAAAAAGTCGAAGGAAAATGTTCTTTATAAAAAACAGGAAGGCACCCCGGAGGGGCTCTATCTCTAGTGGACCAGAGTTGCCTTCCAGGAGAGGCTGGGAGGGTGCTGGTCCCTGGAGGGGTGAGGTTGGGAGGGAGGCTGCCTGGGTGCCCGTGTGCCTGCTGGCTGCGGTTGGCAGAGTGTCTCGTGTCTCTCCCAAGCAGCGTGTAGGGCCCTGGCAGGCTGCCTGCGTCCCAATAAAGCGTGCTTTCTCTAACACGGAGTCCTGTCCACACCCTGGTGCTCGGCCTAAGGAGCGGGTGGGCCCAGGTGTGGGGAGGCCTCTGGGAACCAGGGCACTGCAGACTGGGTCTCCGCTGCCCCCACGGCCCAGCGCCAAGCCGGCAGCAGCTCTGAAACAGCAGCTGCTGGCTTGTGAGCACTCGGCCAGCCACCTCTGTGGAGGCGACAGAGGCTGCAACCCCCTCGGCCTGGGCTGCCCTTGGAGGGTCTGGGGCAGGAAGCAGGGGCTGGTGCTGCTGAGATTGGGGGGGGGTTCCCAATGGAATTTCAAAGGGGCGTGGCTGAAGACCCCCAGGGCAACCCTGCGGAGGTCAGCACCCCTCCCTCGCAGGAGGGTTCGGAAGCTCCGCCAGCTAGCCTGCCTCCCTCTGCCCCGCGTGCTCTCGCCTCTGCTTGGTTCAGCCTCGGAGCCCCGAGCCCCGACCCGCTGGAGAACGGGCCCTTCCCCCGGCCGGTGTCCGTCCGTTTCTAGCCCAGGTTCCACAACACCCGCTTCTCTGGATGAGGGGCCAAGGAAATCCGCTTTCAGCAGTTCTAGGGAGCATGACTTAAGAAGAAACGCAACGCAGAGAAGTCCACTGTGTTTTAAAAAGCAGGACCTGGGAGAAGAAAAAAGCATTTCCGCTCCGTCGTCTGCTCTTGGAAATCGGAATGAGAGCGCGGCTGACGCGGCCGGAACACTTCGGCGTCTCTGAGGCTGATACGGGTTTTCCGGGGAGAAGGCCGCGCTCTCCGCGGCTGGACCCGGGCCCGCTCCGGTCCCTGTTCAGTCCCCTGACACTGGCTCCTCCTAGAGCCCCGTCTGACTCGGCAGTGCCGGGCGGGACCAGGGTCTCCGCGCACACGAGCTTCCGGAGACGCGGGCTGCCAGGTCTGCAGGCGAGACGTCCGCGCGTGGAGCTCCAGGAACAGGAGGGACGGGTGCAGCGCAGCTGAGGACTCCAAGCGGCTCTGGGCAGGCTGGGCTCAGCAGCCTCGGGGAGGAGGGCCGCGAGAGCCGGGAGACTCGGCAGGACCCCCAAGGACGCCCGCAGAGGAGCCTCCCCCGGGCTGGGCAGGGGAGGGCGGGCCAAAGGACCCACCCGAGCCATGGCCGCTCTGGCGTGCTTGTCCGCACACACAGACACATGTTCACATGGATTGTGCAAAACAACAGCTCTGTGCCATCTGCACGTGCGCAAACTGTGCAAGAGCGGAGACTCACAGCCCAGACACACCGTCAGGGAGGACCCTTCAGGGCAGAGGTCTGGGCGCCGCGTGCCCGGGTCTCGGGGGCAGGCCCGCCCCGGCGTCTAGTCCTCCAGCAGCAGCTCCAGCTCCTCCAGCAGCGCAGCTGAGGACTCCAAGCGGCTCTGGGCAGGCTGGGCTCAGCAGCCTCGGGGAGGAGGGCCGCGAGAGCCGGGAGACTCGGCAGGACCCCCAAGGACGCCCGCAGAGGAGCCTCCCCCGGGCTGGGCAGGGGAGGGCGGGCCAAAGGACCCACCCGAGCCATGGCCGCTCTGGCGTGCTTGTCCGCACACACAGACACATGTTCACATGGATTGTGCAAAACAACAGCTCTGTGCCATCTGCACGTGCGCAAACTGTGCAAGAGCGGAGACTCACAGCCCAGACACACCGTCAGGGAGGACCCTTCAGGGCAGAGGTCTGGGCGCCGCGTGCCCGGGTCTCGGGGGCAGGCCCGCCCCGGCGTCTAGTCCTCCAGCAGCAGCTCCAGCTCCTCCAGCGGCAGGCGCACCCGCAGCTCCTTCTCCGTCATCAGGTCCACGACCTCCTGCATCTCGTCGGGGAAGTACTCCACGGCGTCCAGGTACAGCACCTGGGCGGGGCGACGCCGGTCAGCGGGCTGCCGGCTCCGCCCCCTTCCCGCCCTAACTCGGGGGTGGCGGGGGCACCTGAGTCAGCCCCAGGGGCACAGGGGAGCGCGGCCTCTCTCCAAGGTGGGGCGGGAAGCTGCGGTGGCCCCCACCCGTCTGCTCTCTGACCGGGGCGCTGCAGAGTTGGCCGTGGGTCGCGAAGCGCTTGGCTTCTGGGTTGGGCTTTGGCAACTGCTGGGAACCAGCTGCCCCCAGGCGCACCTCCAGGACAGGAAACAGGCCCCTCGGGCTGCAAGGGGCCCTAGGAAGCCCTGGAGGGCCGGGCCCAGGCACAGATGAGGCCGGGCAGGAAGGTCCCTGAGAACTCACCTTTGCCCAAGGGCAATTCTGCAGTGCTTTGTAGAACACACCTTTGCTTCTTTCTTTATTTCCTAAGGAAACCTAAAGCAAGGGGGAAAAATACAAAACTGAGGGGCCGAAACAGAATTTAAGGCTACTGACCCACCCAGGGCCCCGGTACCCCGACTGCGGGGGGTCCACGTGCCGTGGGACCCTCGGGGCCTCTGCTGTGTCCGGCAGGCCTGGACTGGGCCTGGAACACTGATGACCTGTCTTCATCTCCTTTCCCGCGGGCCATCACACCTGGTGTTCCCAAGCGTGCCGAGAATGAGGGTGATGACAGAGAAAAGGCTTGCTTTAACACTAGCCATTTTCTGCAAACTATCTTACAGAAATGAGATAACCAGGATTAACTGAATCAATAAACTTGTCAAGAGCAAATTTCTGATCAGGAATTTCAGTCTGAGAGTGCGCAAACATTCACATTTCTACTCTAAGCACGGTTTTTATATGATGCGTGTGTGCTAAGCAGCTTCGGTCGTGTCTGACCGTGACCCCATGGACTGCAGCCTTCAGGCTCCTCTGTCCACGGGAGTCTCCAGGCAAGCGCTCTGGAGCGGGCTTCCATGCTCTCCTCCAGGGGATCTTCCCGACCCAGGGATGGGACCGTGTCTCACGTCTCCTGCACTGGCAGGCGGGTTCACCGCTGGCGCAGCCTGGGAGGCATTTATACAACACTAAGGTATGAAGTCTTGGTCTCAACTCACAGGCGCACTTTCCACACCTGCTGCGGATGCCGGCGTGGCAGGCAGTCTTCCCCGCCAGCCTCTCCCAAGTCCTGGGAAGGGACCAGCCCCCCCGCCCCAGGAGTCACAGCCCCCCAGGCAGCTCCAAGGGTGGGCGCCACAGCCCTGAGTGGGCTCAAGCTGAGCTCACGGAGCTGAAGTCTGCTCCCAGGGCTGCCCACCACCTCCTCCAGGCGTCCTGTTCCCACAGGAGCGTGTGCGAGCGGCCACCCACCCGGCAGGGAGCAGGCAGGGCTGTGACCGACCCCCCGGAAGCATGGCCGATGGCTTCAGGAGCTCCCCCCCATGGCTCAGGGCCTCTGTCCAGCAAGGCTGGCCTCGCCTCCCAGCAGATCCTCCAGGTGGACGCCCTGTCGGGGAGCCCGTTCCCTTGGGCTGTACCAGCATGCCTGGTCAGCCCCAGGCAGGGCTCACCCCTCACCCCGGGACTCCCGGCTCCCTCCTGGGCCGTTCTGAGGCTGGACTCGGAAGGGACCCCTGAGAGCCGCTGTGAGCTGCCCGCCCGCACACACCAGGGCCCTGCGGCGGCCTCTGCCAGAACAGTAACCACACTGAAGGTTTGGTTTGTTCTCGAAAGAAGAAATATCGCATTAGTGGACTTTCTCCACCACTGCCTTTGTGAGACGCTCAGATAACCCTGCTCCTGCTAAGCCACTTCAGTCGTGTCCGACTCTGTGCGACCCCATAGACGGCAGCCCACCAGGCTCCCCCATCCCTGGGATTCTCCAGCCAAGAACACTGGATTGGGTTGCCATTTCCTTCTCCAATGCATGAAAGTGAAAAGCAAAAGTGAAGTCATTCAGTCGTGTCCGACCCTCAGCGACCCCATAGACTGCAGCCTTCCAGGCTCCTCCGTCCATGGGATTTTCTAGGCCTGGCCAAGCCTCACATAAGAACTGCCCTCTGCGGGTTCCTCCATCTGTGGGTTCCTCCACCTGCTGGCTCCTGGAAAAGGCCTTTGCTGTATCAGGCGTCACATGGTAAACGCCAAGTGAAACGGAGATGGTGACTGTTCCTCCAGGGAGCCAGAGCCATAGCCTCCCCAGGGCCCCGTGGCGCCTGCCAGCCAGGCCCACCCAGCCACCACCTCACCTTCCGGCTCTAACTTGATTTTCTTCACTGCTTTTGTCAAAGTGTCAGGAGCCCACCAGATGGCTCCGGACCTGGCAGGGGAAGTCACTGCTCAGTTAATTCCTGGTCTGATGCTAACTTTCCAAAAAGGTAAGACACTCCCTAACGGCCTCAATCTTTAGCTGCTGTCTTGAGACAAGCTGTCCAGGCTGTTCAGAGCTCGGGGGAGGCGCTCCCAGATAAGCTCCGGACTCTAAGAGGCTGAAGGAGGCCCAGACTCTAGCCCCGAACTTATCCTAGCCCCTACCTTCCTCTCCGTGTCTCTTTACATCCCTCTCTGTCAAATGTCAGTGAAGAATATTCAAATACTTTGATCAAGTTCTGAGAAATTACCCTATGGAAATAATCAGAGATACACATATTTACGTAATAGGAAGGCCCCTCAGGGCTTCTGAAAGGTACAGTAGTCAGCGGAGGGCACTTTGATATGACTTAACAGCCGTGAGCACTGTCTAGACACTCAAGTGGCTGGAAGACTTCTAAAACCCGCGAGATTCGGCAGTAGACGCATTATAACACAGGAAGTGCAGCCCGATGTCAGGCCTTCAACCCAGGGCAGAGCCACCTCAGACCCCCAAGGCCCGGGAACCACCTTTCAGCCTGCACAACCCACTGACAAAACCGAACGGCTGTGGCGCCTCTAAGTAAAAACAAAGCTGCTTTGGAAATGCCTCTTTTAAAAACCACAGTCCAGACTGAATGTTACCTTTTAGTAACAAAACAGAATCGGGACCTGGAAACTCTTAGAAGCTGAATAGCAAGACTCAGGTTTCTCTTGAATGAAAGCTCTTACACCCGTTTCCAAGCTGTTGCCTCAACAAAGTTAATTCAGAGAGAAACAGAGAAATCCTAGGGCTGCCAACGGCCCACATGGCCCTCCTCAGCCACTCTACCAGCCCCTCCCGGGTTCCGAGCCCCCCTCCTCAGTCTACCAGGGCCGCCTCCCGGGTCCTGAGCCCCCTCCTCTGTCAGTCTACCTCCCGGGTCCTGACCGCCCCTCACTCTACCAGCCCCCTCCCGGGTCCTGAGCCCCCTGCCCTGCTCTTCTGTTGGAGGAAACAGCGCTCTGCACAGCAACAGGCCCCGGCGTCTGCCCTACCAGGAAGCTCAGGTACATCCTCCACAGCAAGGGGCACTGGCTCCCGTGGTCGCTCCGCACGGCGCTCTCAAACAGGGCTCTGATCCGGTGCGTCAGGCCGGTCTCGGGAAGGGTGGCGTGGACCTCTCTACCGTCCACCCTGAAGACAGAGGCTCAGGTGAGTCCAGGACAACCGTTCAGGCTGACGCCGCAGCAGGGTCAGCGACAGGGGGTTGGCGCGTGTGGCAGGCAGTGCTGCCGTGGGCTGGGCCGCGGGGCGCAGGTGAGACGTGGCTCCTCCAGGGCCGGCGGAGCCAGCGCCCAGGGCTCTGTGGCGTCTGCACCCCACGGAGGCCACCCTGAGGCACACAGGCTCCTCTTCTCAGGAGAACCTGCCCCTCACCAGCAGAGTGCACATTTACTGCGAGACCTTTCAGCTGAAAGGAGAGAATAAAATTCGAATGGAAGGCGGGAAACACAAGGAAACTGTTATTCAGAGGCAATCCTGAACACTGCCTTTCTCAGATCCCAGGAAAACAACAGAGGCTCTAGAAGGAACAGTGATGCCTCAGCTAACACGTGCCCGAGCCCACTGCTTAACCTCCAGACATAGAAGTGCTATCTGGAGAGAGACAGTTAAAGCACGACCCTGTCTCACCCACGAGTAACACAGGCTAGTAATTCCTTTGGGCTCTCTGTGCTCAGCACTCACTCTTCCCAGCAACCCTCTTTAATTACGCCCATTTTCCAACCAGAGCCGTGAACTGCCCTGCCCAGGGTCACACAGCTGCCGAGTGGAAGCGCTGGGACTTGACTCCAGGCCCAAGTGCCCGCCCCACAATTTCTCTACAAGGTCTCAGGCCCCCGAAAGCGGGGAGTCAGCACTCAGGTGCCATAAGCAAAGCCCTTGGACGCTCGGGAGCGAGGCCTGGGGAGGCACCGCGGGAGCCCCGACAAAGGGGCCGCTCTCTGGCCTCACTCCTCTTTCAACACACTTTCCTGAATCCCTGCAGATCTGTTTCCTTTCTCAGTGCATTTTCCTGTAACATAGAGAGGGCACCGCTCCCCGCCACCCCGCAGGCGCTCCGGGTCCTGGGCCGCGTGCATTTCCGGTTTCCAGAGACCGGTGGGCCGTGGGAACCAGGCCCAACCACGTGGGAGGCCTGCGGCCCCGCAAGCGAAGCA
>SJXQ01009805.1:283111-296227 GCA_006408695.1 Aepyceros melampus | reverse complement strand
CAGTCACGACTCCTGAGTCTGTGCCCCAGAGCCCGGGGGTCACGGCTCCACAGTCTGTGCCCGAGCCCAGGGGTCACAGCTCCACAGTCTGTGCCCCAGAGCCCGGGGTTCTAAGTACTGAAGCTGCCACACTCTAGAGCCCCTGCTCCACAACAAGAGAAACCACCGCAATGAGAAGACCAAGCACCACGCTTACAGCACAGCCTGCACAGATACAGAGGCCTAGTCAAATAAATAAATAAAATTATGAAAAAGTAGAAAATAAAAGGCATGGTAACTGCTTCCCTGTAGGTGGGTGGTAACTAGTGTTTAAGCAGGGGTGAAAGGAAGGGGGGAAAAAAGAACATCAGGGAGTCTTTACAGCTGGGAGGTGGAGGGATCATCTTTTTGCTCTCAGTGCTTCACTACTTTTGTGACGGAATTTTCCTTGGATTGGCAGGATATTTCTGAGACAACCCTCAACTGATGTAAGGAGGATGCAAATATTTTGAAAATGCTACCACCAACTCCTATTACCCACACCCCTCCCCAGAAGAGGGAGGGGCCGAGACGGAAGCAGGGGACTCGGGCAGGACACGCACCTGGCCTTTGGTGGGCAGGCCCTTCACACTGTCAGGCTTGAAGAAGGTGAAGTCGACCATGGCCTGGAACAGAGACACGGCCTTCTCGGCGTGGCCAGCCTGCCTCAGGAAGTGGCACTGCTGGAGGAAGAGGGCTGCAGGCGGGAGAGCAATGGGGAAGGGCCCTGGTGAGCACGTGGGCAGGGAGAGCGCAGCCCCCACAGACGCACAGCTCAGCACCCGGACAGTCTTCTCCCCGAATCGGTGAGACGAGCAGGTCCTGAGTTTAAAGACCCACGTAACAGGAGTGAGATCACAGTACATTTATTCTCACTTTTAATGGAAACAGCCACAAAAACAATAAAACAAGCCCAGTGGATGCTCTGAACACTCGTCATCAAGTGCTCAGCGCTCACTGTTACGAGAAACTCCGGAAAGGATGGCGCCAGAGATTTTTTTTTTTTTTTTGATCAGAGAGCCAAGCTCTGTACTCAGTTGATCACTAGATGGCATTATTCACCAGCAATTTCCATCACAGACTCAGTCCTGCTGTAAACAAATCTGGGTTCCATGTTTGAAATTTTCAGTTCATTTAAATTGTGGTACAATTCTATGAGATACCATTAAGCTGTTTGAGCATATCAAACATAATATCAAATATGAGCCCCTTTAAGGCAGTGATGCAAATGCTTATTATTTCTAGAGCAATATATTTCTTCTATCTTTAGAAATTAGTAGCAGTATTTAATAGCAGGGATTTGATCAAAGAAATTTGATCCCTTTGATAAAATCAAAGGGATTTCAATCAGACCCTGAGCTAGGCTCCCCATATACCACCTCAGCTGACAGGCATAGCCCTCCTGTGAACCAGGTATTGGACTGCTGTTGCTGGGAGAGAAACTACAGATCAAACAGGTTAAGGAACCTACCCAAGGTCACACAGGAGCCTGTGAAGGGCAAACCCAGCATTCAGGTCAGGAGTGATACACTCCAGTATAACACGCCATCTCTGGATCTCATTACTGGACAAAATGTGTAATATAGTCTAGTCTACTTGGGGACCTACTGAAAATGTTAACAGCAAAATGACACCAGTAACCTGTATCTACCAGTGACTAGCAGCCAGCCAGCCCAGCCTACAAGCGTCACCGCCTAAGCCCCCACAACGCGGTGAGATGTGGGCATCTCAACAGATAAGGCCACCAACAGCCAAAGCGGTTAAGAGGCTGTGTTTACCTGAGTAACAACTGGGAAAGTTGGAACCTCTAGTCTGGCGATATTTTCTGAGCTGTACTGGCCTAATGCCTCCTGCTGCCAGAAGGTGGGGCGGGTGGCGGGTGGGGGGGGCTACCCATCGTCAAAAGGAGTCATAATACCCTTTTTTAAGCATCAGTTTTATCAACTTAGACTTTCCTAAAATAAATCAAAGATAAACTATTTTCAATGAAGCCAAAAGAACGAACGGCCCCTCCCGCATCACTGGACCGGGTGGCCGTCTCCTTACCGAACATGGCCTCCTCGGTGCCAGGTAACTCGGGGTGGGAGACGATGCTGCGGTCCCTCACAGCGGACAGGGTGCTCAAGCACTTGCCGTACAGACTCTGAATCTTTGATACGGAGAAGGTGCTGAACTGGCTCTGGCAAAACAGCAGGTATTTCTGCCAGAGGGCTGTGTTGTTGGGATGTAAGAAGATCAGTTTCTGCCACTCTTTGAGCAGAGTGGCGGGCTCCCAGAACTCGGCGCAGAGCTTCAGCTTGGCGAGCTTCAGGTCCACGCTGCTCGGGTTGCTCTCGATGGCCCGCTCCAGGACAGCCAGCTTCTTCTCCAGGACCAGCCGCAGGGACCGCTTCCGCGTCTCCGGCTCTCCCTCCTCCACAGCGTAGAGGCCCGGACTTCTCATGACCTCGTCCTCAACAACAAAAACACCCACTCACACGGGTACACAGAACCGGGGGACCCGGGGCGCCAGCGCTGCTTGTGGAGTGACGTATAAGGCCCACAGGGCTGCTCACTCCACACAGTGAAGTGCTCTCCGGGTTGGTAGCTCTCATCTTGTGTTTGGGGTTGGGAGTTTAGTTGGTAAGCCATGTCCAGCTCCCTGAGACCCCATGGACTGTAGCCCACCAGATGCCCGTCCATGGGGCTCTCCAGGCGAGAATACTGAAGTGGGTTGCCATTTCCTTCTCCAGGGGGCCTTCCTGACCCGGGGATCGAACCCCCATCTCTTAGGTCTCCTGCAGTGGCAGGCGAGGCCTTTGCCACTGGCGCCACCTGGGAAGCCCTACCCACTCTCTCTCTCTCGAGAGTCCCCTGGACTGCAAGGAGATCCAGCCAGCCATCCTAAAGGAAATCAGTCCTGAATACTCATTGGAAGGACTGATGCTGAAGCTGAAGCTCCAATACTTTGGCCACCTGATGCAAAGAACTGCCTCCTTGGAAAAGACCCTGATGCCAGGAAAGACTGAAGGCAGGAGGAGAAGAGGACGACAGAGGATGAGATGGCTGGATGGCATTACCAACTCAATGGACATGAGTTTGGGTGAACTCTGGGAGTTGATGATGGACAGGGAGGCCCGGCGTGCTGCAGTCCATGGGGTCGCAGAGAGTCAGACACGACTGCGCAGCTGAAGTGAACTGATTTACTTATTTATTTACCTGGCTGCACCAGGTCTCAGCTGCAGCTTGTGGGATCTAGTCCCCTGGCCAGGGATTGAACCCGAGCTCTCTGTATGTGGAGCAAGCAGACTGAGCCACTGGAGCACCCAGAGTCCCCGTCATTTTAAACTTAGACTCCTATCGATAACTAGCATGCCGTGTCTTGAAAGCCTTTTCTGAGAAGCCGATTTTACCAACGACACAGCCGAATGTGGGGCAGATGTGGTGATTACGTAAGCGGTTCCAGGAATAAGTGGGACACAGACAGGTGCGCGCGTTTCTGAAAGGGAGCCGGTAACTCCAACCCCGTCCCTGCACACACCGCCCGTGCAGCCCGCACGCTCCCTCGGCGCTGCAGGAACGCCTCCCCGCCGCATGGCGCGCACCCACCCCGATTCTGTTCACGGCTCACCATCTCTTGGAGGCCACTTCTTATTCCCAGGTGGCAAGTCACCCCCTCATTCCATCTCCCGCTTCTATGTCACAGCATGGCCTACCCCAGACTGCAGTTACCCTCACACATCAGTCTCCCATCACTGGGCTTTGAGCAAACCCAGGGCAAGGGCCCTATTCTAATCTTTAGAGGCCCGGCACCAGGGTTCCTCACAGGAGCTCAACAGTCACTGCAGGATAAACCATGACCAACGTTGGGGCCGCCATTCCCAGGTGGAGACCTGGGACCGTGAAGCTTACCTGGAAAGCACAAAGGCCATCCACAGCTCTGTGTCCCGAGGGTTCTCACGAACCTTCCTGTTAAACTCCTCCACCCTGGCCTTGAGGAGCGCGCCCTCTCTGTCGGGCTGTGAGTCTGGTGGCCTGGACTCCTGCTCTGAAGGACCCTGTCCCTGTAACCACTGCGTAGTGGCTTGATCGTAAATCCCCAGAGGGTTCAGCCAGCTGGTAGCAGGGGGAGCCGCATCGTCCACGGCCTTCACCGGGATAAAGGAGAGCGGCTCCGACGACGGAGCTTCGGGCTGACTGCTGACGGCGAGGCCGTCCACGCTCATTAACCCCACGCTCTTCTTCGTAAAGTAGCGCTCCATGTGCTTGTGGGAACGCTTCTTTTCTGTGGAAGTCCCCTCCCAAGATATACACTGCTTCTTCGGGTTGAGGCCGAGGCAGGAGTCTCCTTTCCTCTTGTATCTAATGTTTGAGCAGAAAACAGGTTACAGAGAGAACACGCACTCGGGCTCCACGGACCGAAGGCCCACCAGGCACTCTGGTTCCGCCAGTTAAGCTCATGTATTCAAACTCACCTTCCCTTCACACTGTTTCTACTCAGAGAAGTAGGAGGACCTTTCCTCTATCCTGCTGTTTAGTCTACATCTCGCAAATTTCAGATCACGCCTGTCTTCCAGGCCTTAGCACCCACCCGCCCCGAAGCTCCGCACCACGCTGTCATCACGCCACCGCAGGCGGCACCGCGTGTGACAGGCAAGGGGAGCCATCGCCTCCCCCTCGACGACATTCTCCAGTAAGGACACTGAGGCCTCAGGTGACACCAGGCCCTCCGTCTCCTAGACCAGTCCTTTTTCCTCCGTGCTGTCCACTTCAGAAAATAACAGAGAGGTCTAAGTTTCTTTTTTTAATCCCGAGACAAAGTGTGTCAAATGAAACTGCATTTGGCTGTTTTCTACTCTGCAGGAAAGAGGCTGGGTTCTGAAATGCTTTTATGGATCATGTAGGCGTTCCCGGAGCTACAAGCACATGACTACTGAGCATCTTACAAAAGCTAAGAAAACTGTGCAAACAACCCAATCCAAACATCAGCAAAAGATGTGAGCAGAAACGGCACGAAAGACACGCGCGGCCGGTAAGCACATGAACACAGGGTCAGCGTCGTGAGTCACCAAGGAAAGGCCGGTGAGAACCGCGGTGCCCCAAGCGCAGGCCCACCAGGACAGCCAAGACGAAGGCCAGGCCTGGCGACCCCGAACCCCAGCCAGTGACCTGGAGGGGAGCCGGGGCTCACATGCTGCTGGTGGGAACGTAAACCAGCATCATCACTTCGGGAACAGGTCTGGCAGTTTAAAAAAAAAAACAAAACAAAACCTAAACACAGACCTCACCCCATGACCCAGCAATTCTATTCCTAGGTATTTACCCAGAAAAAGGAAACCAAAATCCTACACAAAGAGCTGAGCACAAGTGCTCTGGGCAGCTTTACTCATAACAGCAAACCCTGGAGAAAGGCCAGGTCCCACCAACAGAGAGCAGATAAACAGACGGCGGGGTGGCCGCCGACGGACTCTCCCGCCGGGAAAAGGAACGAGCCGCTGACAGGCGCCCCGGCGGGACGAAGCTTGGAAACGCGACCCCGGGTGGACGGAGTCGGACAGAGGAGTGCACGCAACGAGTCCGTTTACGGCGGCCTTCCCTGGGAGGAGGGGTGTGGACACAGTGGAAAGGAGCCTGAGGGAACTTTCCAGGAGGCTGAGCGACGGGTGGACGAGTGACGCGCGCCCTGTTTCTAGCCGCTGCCTACCACTCGCATCCCTGCTGAGCCGCCTGCAGTCAGCCAGCAGCGGCAGGACATGAGACCCTCACGGGAGTGTGGACCCCACCGCTCGCATCCCTGCTGAGCTCCACCTGCGGTCCGACCAGCAGCGGCAGGACATGAGACCCTCACGGGAGCACAGACCCCAACGTGCCCGCATCAGCCAAAACCACTCCTTTCACCACACCTCTGTCTGTGGAAACTGGACCCCAGTGCCAAAAAGATTGGGGACCGCTGCCCTAAGAAACAATGTTAAGTTAAAAACGAGTTTTATTCTCCCCAATTACTATGACATGGAACAACAGACTGGTTCCAAATAGGAAAAGGAGTACGTCAAGGCTGTATATTGTCACCCTGCTTATTTAACTTATATGCAGAGTACATCATGAGAAACGCTGGGCTGGAAGAAACACGAGCTGGAATCAAGATTGCTGGGAGAAATATCAATAACCTCAGATATGCAGATGACATCACCCTTATGGCAGAAAGTGAAGAGGAACTAAAGAGCCTCTTGATGAAAGTGAAAGAGGAGGGTTAAAAAGTTGGCTTAAAGCTCAACATTCAGAAAACGAAGATCATGGCATCTGGTCCATCACTTCATGGGAAATAGATGGGGAAACAATGGAAACAGTGTCAGACTGTTTTAGGGGGGCACTCCAAAATCACTGCAGATGGTGATTGCAGCCATGAAGTTAAAAGACACTCACTCCTTGGAAGGAAAGTTATGACCAACCTAGATGGCATATTCAAAAGCAGAGACATTACTTTGCCAATGAAGGTCCGTCTAGTCAACGCTATGGTTTTTCTAGTGGTCATGTATGGATGTGAGAGTGAAGAAAGCTGAGTGCTGAAGAATTGATGCTTTTGAACCGTGGTGTTGGAGAAGACTCTTGAGAGTCCCTTGGACTGCAAGGAGATCCAACCAGTCCATTCTAAAGGAGATCAGTCCCAGGTGTTCATTGGAAGGACTGATGCTGAAGCTGAAACTCCAGTACTTTGGCCACCTGATGCTAAGAGCTGACTCATTGGAAAAGACCCTGATGCTGGGAGGGATTGGGGGCAGGAGGAGAAGGGGACGACTGAGGATGAGACGGCTGGATGGCATCACCGACTCGATGGACATGACTTTGGGTGAGTTCTGGGAGTTGGTGATAGACAGGGAGGCCTGGCGTGCTGCGATTCATGGGGTCACAAAGAGTTGGACACGACTGAGCGACTGATTGATCTACTATTTTCACTAAAAGTCAACAGTGTTTTCGACATTCAAGCAACTCTTAAAAAATGTTTGCTGAGTTTTCTGACTTTAAAACTGTATTTTGTAAAGGTGATTTTATAGCTTCCTTCTGTAGAATCTAGATGAAGGTGATACAGGAGAAGAGAGGATGCAGCTACTAAGCATCAACACTGTGATGATGTGCATATGGATTATGTACGTTCATTCACATATCCTGTTTTTAAATAGCTGATCTATAGCTTCAGGCGTTTCTCCCTACTTTTAAGCATTTCTTCATACCATTAGTTTTAGAAACAACTATTTTTATTGACTTCAAACTGGCTCACTGTCTCATAATTTATTTAACCATTTCCCTATTGTTGGACGTTTAGGTTCTACCCAATTTATCACTTATCACAAAATCTTAAATTACTGGACCAGACCTCGGATGTAATTTAATGTAATAGTTCCCCCAAATAATGGCACTTTTCCTATAAAATCCTTATCAAATAATCAGCTAGTCTTGACGAATAATTCCAGAGGTAGGGACACCCATTTTGTTTGGAGGTTCAGTGAATGATATCAAATGTATCTATTATAAAATCAGATATAGGCACTTAGGGGCTTCCCAGATGGTGCTAGTGGTAAAGAATCCACCTGCCAATGCAGGAGAGGCAAGAGACGTGGGTTCAATCCCTACGTCGGGAAGGTTCCCTGGAGGAGGGCATGGCAACCCACTCCAGTACTCTTGCCTGAAAAATTCCATGGTTAGAGGAGCCTGGTAAGTTACAGTCCATAGGGTTGCAAAAGAGTCAGACAGGACTAACAACTAAGCACACACATTAGGCATTTAGTCACCAGAAGAAAAAAGAGAGAGAGAAGAAACGAGAAAACAAAAGAGGACAAGCTTGGGAAGAGAACATGTTTAAACCAAGCACCCAGTTCTGCCCTGAACCCACTCAGCGGGTCTGGGTCCCAGAGTGAGCTGGGCTGGGCAACGTAACCTGCCTTTCCTTTGGAGAATTCAGCTCACACAGGCCTTCTCAGGGTCTTGACTGCCTTGGTCCAAATTCCAGCTTCTCATTTACTAAGCTGGGTGACCGTAATCAAGTTTTAAAAAACAAACAAACTGTGCCTCAGTTTCCTCATCTGCAAAACAGGGACTGTAACAGTAACTTATATTGCAGAATTGCTAGGATGATCAAAAAAGTGTATATATGTAAAGGGCTAAACCACACAGTAAGGACTAGATGAGTTTAAATCATCGTTTCATACAACTTGGCTCCTAAACAAGAGCCAACTATTTCAGCTGGTGGATAGCCAAAGAAACAATAAACTCTTCCAAAAATGGCAAAAAAAAAAAAAAAAAGAAAGAAAGAAAGAAAGAAAAAGAAAAGAAAATAGCCGAACTTCCCTGAAAGTGAAAGTGAAGTGAAGTCGCTCAGTCGTGTCCGACTCTTCGCAACCCCATGAACTACAGCCTACCAGGCTCCTCCGTCCATGGGATTTTCCAGGCAAGAGTACTGGAGTGGGGTGCCATTGCCTTCTCCAGCCGAACTTCCCTGACAGATGGTGTATTAGTCCTAGGGAACCTTCCGAAGGTAACCTGGACCTGTTCCACACTAACTTTAGCACCTGACCCGTTTACCACAACGCTCTAACACGCTGCATGCCATTGCTGGGATGCTCAAACCCTGAGATGTGCTTTTATGCCGAGCCAAACTTCCACTCCCTGGTCCTGGTGCCGCTTGCCAAGTTACACAGGACACTGCCAACCCACCTTCCCAAGTGCAGCAAAGCAAAGGGAACAGTGGCCGTACCCCTGAACAGGCTGCGGCCCACAGCCCTCACCCAGACCGCGCGCCACAGGTTAGCCACGTGTCTGCTCACTGTCCTGTCAATGCTCGTAGCTTGTCAGGATCTCTCCTAACAAGTGTGAAAATTCAGGACCCGACACCATATTCCCATCGTGCTGACCAGCTCAGCGTGCAGCAGGGCCACCACCTTCCCAGATCTGGATGCTGACAGCTGTATACTGATTAATCTGAGCAAGACTCTACCTGACTCGCACTTTAGCAACTTACTGGGAAGTCTCAGCAATGCCTACACCCTTTGGAGTGGCCTCTTTGCAGCTTAGATGAATGAAGTTGTCTCCAGTCACTCTCGTCCTCTGCTCTGGGCCGTTCACTGACAGAGGCTCAAGAGCCACTCTGTCAATATTGCTTCCTTCTTTTAATCTAGTACTGTGATAGTAGCCTTTATCTTTGCACACCAATTTCTAATTCCGTATCAAACATTTCTGATATTTGAGTGTGAGGCACAGTAAGAGTTACAATTTCCAGTTTACAAATGAAGACACAGGGGCTCAGAAAAGTTAAGTCAGCGGTCCCATTTTTGGCACCAGGGACCCATCTCCTGGAAGACTTTTTCTCCATCAACGGGAAGGATGGGTCAGCACTGAGGGGCAGCAGATGAAGCTGTGCTCACTCACCACTCACCTCCGGCTGTGTGGCGGGGTTCCCAGCAGGGTACCAGTCACCCACCCGGGGGCTGGGGATCCTGGGTTAAGTGACTTGCCTGGGATTATGGTGCTAGTCAATGGCAAAGTCAGAAGGAGAACCAGCATCTTCTGTTTCCCAGCCTAGAAAATGTCCTACCATAGAACTCGTCTCTCCTGTGGGGATGGTGGAAGAGCACCAGAGAAGTGCAGGTGTAAATCCCAACTCTCTCACTTCCTGGTGTATGACCTTCCAATGGTCCTTCATCCCTGAGATTCCGCTCCCTGGCTGGGTCAGATCAGAGCGCCCTCCTCCTGGAGCAGCTGTGAGTCGGCAGGACGACTCCAGGGCGAAAGGAGTGCAAGCTGGTGCCGCCCGCTCCGTGCCTGCCGGCGTTTGCTGAGACTCCCCACGCTGAGGTATCAAAGACCACAGAGGACTTCAGGGAGCGTTAACATCACTCCAAAATACACAGACGCACGTGAGCGTCACTAACCCCTGACGTGAGGGCGCAGTAGACCACACGCAGATACAAACACCAGAAATAACTGGTGTCAGCTCATATCGAAGGGAATTGTGGCTGGAGCTGCGTATGTGGGGGAGCTACAACGTCACGCTGAGTGACACGTAATTAAAAGGTGGCGCGGCGGCAAAGGGATGGGAGCGAAAATCTACTTTAAAAGGTAATCAGCCCATGAAGAACGATCACCAACTTCAAGGCCTCCTCTTGGCCGCATATTCTGTGATTCTGTGCCTTCAGTTTTTATTACCAGCTCGCTGTTTGGGAGAAAGAGACTGTGTCTCACTGCTCACCACGCCCTACAAAGTACCAAGTGTCTGAAGAGCTTATTGGGGACTCAGCTATTTTTGATTGCCAGATTAGAGAAAAGCTTCTCTTTTTGAAAATGCTCCTTTTCACGAGTGCGGCTACTGTGCCACCCGTGCTGGTTTCTGTCGCAGGGTGAGCCGCCTACCTGCACACGTGCCCCGCCCTTCTCTGACCCCCTCCCTTCAGGTTGTCAGAGCGCGCTGAGCAGGGCTCTCGGTGCTGGACAGTGGGCTCGCCACAGCTGCCTGCTCAGACTCAGCATAGACAGGGTACACGCGGTCCCGTCTCCTGGTCCCTCCCCACCAGCCCCTCCCTGTGGTGTCTGTATGTCTGCTCTCTGTCTGTGTCTCTGTTTCTGCTTTGCAAATAAGATCATCTATACTATTCTTTTCTTCAGTCCTCATATATGCGCTAATACACAATAGAGAAAAAAGCTTAAACTCATTACTGAAGCAGATACCATCACCTGGGTTTATGATTATCTCGTGACATATGCTGGAAACATTTTGAAAAAGTCATTATCATTTAATGTCATTTTTTAAAATGGCATGCATGGGGGGGTGGTGGTTTGGATAAATAAAAGGCTTTTGTAACTTTTAAGAAAGGCATATAGATTAAACCAAATGGTTTATGGATAGTCACAATCAGTTCAAAGTATTTTTAGACTCATTCAGTCTACAGACATTCACTGAACACCTACCGCGCCACACGCTACGCCAAACACTGTGGCTGAATACAACCTGGATCCTGATCTCCAGGTTTCAACTTTTATTTTACAGTGTGAGATTACTCACCTTCTACTGTGCATGCCTAAACAACGAGCAATGGATAAAGCTCAGAGGCAAAAGTGGGGAGGCTGGGGGGACACAGAGACAGAGCCAGCGCTGAGAGAGCTCAGAGCAGAGAGAAGCCCCCTCCCCAGGGACGGCCAGAGAAACCCATCGTGACACACACCTGGCAATGTCTCCTCGGTAAAGAGACTTGTACTCCCAGTTGGCAGGATCCGGTTTCTTATCTGTTCGAAAGGTGTCTCCCGTCAAAGCCTGGATGTCCTCAAGCCAAATACAGTGACGTCCGGTATCCTCAGCGGCATTATCTCCTTGACTGTGGGACAGAGGAGGGTGAAAAAGAAAACGGGAGAGGCGCTTAGGAATACCCCAGTTACATACGTCACGGCTCAGAAATACAGACACGTCAGACCCACAGGGCCTCGCGCACAGCTCCGTGCAGACAGTGTGCCCCGCCATAAAGACGGCCCAGCTCCTGCTCTGGAGAGCGTTAAAGTAAAAGCGAAGACTGCCCTAAGGGGCACTTCATCAAGAAGAGGAGTCAGCTTATCCCTACAACAAACGTGAGAGATACAGATGTCCTTAAAAAATAACAGTAATAATTCATTTGAATGATTATAACTTGACTTTCAAACATATTTTCACACAAGGTTTTTTCTTGAAAGGAAGAAAGGAAGAAATAAAGGAAGGCGGGAAAATAAGGCTGACCTTACTTTGCCTAATTTATTTGAAAGTGCTCAGATAATTAATTTCAACTGAAAACTTAACAACAAAGCAAAGCCACAGTTCTGAGTGCTTCCGTCTCTGGGGCCGCTCAGACGTGGTCTCAGCCTCCTCTTTCCAGTCTGAGCTCTGTGCAGGCTGCTCTGCCTATACGCACGGACTTTGACCGTCCACTGCTTACAGAGTCCACTGTAAGAAAACCCTTATTCATCACTTTGAACCAATTTGTGAGTGGTGGCAGACTTTCAGCTCAGACACAAAAGAACCAGTTCCCTCGGAGTCAACTAAGACGAGGGGAAAGGTTTTTCTGGCATCTGACGTCTTTCTTCCCTAAAGAAAATCATTCATAATGCTGCTGACACAGAGGCTGCCGAAGGAGCCGCAACAGCCAGTAAATGTGGCTCCGTCTTGGCTTCTGGCTCTGCCCAGATGGAAATCAGGGTCCTCCAGGCTTCCAAACCATTTCTGGCTGGGAACGCAAGGGCGTGGCATCCCAGGGATGCAAAGTAGCTACTCAATAAATACCTGCAGGATGATGCATCTCGGGTTAAAATACATGGTGAGTTTTAACCCACGCCCCTCCAGAACAACTGTGGAGGGTTTCCCAATGACAAAAACCGAAAGCAGCAGCTAAAGGGATAGAAAGAGATCGATGCATTCCAGACAGAGATGGAAAGTCAGCTGGGGGTGAGAAGGGCTGGCTGCAGACCACGCCCAGGGAGCTGCGAGCCCTTCACGCCTCCCCTACTGGGTCCCACAGTCAGGAAGCAGGATGTGGTCTGGGCTGTGCACGCGGAAGGAAGTGCCACCACCTGGAGGTGAAGAGCTCACCCTAGGAAACAGAGGTCATCAGAAGTTGTGGGGAGGCTGTCCCTGATGACCCTGGAATCAGAGTCCCACACAGGACACACGCCCCTCAACCGCCCCCAAGCCGCTTTCCTGACATCACGGGGAGACACTCACAACTCACTAATATCTTAGCCCCTGTCTAAATGGAAACAAGACCTCTTCCTGGTCGCCTTCCCAGGAAGAGACTGCACAAGAGAGCAGTAAGAACGAAAAAGACAAGGACAGCCCGCTCTGACCTTCATGGGAATGTTAGACAAAACACCAACAGACTTAAAAATGCTGTCTGGATCACACAGCTGCCACGAGGCTGTAAAGGCCCCTTCTGATGTGGTCAGGCACAGGCTGACAGTAACTGTCCTTCTAATTTCTTACGGTTGCTTCTGTACAGTTTCAGGAAATCCTTTAAAACTCATTTTCCTCAGTCATACAAAGAAAAAACAAAGACAAATAGTTAAAGACGAATCTTTGGAGCACACAGCAACAAATGGACTTTGCATTGAAGA
>SJXQ01009805.1:202782-277691 GCA_006408695.1 Aepyceros melampus | reverse complement strand
TGCATCCAAGTACTGCATTTCAGACTCTTTTGTTGACCATGATGGCTACTCCATTTCTTCTAAGGGATTCTTGCCCGCAGTAGTAGATATAATGGTCATCTGAGTTAAATTCACCCATTCCAGTCCATTTTAGTTTGGTGATTCCTAGAATGTCGACATTCACCCTTGCCATCTCTTGTTTGACCACTTCCAATTTGCCTTGATTCATGGACCTAACATTCCAGGTTCCTATGCAATATTGCTCTTTACAGCATCGGATTTTGCTTCTATCACCAGTCACATCCATAACTGGGTATTGTTTTTGCTTTGGCTCTATCCCTTCATTCTTTCTGAAGTTATTTCTCCGCTGATCTCCAGTAGCATATTGGGCACCTAATGACCTGGGGAGTTCCTCTTTTATCCTATCATTTTGTCTTTTCATACTATTCATGGGGTTCTCAAAATGAGTATCCTATCATTTTGCCTTTCATACTATTCATGGGGTTCTCAAGGCAAGAATACTGAAGTGGTTTGCCAATCCCTTCTCTAGTGGACCACATTCTGTCAAAGGAAGGAATTAATAAGGATAAGAAAGAAATCAATGAAATTTAAAATAGAAAAGTCAATTGAGAAAAATAATTGAAACAAAGAGCTGGCTCTTTATTTTTTAAAAGGACTGCATTTTTATTATTTATTTATTTGTTTATTTGGCTGTCCTGGGTCTTCAATGCTTGTTTGGCTTTTCTCTAGTTGCAGTGGGTGGGGTCTATTCTCTAGTTATGGTGTGCAGTCTTCTCATTGCTGTGGCTTCTCTCTTTGTGGAGCACAGGCTCTAGGGTGCACAGGCTTCAGAAGCTGTGGTGCATGGGTTCAGCTGTTGCAGTTACCAGGTTCTAGAGTATGGGCTTGATTGCTCTACAGCATACAGGATCCTCCTGGTCCAAGGATGGAATCCGTGTCTCCTGCGTTGGCAGGCAGATTCTTTACCAGTGAGCCACCGGGAAAGCCCAAGAACTGGTTCTTTAAGAGATTAATAAAATTGGCAAATCTCTACAAAACAAAGATGAAAGAAGTCATAAATGAGAAATAAAAATTGGCAGGCGTAAGAACTCATGAAACATATTTCACTTTTCTATAATAAAATAACAAATATTAGAAAAATAATAGTAACCATTTATCAATCCTATACTAAGTTTTAAAGCACATTATATGTGTTATTTTATTCAATCTTCGCAGCTCTTTAAGTTTTAATAGTCCTTTTGCCAAATGAGAAAGCAGGATGCTGACAAAATAAGCCCAGCATCGTGTGGCTGCAGACATTGCTCACGCCATTGTGCCTTAATGCCTTCTAACGTTTCCGTTACAATTAAATCTATAGTATGAATATTTCTCAGTGTTGTCTCCTTCTCTGATGTGACTGGACTCCACCCTCACCGGTCTCTCTGGCTCTCCTCCAATCTGACTGCAGCCACAGATGTCTTTCTCAAGTCTATATTTGTTCATATTTTCACATTGTCACGTCAAGAAATTAAGTCAAAATTCCTTGACAGGATACGCCTGCATTCCTGAATTCACTCACCTTTCCCTTGCACCCTGGCCTCTACTCTCAGCATTCTCCCTGTTTTGACACCTCTTTTTTAAAGTCTCCTTTTACTGTGCATTCAATGTCTTATCCATATTGGATTTCTCCCACTTACCTATGCTTTGTCAGGCCCAGACTTTTGCAGCCAGTGCCCCCCTCTGCCTGGAGCACTTTTTCTGACTCTTCTGGTCTGAACTCTCGCTGATGTTTCATCTTAGACATCACTTCTGAAACACTTTGTGCTTCTGTAAATTTCAGTCCTCATGGGTTTGTGTCTCTCTTTGCTTGAACGTATTATATATATCATGTTCACCACTGTGCTTCCAGTTGTTCAGGAAAACTTCAAGTCATTCATTTAAAAAAAAAAGGCTTGTGTACTCTTACATTACTATGTATAAAATAGATAACTAATGAGAACCTGGATCGTGGAAAAAGCAAGAGAGTTCCAGAAAAACATCTATTTCTGCTTTATGCCAAAGCCTTTCACTGTGTGGATCACAATGAACTCTGGAAAATTCTGAAAGAAATGGGAACACCAGACCACCTGACCTGCCTCTTGAGAAATCTGTATGCAGGTCAGGAAACAAAAGTTAGAACTGGACATGGAACAACAGACCGGTTCCAAATAGGAAAAGGAGTACGTCAAGGCTGTATATTGTCACCCTGCTTATTTAACTTCTATGTGGAGTACATCACGAGAAACTCTGGGCTGGAAAAAGCACAAGCTGGAATCAAGATTGCTGGGAGAAATAGCAATAACCTCAGATATGCAGATGACACCATCCTTATGACACAAAGTGAAGAGAAACTAAAAAGCCTCTTGATGAAAATGAAAGAGGAGAGTGAAAAAGTTGGCTTAAAGCTCAACATTCAGAAAATGAAGATCATGGCATCTGGTCCCATCACTTCATGGGAAATAGATGGGGAAACAGTGTCAGACTTTATTTTGGGGGGCTCCAAAATCACTGCAGATGGTGACTGGAGCCATGAAATTAAGACGCTTACTCCTTGGAAGAAAAGTTATGACCAGCCTAGATAGCATATTCAAAAGCAGCACATTACTTTGCTGACTAAGGTTCGTCTAGTCAAGGCTATGGTTTTTCCAGTAGTCATGTATTGATGTGAGAGTGGGACTGTAAAGAAGGCTGAGCGCTGAAGAATTGATGCTTTTGAACTGTGGTGTTGGAGAAGACTCTTGAGAGTCCCTTGGACTGCAAGGAGATCCAACCAGTCCATTCTGAGGGAGATCAACCCTGGGATTTCTTTGGAAGGACTGATGCTAAAGCTGAAGCTCCAGTACTTTGGGCACCTTATGCGAAGAGTTGACTCGTTGGAAAAGACTCTGATGCTGGGAGGGATTGGGGGCAGGAGGAGAAAGGGACGACCGAGGATGAGATGGCTGGATGGCGTCACTGACTCGATGGACGTGAGTCTGAATGAACTCCGGGAGTTGGTGATGGACAGGGAGGCCTGGCGTGCTGCGATTTGCGGGTCACAAAGAGTTGGAAATGACTGAGCGACTGAACTCAATGAGAACCTACTGTGTAGTACATGAAACTCTACCTAGTGGTCTGTGGTGACCTAAATGGTAAGGAAATTGAAAAAAGAGGGGACATATTTATACATGTAGCTAATTCACTTTGCTGTACAGTAGACACTAGCACAACATTGTAAATCAACTATGTGCTGCGCTAAGTTGCTTCAGTCATACTCGACTCTTTGAGACTCTATGGACTCTAGCCCACTAGAGAGCTTTATCCATGAGATTCTCCAGGCAAGAATACTGGAATAAGTTGCCGTGTCTTCCTCCAAGAGATCTTCCCAAATCAAGGGGTCGAAACCATGTCTCTCGCATCTTGTGCCGTATCAGGCAGATTCTTTACCACTGTGCCACCTGGGAAGCCCACACTGTGTGCTACCCACACGTATGATTATAGACAACATTCTCCTAGCATTACAGATACAGCAAAGAACCCAGGTGCCTGGCCTAACTAAACTTGCGTGTTTAATTACTCATTCTCCATGAAAATACACCAAATTTTCAACAAATGAGAATATATGTGTATGTAGTCAACGGTATTTTATACATATGTTATGAAACATTGTAATGATACAAAAGAATATTCTATATATAAATATATAATTAAATATAATTATTGAACAGAATGGATTCCCTTTCAACTTTATAGTTGTGCCAGCCTAATTCTTGTCCTCTATCACCTTCCTTATCTCTCTGAGTAGACCAGATTCAATCAAAATTTATTTTCTTAATATTTAGCATCCCATCCCTATTCTCTACTCTGTGGGTGAGAGACCATCTCTTCATTGTCTAATAAGTCATTAATATGATTTTCTATCTGTCTTACTATCACCAATATGGATTCTAATACTGTTTGGTATTTTGAAGAACATCCCTATATCAACTGCCTTCCCCTCAAAAAAAATTAACCTGGATCTCCCTTAATCTGTTTTTAAACTAGTCATTAAAAAAAATTTCCTTGTTTATTTTTAAATTTGATTTTTAATTTCCCATTGGAAAAAGCTATTCTCTTTCAGAAGTTAAAGGATGTCCACCGAGGCCACAATTTTGGATCTCCATCCAGCTTCTTCTGTGGTTGATGGACATTTCTGCAGCTGTCCAGTGGTCTCTGTTATTTTTGATTTTCATAACTGTTTGTCTTTTCTTATATCCTCATGAGAAGGCAATGGCACCCCACTCCAGTACTCTTGCCTGGAAAATCCCATGGATGGAGGAGCCTGGTGGGCTACACAGTCCATGGGGTCGCTGAGAGTTGGACACGACTAAGCAACTTGACTTTCACTTTTCACTTTCCTGCACTGGAGAAGGAAACGGCAACCCACTCCAGTGTTCTTGCCTGGAGAATCCCAGGGACGAGGGAGCCTGGTGGGCTGCCGTCTATGGGGTCGCACAGTCGGATATGACTGAAGCGACTTAGCAGCAGCAGCAGCATGAGTATTTGAGTTAGGAAGGTCACATCATGAAATGTGAATATGACACTATTTTGAACCAAAAGGCCCTGTCTGTCCTTCAAAGCACTTCTTCTGCTTAGTTCACACTGTGCTGTGTGACTTAGTCATCAGTTGAGTCTGGCTCTTTGTGATTCCATGGACTAGAGCCTGTCAGGGTCCTCTGTCCCTGGGGATTTTCCAGGCAAGGATACTGGAGTGGGTTGCTATACCTTCCTCCAGGGGAATCTTCCCAACCCAGGGATCAAACCCAGGTCTCCCACATTGCAGGCAGATTCTTTACCATCTGAGCCACGAGTAAAGTCTAGGAATACTGCAGTGGGTAGCCTATCCCTTCTCGAGGGGAACTTCTGGACCCAGGAATTGAACCGGGTCTCTTGCTTTGCAGGCAGATTCTTTACCAGCTGAGCTACTCAGGAAGCCCTAAGTAGCTGTAATTCTTGGAAGAGAAGTGACAGATTAAGCAATAGGGAGCTTGCTGAACAAGGTAAATGAAGTTTCCACAGATTATCTCTTGTGGTCAGAGTTTCCATTTCACACAGTCACTCCTAATAGAAAATATACTCCTAGGAAGAAATAGCATTTAGTACTTTAGTAACAAATTGGTTCTTTCAAAAAGAGAAAGAACAGACTCACATTTTAGCCTTTTATATTTCTTCTCCTGATAGTATAGTTTAATTTTAAACTACACTTCCTTTACAAACTGATTTTGGTAGAACTTTTGAATGTTTAAAATCTGTGACTGATTTTCATTGTTGTTACTGTTGTGGTTGTTTATTGTTTTAAGTGACCTTGGCAGGAAATGAGTTTGGGAAGCAGAAGAGATACCTAGAAAGATATGTATAGTATCGTCTAAGGTAGCAAAAGCTCCTTGCAAAATTGAAAGATGAATTATTTATCTCCATTAGGATTAATAAAATCACAATGCATACAATTTTTGGCATTGAAACATAAAATTTGCTCCAAATCACTGGTATTTTGTTTCAAAGACTAGCTATTGTTACTAATACTGCAATGAATCTGAATTTTAAAATATCTAATTGGAATAATGATCCAACATCCGCTGGATCATGGAAAAAGCAAGAGAGTTCCAGAAAAACATCTATTTCGGCTTTATTGACTATGCCAAAGCCTTTGACTGTGTGGATCATAATACACTGTGGAAAATTCTGAAAGAGATGGGAATACCAGACCACCTGACCTGCCTCTTGAGAAATCTGTATGCAGGTCAGGAAGCAACAGTTAGAACTGGACATGGAACAACAGACTGGTTCCAAATAGGAAAAGGAGTACGTCAAGGCTGTATATTGTCACCCTGCTTATTTAACTTATATGCAGAGTACATCATGAGAAATGCTGGACTGGAAGAAACACAAGCTGGAATCAAGATTGCTGGGAGAAATATCAATAATCTCAGATATGCAGATGACACCACCCTTATGGCAGAAAGTGAGGAGGAGCTAAAAAGCCTCTTGTTGAAAGTGAAAGAGGAGAGTGGAAAAGTTGGCTTAAAGCTCAACATTCAGAAAACGAAGATCATGGCATCTGGCCCCATCACTTCATGGGAAATAGATGGGGAAACAGTAGAAACAGTGTCAGACTTTGTTTTTTTGGGCTCCAAAATCACTGCAGATGGTGACTGCAGCCATGAAATTAAAAGGCGCTTACTCCTTGGAAGAAAAGTTATGACCAACCTAGATAGTATATTCAAAAGCAGAGACATTACTTTGCCGACTAAGGTCCGTCTAGTCAAGGCTATGGTTTTTCCTGTGGTCATGTATGGATGTGAGAGTTGGACTGTGAAGAAGGCTGAGCGCCGAAGAATTGATGCTTTTGAACTGTGGTGTTGGAGAAGACTCTTGAGAGTCCCTTGGACTGCAAGGAGATCCAACCAGTCCATTCTGAAGGAGATCAACCCTGGGATTTCTTTGGAAGGAATGATGCTAAAACTGAAGCTCCAGTACTTTGGCCACCTTATGCGAAGAATTGACTCATTGGAAAAGACCCTGATGCTGGGAGGGATTGGGGGCAGGAGGAGAAAGGGACGACCGAGGATGAGATGGCTGGATGGCATCATGGACTCAATGGACGTGAGTCTGAGTGAACTCCGGGAGTTGGTGATGGACAGGGAGGCCTGGCGTACTGCGATTCATGGGGTCGCAAAGAGTCAGACACGACTGCGCGACTGAACTGAACTGAACTGAATTGGAATAACTGTTTTCAGTTATTTTGAATATATACCCAGAAGTGAGATTGCTGGATAATGTTCTATTTTTAATATTTTAAGGCACTGCCATACTCTTTCCCATAACTGTTACACCATTTTACATTCCCACCAACAGTGCATGAGGGATCTAATTTATTCAGATTCTTACTAAAACTAGCTATTTAATTTTTTTTAAATAATAGCCATTCTACTGGATATGAGGTAATACCTGGTTGTGGGTTTGATTTGCATTTCCCAACTTATTAGTTGGCAATGTAATGACTCTGCTTTTGAATATGCTATCTGGGTTGGTCATAACTTTCCTTCAAAGGAGTAAGCATCTTTTAATTTCATGGCTGCAATCACCATCTGCAGTGATTTTGGAGCCCCCCAAAATAAAGTCTGACACTGTTTCTACTGTTTCCCCATCTATTTCCCGTGAAGTGATGGGACCAGATGCCATGATCTTCATTTTCTGAATGTTGAGCTTTAAGCCAACACTTTCACTCTCCTCTTTCAATAAAGGTCCATCTAGTCAAGGCTATGGTTTTTCCAGTAGTCATGTATGGATGTGAGAGTTGTACTGTGAAGAAAGCTGAGTGCTGAAGAATTGATGCTTTTGAACTGTGGTGTTGGAGAAGACTTGAGAGTCCCTTGGACTGCAAGGAGATCCAACCAGTCCATTCTAAAGGAGATCAGCCCTGGGTGTTCTTTGGAAGGACTGATGCAAGAGTTGACTCATTGGAAAAGACTCTGATGCTGGGAGGGATTGGGGGCAGGAGGAGAAGGGGATGACAGAGGATGAGATGGCTGGATGGCATCACCGACTCAATGCACATGAGTTTGGGTGAACTCCGGGAGTTGGTGATGGACAGGGAGGCCTGGCGTGCTGCAGTTCATGGGGTCACAAAGAGTCGGACACGACTGAGTGACTGAACTGAACTAACTTATTAGTGACGTTGAGCATCTTTCATGTGAGTGTTGACATCTGTGTGTCTTCTTTGGAGAAATGTCTTTTCTAAGTCTCTTGCCTATTATTTGGTTATTGAGTTATTCAAATTTTGGTTTTTGAGTTGGAGCTAAATTTTTCCATGTTATTTGCATATCATCTTAGAAGAAATATTTGTTCATGTCTTTTGCCCGTATTCTAATAAGATTTCTTTTACTATGGTATTGAGGGATTTTGTTGTTGTTGTTTGCTTGTTAGTAGGAATACTAGTCCTTTGTCAGTTATGTGGATTTCAAACATTTTCTCCCATCCTATAGCTTATTTTTTATCCTTTTTAACATGGGTACTTTGCAAAGTTCTTAATTTTGATGCTTTCTAAGAGTCTTATAGTTTTATATTTTACATTTAAACCTATGAAATATTCTGAGTTAAATTGCTGTATAAGGTAGGTATATTTTGTTTGGTTTGTGTATTTGCCTATGGATGTCCAACTTCTCCAGAACCATTTGCTAAAAAGGCCCATCTTCCTTCTATAAAGTGATTTTGTACCTTCATCAAAAATTAATTGGGCATATTTGTGGGGGTCTATTTCTGGATTCTTTCTCCTGTTCCATTGATGTATGTTGCACCTCTTCCAATTTCACACAGCCTTGCTTACTGTAAGCCTTATAAGTCTTGAAACTGAGTAGACTAATTCCCCTCACTGTATTATTCTTTTTCAAAACTGTTTTAGCTAGTCTGTATCTTTCAACTTAAAATTTAGGAGAAGTTTGTCTCTATCTTGCTGGGATTTTGATAAGAATTGCATTAAGCCTATTCAGTCATCCTCAATATCTGTGAGGGATTTGTTATAGGACCCCTTGCAGACATCAAAACCCAAGGATGTTTGAATCCCTTTTATAAAATTGCACAGTACAGCTGGCCGTCCATATCCATGGATGTGGAACCCACAAATACAAACGGTCAACTTTATATCAATATTGAGATAAGTGACATCTTTTCTATGTTGAGTCTTCCACCCGTGGACATGATGTGTCTCTCCATCTACTTAAATCTTTGAATTCCTTCATCAGTGATTTGTAGTTTTAGCATACAAGTTCTATACATGCTTTTTTAGATTTACACTTATTATTGTATTTTTATTTTTGAGAAGTTGTAAATGGTACCATATTTTAAATTTTGGTATCAAAATATTCATTGTCAGTATACAGACATACAATTGATTTTGGTGTAGTTAACTGCCCTTATTTGGTTAACTGAAGGCAGAGAACACTTTGGCATAGGAAGTAGAAGATGACCAGCTAATATAATAATAGCATTGAAACATTTATGATAAAAACCCCAGAAGTCAAGACAGAGTCCTGAGTCCAAGCTCAAACCCATCATGAATTAAAATTTAATTTTTCCCTCCTTTTTCCAAATCTCATTTGCTTCTCTGTGATTGATTCCTTCTTATGCATGACAGTATTCTCCCATGTTGAGGATTTCATAGCAGTCTAGACAATGCCTTAACTTAAAGCCACTTAGCATTTTGTGCCATTATAGAAAGATATATTATTTCATTTTTAAGCCAGTATTGCTAATATGTGCCCCTCCATCCTAAATTAAAGGGTTAGTAAAATGAAAATGTAATGTCACATTTTGGACCTTTCGGCTTTTTAAGGAGTAAGTCCACATGAGCTCATGTCTTAATCTTCGTGGAAAGTTTATTTTTACAGAGAAATGCAATCGTTTTCTTAGGACAAAATAGAGAGGAAGGATTTACTGTCAAAATAACCTAAATAAATAGAGCTAATATTTTTAGGTTTGATAATAGATGGATTTGGTTCTTTAAAAAATTAGAGTCAGCTGTTTAACACCTGTGAAAGATTCAGGATATATTATGTTCAAAAAGTGTTAACTTTTTAAAAGGGAGAAAGATCAGCAAACAGCAAAAAAAAAAAAAAAGTCTTAGTACAGTAAATGTTAGCATCTGAGGCTCTCTCTTTGGCTCATTCATGAGTGTTACTTAAAGGTCTGTCTGAGGCTTATTAGGCCATTAAAAGCACAGGCCTATCCATATGTAGGCCAAATGTTTAAGAAAGGATTCCACGTTCACAGAAAAAGTAAAAGAAAAGAAAAGGCATAACAGTATTGCTTTGAAAGTTCCAGGCTACATCCTATTGTCAAAGGTAATTATATTCCCCACCTCCAACAAAGGATGTTGTTTCATGAGATTTTATAGGGAAAAAATTCCATATTTCACAAAGGTAAACTCCTGATCTGGAGGGTGTTTTGATATCTGATATGCTTTCTTTGGTTATGGTGGCCATAGTTCCCAGATCCAAATCTGGCATGCATCGCAGGGTAGCCAAGGTCATTTTACTTGGGAATGACAGTCTTGTACTCAAGTTGTATTCCAGTAAGTGAGGCTCTAGAGATAGTCATGACTAATGGGATGAAGTCCTACATACAGTTTACTACTGTGATCCATTCAAAATGAGGTAACATTCATATTTACATTAGGAAAGATCTTGCATCTTTTTAAAGTAAAACTTTGTGTGTGCATCTTTCCACTAACAAAGACAACTGAAGACTTCTTCTGAGACATGAACCTCAAAACACCCTCATCCCTCTATGTACTGGGAACCTTGAGGAAGTTACATAGAAAACTGAGGGGAAAAAAATCCCTTTACTCTCCTTGGAAGGAGGAAGGGAAGTTAAGCATTTTTGTTTGTTTTTTTAATCTAGCTTTAAATATTTTTATTTCTTGTTAATTTTGTGAAATGTAGACCTAAATTATATTAATATTATTTCATTCTAGTTTTTTGATGTTTCTAAAAGGAAAGGATTTGGAAATTAAAAGTCAATATGTAGTGTGGAAATCAAAAGGATCAGTTCCATTTCTATTATTGCTATTATTTCAATAGATCTTAAGAGTTTGCAATATGCCAGGAGTAGAAACAGGATTCTTTTTCATTTTGTAGTTTGTCAGTTTACTTTCCTTGCTTTATATCAATAGTTTATTATTTAAAAATATACTCTAGATGACTTTTCTGCTTAATAAAAATCCTGAACTTTTCAGTTATTGGCAATTTTAATAAAAGCTATTTCCCAGTTATTCTGTGTAAATTCCAAAAGGTTTTGATGTTCTGGTTAGGAAAGTGAAAGTGAAAGTCACTCAGTTGTGTCCGACTCTTTGCGACCCCATGGACTGTATTCTCCAGGCAACAATACTGGAGTGGGTAGCCTTTCCCTTCTCCAGGGGATCTTCCCAACCCAGGGATCGAACCCAGGTCTCCCTCATTGCAGGCAGATTCTTTACCAGCTGAGTCACAAGGTAAGCCCAAGAATACTGGAGTGGGCAGCCTCTCCCTTCTCTAGTGAATATTCCTGACCCAGCAATTGCACCGGGGTCTCCTACATTCCAGGTGGATTCTTTACCATCTGAGCTATGAGGGAATGAAAAGATGCTCAATATCACTAATCAACAGGGAATTGTAAATCAAAACTGTGATGAAATATCACCCCCCCACCCCCTTAGAATGGCTATCATCAAGAATATAAGAGATAACTAGTGTTGGCAAGGATGTGGAGAAAAGGAAACCCTTGTACACTGTTGTTGGAATGTAAATAGGTGAAACTACTATGGAAAACAGTATTGAAGCTCCTCAAAAAATTAAAAATAGCACTACTATATGATCCAAAAATTTTACTTCTGGGTATATATTTAAAGAAAATGAAAGAAGATATAAAGAAAGATATATGTATTCCTATGTTTTTTTTAATGCTTTATTTATTTATTTTAGTTGATGTATAGTTGATTTACAATATTATATTAGTTTCAGGTGTATAGCACAGTGATTCAGAATTTTTATAAATTATATTCTGCTTAACATTATTATAAGACAATGGCTATATTTCCTCATGTTTTGCAATAGAGCACTATGTCATATCTATTTTATACATAGTAATTTGTATCTCTTCATCCCACACCCCTATCTGCCCCTCTGCACATCCCTCTTTTACTAGTTTGTTCTCTATATCTGTGAGTCTGTTTCTGTTTTGTTAAATATATATATTCATTTGTTTCACTTTTTAAGTCGACAAAACTGGGTAACAGTATTTTTCTCTCTCTGACTTAATTCACTAACTTCACACTCTCCATGTCCATCCACATTGTTGCCAAAGGCAGAATTTCATATTTTTTATGACTGAGTAATATTCCATTGTATATGTACCACATCTTGATCCAGTTACCTGTTGATGAACACTTAAGTTGCTTCTGTATTTTGGCTTTTAAAAATAATGCTGCAGTGATATACAGAAACAGTAGAAACAGTGGCAGACTTTTTTGGGGGCCCCAAAATCACTGCAGATGGTGACTCCAGCCATGAAATTAAAAGATGCTTACTCCTTGGAAGGGAAGTTATGATCAACCTAGACAGCATGTTAAAAAGCAGAGACATTATTTTACCAACAAAGGTCAGTCTAGTCAAAGCTATGGTTTTTCCAGTAGTCATGTATGGATGTGAGAGTTGGACTGTGGAGAAAGCTGAGCACTGAAGAATTGATGCTTTTGAACTGTGGTGTTGGAGAAGACTCTTGAGAGTCCCTTGGACTGCAAAGAAATCCAACCAGTCCATCCTGAAGGAAATCAGCCTTGAATATTCATTGAAAGGACTGATGTTGAAGTTGAAACTCTAATACATTAGCCACCTGATGCAAAGAGCTGACTTATTTGAAAAGACTCTGATGCTAGGAAAGATTGAAGGTGGGAGGAGAAGGGGACAACAGAGGATGAGATGGTTGGATGGCATCACCAACTCAATGGACATGAATTTGAGTAAACTCTTGGAGTTGATGATGGACAGGGAGGCCTCTTGGAGTTGGTGATGGACAGGGAGGCCTGGCTTGCTGCAGTCCATGGGGTCGCAAAGAATCGGACATGACTGAGCGACTGAACTGAACTGATACATGTGTTCCAGCCTGAATGAATTCAGGAATATCTAAGCATAATGAATGATAAAGGATACATAAATCTTTTTGAGTTAATGTTTTTATCTTCTTCAGCTATATACTCAGAAGTGGAATTGCTAGATCATATGATCATTCTCTTCAGTTTTTGAGGAAACTCTAAACTGTTTTCCATAGTGGCTATACCAATCTACATTCCCAGCAATAGTATACTACAGTCCCCTTTTCTCCACATCCTCTCCAACATTTGTTATTTGCTGACATTTGGATAATAGCTATTCTGACAAGTATGAGGTATATCTCATTGTGGTTTTGATTTGCATTTCTTTGATGATTAGCAATGTTGAGTATCTTTTCATGTGTCTGTTGGCCACTTGTATATCTTCTTTGGAAAAATGTTTATTCATGTTTTCTGCTCATTTTTAAATCAAGTTCTTTTTTCTTTGATAATGAGTTAAAGGAGCTGCATATATTTTGGATATTAACCCCTTATCAATCGCAAGGAGACTAGTCCATTCTAAGGGAGATTGGTCCTGGGTGTTCTTTGGAAGGACTGATGCTAAAGCTGAAACTCCAATACTTTGGCCACTTCATGTGAAGAGTTGACTCATTGGAAAAGAGTCTGATGCTGGGAGGGATTGGGGACAGGAGGAGAAGGGGACAACAGAGGATGAGATGGCTGGATAGCATTATCGACTCGATGCACATGAGTTTGGGTGAACTCCAGGAGTTGGTGATGGATAGGGAGGCCTGGCGTGCTGCGATTCATGGGGTCGCAAAGAGTTGGACATGACTGAGCGACTGAACTGAACTGAACTGAATCGTATCATTTGCAAGTATTTTCTCCTGTTCAGTAGGTTGTCATGCTTCTTTTCTAGACAGATTGTTTTAGCTTCCCCTCCTGCTTTCCATCTTTGTCTTTTAGCTTTACAATTCATTTTTATAACTCATCAATTGAATCTTGCTCCCATATTTTCTTCTTCATTGAATGAGAGAGCACGTGTTTTTAGAGGGTTTTCTTTTCTTTTGTTTTTTAATGGATGCAATGAGTAAATTGAGTAAAATGTTATAGTTGATTTACACTTCTTCTTTGGCTCCCTTGTTTCCTGTTTCCATTGTTTCCTTGTTTTCTTTTTTGCTTGATTGCCTTTACTTTCATTTTGCCACAGTAGTTCTAGAGATTTGGAAGTATGGACCTTGGATCTGAATTGAAAATTTATGAAACTGGCCTTACAACCTTGTAGCCTGTGACACTGGGCAAGTTACTTTAGTCTTTTTTTTTTTTTTTAACCAAAATTTTAACTGGATCTGCTTGTCTCTGTGGTCAGAGATCTAAAGTGAAATGCTCTAAGGCCTACTGACCATTTTGCTTCTGAGTTCTGATTTGTCTCAATAAATAAAAAACAGATATTGTTCCCAATCACTAGAATAGTTGCTTTGGTGCTTTTATTTGTCTTGAATTATTTTTGTCTCCAAGATATCATTAATAATAAAAAAATTTAAATAGCTCCCAACTCCCCTAGAAATTGTATTAAACAATAGATAATTATCAAACTATTGAATTATACAATATTTAAGAAGAGATAGTAAGATACAAAATTGCTAGCACATTTTGACCACAATTATAGTAAAATCAATATGCAAAAAAAAGTGTGTAAGGAAATATGCTCAAATGTTAACACTCTTTGTGTTTGGGAAAGAGATTATGAGTAATTTTTCCTCTTTTTAAAAAATTTATATATTTTCTAAATCTCCTATAAAGAAATGTTATTATTTTTGAGTTAAAACAATTTTTATATAGATAATTAATATATATAATGTATATTATATTGTATAATAATCTATAAGATAGAAAAAATAGCATATTTGTGGATGAGATTAAGTATTTTAATTCTCTATTAATATTTTAAAGAAACTTTGGAGGGAGTAAACATTCTGAAGTTTCACTATGAAATTCTGAAATGGAATAGATTTATTTAAAAGCTAGCTTGTAGGACTGTTAGGCCTGGGTGCATCGTTTGCCAGATGAATAAAGAAAAGGAAGAAACTTACATAATTCCATAAGGTAAAGACTCAATTTGATATTTCTTTGAAAACTTATCATAAGCAAGACTTGTTCAGAAAGCCACAGATCAATATTTGTTCCAATTTCTACTGTTCTGCATTTTTCCATCTATGTTTATTCATCTTAAGCTATTAATAATTAAAAAGAAGCCTTTGTTGGAGCAGACATCTCATTTGTTCTAGAGAAGATTGAACTATCCAATTAATGGCAACTGATGAGTCCCCAAGTTCTGGAGAAAATGAAAATAATAGGAAGTATTATAGTATTTTATTTTTTACATTTGAATTTTTAAAAAATCATATATTTCCAAGCAAAGAGAGAGCAGCATAGTTTGTTTAGAATGTAACTCTCAAAGGATAAAGAATATAATTATGAGTGATTGCCTAATGAGATACTTTAACAAACTTAACTGGAATAGCTATCTTCTCAGATTTCAGATGGAGCCTTTCTGCTATTGACCTGCTGACTTTCACAAAGACAAACATTTCCCTTGATCCATAGCTCCTTCCTTCTCACCATGTGACAGGCATCATATAGCAAAGGCAGGGATCTTTCTTTGAATCCTGGTATGAATGAGGTGAGATCTTGGCAGACGGCTCATTTCTTACAAATAGAAGTCTGTTTGTGCAACTCAGGTTCTTGTGGCAAACTTCACTGGGCATTTCTCATTTAACTGAGTAGTTGGGAAGTTGGATGGATAGATTGGAAGGTGAAGAAGTAGGTGGGGAATTGGATGGGGGAGAATGGTAAAGAATGAATGATGAGGATTAGCTGTGTGTATTATTTTACTCTGGGTATTCTCTTCCTTAATTCCCATGATTTACCCCATGGATTTTCCACATTTAGGCAATAAGTAGCCACTGTAAATTACAACTTAATAGGATCAGTTCCTCATGTCAGAAACCTCAAGTGTTCCAACAGAAAGGGAAATTAATATTTGGCTTTTTATTTTGTAAGGATTGGTGCATATGGGCACCATACTCCAAAAAGTTTCAAATTCATGTTTAGGTAAATCAATTTGTTCTCTTATGCATTTGGAATAGCAACAAAAGCTTCATATTTGAACTTTTATTGTTAAGTCAAAAAAAATGCAAGAAACATGTGGAGCTTGGGACTTAGGCCAACATGGTAAACATAATGGTTACAACTTGTTGTCTGCAACTATTGCCTTAAAGCTCTTTTTAAAACTTGTATTTACAGTATCATTATGTGTATGAACAAGAACATTTTTGTGACATGAGTTGACTTCTGTTCAAAAAAAGGGTTTAGAACAAGGAAATGTTTTAGACTTTCTACTCAGTCATCTTTATATATCCCCTTAAATCAAATATTATCTTTCTTAAGTGTGACTTATCCTCATGGTCATTAGGTTTTATATATTAATTGTGGAAAAGCTACATTTTCATAGGTCTTGCATAAGTCACATTAATGAACTAGTAAGAGAGATTCATTCATATAAACATTTAAGCTGGTATCTTTAGGAGGACCTAAAAATTGTGACCTAAAGTCAGTGACAAGGTCTGTTTCTCCCTCAATGTCAGAGTCCATAAAGACCAAATATACTTGGGCCTTTTGAATTTGGCTCTCTGACTTTTCTTCTTGAGGGCAGAATATGATGGTCTGGGAAAAACAGAGTTTCAGGCTGTCTACTGTTGGAGAACTAATGATGTCAAAGAATACGGATGGAGTTCATAGGAACAGGGGAAATAAAACAAAGCTTAATGAAGTCCTGGAGTGATCTGTACTCTCCTTGAACATGCAAAAAGTCATTTTTGTGTTTAAGGTCAATCAGTATTGTCTCATGCTAAGATACATTGTGTGTGAGACTGTGGTAGATTCCAGAAAAGTGATTAATTTATGTGAAAGACTTTTTTATTTTTTATTTTTTTGGTCTCTGGGATTGACGTAGGATCAGAGGTTTCCTCCTCATAGCCATATCATAATCAGAAGTCATGCTGTGGTCTGGAAAGAGTCAAGGTCAGCATGATCCATAATTCCCCCCAGAAGGCAGGTCCAGATTTCTGGGGAATGTGGAGTCAGAAGAACCATGTTGGATGCATTAAACATTCAATGGAGTGCCAAACCAAGATATCTTGCTATGTCTACTCCATAATGATGATGACTTTGATTTTGTCAGTGGGGCCAGAAATCATTAAAGTCCATTGGCTTAATCTACATTCATCTTCATACGAGGGCCATCCTAAGATACCAAGCTTGTGGTATGGTATCCATGTCAAATGGATCTTTCCATCTTTTAGACTCTGCTTAGAGGGACTCTTCTATAATATGTATTATAATTCCCCTTTCTCCAAACTTTCAACAATAACATTCCTCTTTTCTATGAAGAAATGGTGTAGGGCAGGGAATGGGAGTAGGAATATGAAAAGAAGAAAATGTGTATAAAAGTCAAGAGAGACACAAAAACTTGTTAAATTTGCGCCATGCAGGAAAAATGCTTATATCCTTTTCTTTTTTAATTCTAAAAACAATACTCTGTTTCATAGATGAAGAAACAGAGGTTCATAGTTGCCTTGTCATTACATAGCCAGGAAATGGGAGAACCTACATCTCTCTGGTGTCAAAAATTATACTGTTTCCACTATACCACTCTACTTCAATCTACCTTAGTCACACTTTAATGGTCTTTTTCAATAAACCCTCTTGAGTGTCTATTATATCTCAAGACTACATGAGGTGCTAAACATTGGAAGGTTATGAAATGATGTTTTAAATGGCTATAGAATTAAGAGAAATTGAAGAACACAAAGAAGGTAGCAATTTTCCTTGCAGTTGACACAGATGAGCATGTGGTCTAAGAAAACTACAGTGAAGGCATAACCTTTGTCTTCCTCTTAGAGCAGAGGTAGAAGCTTGCCAGGTTAAGAAAGCAAATAGGTAGAGAATGCAGTAGTAAAAAGATGGTATTTCAAGCCTCGGAAGTAAGAACTGCAAAAGCAAAAAATTTGAAAACTTGAAGCTCCTGATTTATGAACTTCCATGATGCAGTCTCTGAAAATGAACAAAATCTCTTTTAATGTGTGCTGAGAATGGAAGCCTTCACTGAGGGGAAACTGGATGAGAGATATGGAGCTGAACAGTTTGTTAATGGTGTGAATGTGCCACAACAATGGATATTTTCCTTAACCCAAGAAAAACTCACAGAGCTGTATTGGGGGTGGTGTCAGGGCAGAGAGAGAGGTGGGGAAGGGAGAGTGGTATAGGAGAGAGGGTTCCGGAAGTAGGGCAGGTACAAACAGAACTCACTCACCAACACAAACCTTCATTTAAAAATTCTGCTGGGGGTGCTGTTCTGGTGGTCCCAAGGTTAAGAATTTTTTTAAAAAAAATTCTGCTAGAGCCTGGTAGGTCTTGTAGCCTTCACCCAGAAGTCAGCCAAAATTGACTCAGTCAGCAGAATTCTACCAACAACAGACTTAATTGTGGTGAAGGATGTTTGTTGGGGAAGGGGAGGAGAGTGGTGTCCGGATATTCGTGCTGTATGCTAAGTGTTAAGAAATGACCAGGTTAAACTGAGGGAAAAGGAGTTTTGAGTTGGTTCATCTTTGTAAGCACACCTTTTCACTCTTATTATTAGGGCTTTGGAGAGAGGAAAGGTGTAGATACTCCAGGAGGATTATGGAGAGCTCCTTCCTGAACTAAGAACAATCCTAATCTCTACCCTCAGTTCAGTTCATTTCAGTCGCTTAGTTGTGTCTGACTGTTTGTGACCCCATGGGCTGCAGCATGCCTGGCTTCCCTGTCCATCACCAACTCCTGGAGCCTACTCAAACTCATGTGCATTGAGTCGGTGATGCCATCCAACCATCCCACCCTCTGTCATCCACTTCTCCTCCCACCTTCAATCTTTCCCAGCATCAGGGTCTTTTCCAAAGAGTCAGTTCTTTACATCAGCTGCCCAGAGTATTGGAGTTTCCACTGCAGCATCAGTCCTTCCAATGTATATTCAGGACAGATTTCCTTTAGGATGGACAGTTTGGATCTCCTTACAGTCCAAGGGATTCTCAAGAGTCTTCTTCAGCACCACAGTTCAAAAGCATCAATTCTTCAGTGTTCAACTTCCTTTATAGTGCAGCTCTCACATCTATACATGACTACTGGAAAAAGCATAGCTTTGACTAGACAGACCTTTGTTGGTAAAGTAATGAATGTCTCTGCTTTTTAATATGCTGTCTAGGTTGGTCATTGATTGATATTTTTCTGGCATCATGCAGTTCTCAAGGCAAGAATACTGAAGTGGTTGGCCATTCCCTTCTCCAGTGGACCACATTCTGTCAGACCTCTGTATCAATAACCTCAGATATGCAGATGACACCACCCTTATGGCAGAAAGTGAAGAGGAACTAAAAAGCCTCTTGATGAAAGTGAAAAAGGAGGGTGAAAAAGTTGGCTTAAAGCTCAACATTCAGAAAACGAAGATCATGGCATCCGGTCCCATCACTTCATGGGAAATAGATGGGGAAACAGTGTCAGATTTTATTTTTGGGGGCTCCAAAATCACTGCAGATGATGGTTGCAGCCATGAAATTAAAAGACGCTTACTCCTTGGAAGAAAAGTTATGATCAACCTAGACAGCATATTCAAAAGCAGAGACATTACTTTGCCAACAAAGGTCCGTCTAGTCAAGGCTATGGTTTTTCCAGTAGTCATGTATGGATGTGAGAGTTGGACTGTGAAGAAATCTGAGCGCTGAAGAATTGATGCTTTTGAACTGTGGTGTTGGAGAAGACTCTTGAGAGTCCCTTGGACTGCAAGGAGATCCAACCAGTCCATTCTAAAGGAGATCAGTCCTGGATGTTCTTTGGAAGGACTGATGCTAAAGATGAAACTTCAATACTTTGGCCACCTCATGCGAAGTGTTGACTCATTGGAAAAGACTCTGATGCTGGGAGGGTTTGGGGGCAGGAGGAGAAGGCGACAACAGAGGATGAGATGGCTGGATGGCATCACCGAATCAATGGACGTGAGTCTGAGTGAACTCCGGGAGTTGGTGATGGACAGGGAGGCCTGGCATACTGCAATTAATGGGGCTGCAAAGAGTCAGACACGACTGAGTGACTGAACTGAAGATTGTTTATAGCTTTTCTTCCAAGAAGCAAGAGTCTTTAATTTCACGGCTGCAGTCACCATCTGCAGTGATTTTGGATCCCCCAAAATAAAGTCTCTCACTGTTTCCATTGTTTCCCCATCTATTTCCCATGAAGTGATGGGACCAGATGCAGGATCTTAGTTTTCTGAATGTTGATTTTTAAGCCAACTTTTTCACTCTCTTCTGCACTTTCATCAAGAGGTTCTTTAGTTCTTCTTCAATTTCTGCCATAAGGGTGGTATCATCTGCATATCTGAAGTTATTGATATTTCTCCCGGCAAACTTGATTCCAGCTTGTGCTTCATCCAGCCTGGCATTTCACATGATGTACTCTGCATAAAAGTTAAATAAGCAAGGTGACAGTATACAGCCTTGATGTACTCCTTTCCAGATTTACAGCCTTGACGTACTCTTTTCCTTATCTCTACCCTGGCAAATATTATTTCCTTTCGTAGGGAAGACCAACCCTTTTCTTCACATGTGTTTTCCCAAATACATTATAGAGTGAGTGCTTATGAGCTTGAGCTTTGGGAGAAAGTTTTCAAGAACTGACTCTACCACTTATGAGCTGTCTGATCTTGAGCAGCTTAATTTACTTATCAAATCCTCACCTTCTTCATCTGTGAGATGAAAGTGATGGATAGTACTCATGAGGTCTATGTGAAGATGAAATTAGATAATGAGGACTAGAATTGATGTAACTCTTGAAATATATTAGGTGTTGCTCTTTCAAAATGCTTGACATGCATTCTGCCATTTAATTTTTTAAAATCATGACCATGTTAGGGAGCTATCATTATGAACACCATTTGAGAGGTGAAATGAGTTTCCCAAAGTTGCACAAGTATCAGAGCTTGGATTTGAACATAGACTTTTGGATTCTAGTGGTCATACTCATTGGTTACCAGGGAGGGTAGAGCATTTTGGGACATTTACTAGAAGATATAATCTTGGAATAAAGTTTAGCTAGCTAGAGACTTCCTGATGGGCTAGTGATTGAGAGTTGGCCTTCCAAAGCAGGTGTTCTGGGTTCCATCCCTGGTCAGGGAGCCAAGAGCCCATATGCCTCATGCCCCCCCCCAAAAAAATAAATAAATAAAGGGTGCAATATTGTAACAAATTCAGTAAAGACTTTCAAAATGATCCACACAAAATGAAACAAAACAAAAAAGATTAGCCACTTAGAGAAGCCTAGGTTTTGTTTTTTTTTTAATTCAAATCCGATGTTTAGCATATTCCTCAATATTAGACTTTTGAAGCCTTCATCTTTCTTTAACTTTACAGCCACTTTAACTGATTTTCAGTTCTTCACAAATCTCGTTTACATGAAGACAGTTAAAATATTTGCTCTTTTCATGACCTGGCAAGTTGAAGAGTTGTACTTCTTTCAGTTACTGTTTTAAAATGATTTCATTCCAACCTGTGGAAAATAGAAGTCAGCTTATCAAACCCACACAAAAACATCATCCCGCCATGTTCTTACCATACTTTTGGAAAACATTCCCACAGCTCCACAAATTAGAGGTGTAAATATCCATTGTATAATCAACACAGATCTGGATTTTTCTTGGGCTGCATATTCATATAATTTCAATTCCATTCTGGTTGTATTAGCCATTGCCCTGTAAAATCCATTGCCCCAGATGTTGTAAGCATTAAGATCTAGAATTTAACAGGCTGCCTTTTTTTTTTTTTTTTTGAAAGTTTCTGTCAGAGACCTTGAGTGTGAATGAGGAAGACTGCCTTTCGTCCAAAACCTACCAACTTGTTTCCATGCTATAAAGAGCTGACATGGGGAAAGTTCAGTGAGGGTGTCAGGGCTGCTCTGACATATCTATCATGGTTTGCAAAGTGTGCAATCAGTCTCTTGGCAAAACCCTGAGGAGGGGAACTTCTCTAGCTCTGGCTCTAGCCTGCCATCCCTCTTTTGAGCTTGGCGCTTAATGAATCGGTCTTTGGCTTGCTTGCATCTCAGAGTCAGGCTGGAATAAGCTTCATTCTCAATGTAGGGCTTTTCAGTTTTGTCTCTAGTATTTCCTTTGCTATAGAAATTTTATTAACATTCATAAATAAAGTTGTCCACATACTGTCATCTATCTCTTTTTCACCTAACTTATCCCAGATTTTCTGGGAATTGTCTGAAAATGATTCACATTGTAAGTGAACAATTTCCAATTGTTCTTGCTGGTCTCTAACTAGAACCTTGCCCTTGGTTAAGTCAGTGAGAAAGATGTGAATTTCTTCTCTTTGGTCTTGTTAAACAAACAAACCAAAGAATACATAAAACAATTCTTGGCATCAGTGGCAAGATTTCTTCTCTTTAGAAGATATCACTGTGGGGGAAATGGTGCTGCACTTTCCCAGATAAAATTAACACCTTATCTCAAGAAATAGCGGGAAGAATCTGGACCATATGCCTAGAGAAATTTGGAGAGGTTAGATAGTCTAACACTAATGAGTCAGCTGGTCATGCTGATGACCTTTGTATTTTATGATCTAAGTCTTGGTTTCAGGAAAGATTATGATCAACATTGATCTTAAGATGAGTACTTACAAGGTATTACTGAAGAGGGTTGAAGTTGCCATTTGTCCTTAAATGACCCCCACAGAATTGCCCCCAGAGATGGTGAGATAGCATCACCGACTCAATGGACATGAATTTTAGCAATCTCTAGGAGACAGTGAATGACAGGGAAGCCTAGCATGCTGCAGTCCATGGGGTCTCAAAGAGTCAGATATGACTTAGTGACTGAACAACAACAAGCACTGCATTAAGGAATTGATGAAACTAACACCTGGAGAGGTTGAGTAGATTTCCCAAGGTCGCCTAGCTAGTAAGTGGCAAATTTAGGACTACAGATCTTTTCTGAATACAAAATATTTATCTACTTCTCTATTCTACTGCTATTCCATCAAACAATATTCTTCTTTTTCTGTCTAATATCATATGTCTAATGCATTTCTACTTAGTACACTGTGTGTGCACACCTGCATGTACCACATTCAACAAATATCTGTTTGTATTTCAAAACACTCTTTTGAAAAAAACTCAAATTTTTTTTTATTGGCGTGTAATTGCGTTACCATGTTTTGTTAGTTTTTGCTGTATAACAGCATGGATCAGCTGCATATACACATACATCCCCTCCTTCTTAGGCCTCTCTCCCACACACCCCCCATCCCGCCCTCTAGGTCACACAGAACACCGAACTTCCTGTGTTACAGGGCAGATTCTCACTAGTTATCTATTTTACACATGGTAGTGTATATATATATATATATCCGGAGAAGACAATGGCAACCCACTCCAGTACTCTTGTCTGGAAAATCCCATGGATGGAGGAGCCTGGTGGGCTGTAGTCCATGGGGTCGCCAGAGTCGGACACGACTGAAGCGACTTAGCAGCAGCAGCAACAGCAGTGCGTATTTATCAATTCTACTCTCTCAGTTTGTCCCACCCTCCCCTTCCCTCACCATGTACATGTCCATTTTCTATGCCTGTGTCTCTGTTTCTGCCCTGCAAATAGGTTCATCTATACCATTTTTCTAGATTCCACATATATGTGTTAATATATAATATTAGCTTTTTTCTTTCTGGCTTACTTTACTCTGTATAATGGACTCTAGGTTCATCCACATCACTGCAGTATTTCAAAGTACTCATAAATGCATTCTGCATTAATCGTCACATACCATCAGACGGGAATCTCAGAAACAGAAACTTACACTTGTGTCATCATAGTCTCTGAGCCAGTAGGTACCTTTGAGTGAAGGTCTGAAGTCAGAGGTATGGGTCTGAGTTCAAGTAGGGGGCCCCATTGCAGGCAACCCCTCATTTCCTAGGAAGACTCAGGTTATCCCTGCTCAGACTATATTTCATGTTTGGAGTAAGTGGACCATCCCAGTCTCCAAAGGATAAATTAATGTGGGGAGGCTTCTTACCCATGTGCTATTGTGAAGTAGAAATGACATACAGAGCCAGTTAATAGCTCTTATTTTTCTTCCCATCCTGTAGTCTTTATCAGAACCTCCAAACTCCATGTTTTAACCTCTTCTCTGAAGCAGTTGAGCCTCTAAGAAGGTGTGAGAATGCTAATCAATCTAATGTCATGTTTCATTTGCTCCTGACAACATTAACTGTTCGTTTTCTTCATACATTGTAAATAGGTGAATATTTATTACTATGGGAGAAAACACTACTGTCTATAATGACTGCAGTCAAAAAATGATAATAAACATGAGAGATTAACAGGGCTCATGAGAGGAATCAGATCAGGGATGGTGAAGCAGGGTCTGTGGAATGTAAAACAACTGTCATCCCAAGAACAGCTAAAATGTTAGACATGCTGAAGGACATTGTGTTGGCGGAAAGTAATGAAAGAGAGTTTCAGATTATAGTGTGTAATTAACATTTGCATAAATATTCATACCAGGGTACTTTGTGGATAGTAGCAGATATTCAAAATATATACACTCAGACACACACATGCACAGCTAAGAGGCACAGAAAAATGTATATTTATGAACTCATCATTTAAGATCTACTTCAAAACTCATTTCTGGAGCTAAATCTTCATTTCCCCTACAAAGAGCACTTGCATTTCATTTTGAACTCTATAACTTCTCTGTTTATGAATCTATTATTCCTCTAGACCTTGGCTTACCTGGCTGTTGCTTCCATAGTGCCTAGCAGGTAGGTGGTAAATGATCAACTCTTGTTGTTCAGTCACTAAGTCATGTCCAACTCTTTGCAACCCCATGGACTGCAGCATGCCAGGCTTCCCTGTCCTTCACTATCTCCTGGAGCTTGCTCAAACTCATGTGCATTGATTTGGTGATGCCATCCAACCATCTCATCCTCTCACCCCCTTTTCCTCCTGCCCTCAATGTTTCCCAGCTTTGGGGTCTTTTCCAGTGAGTCGGCCCTTCACATCAGGTGGCCAAAGTATTGGAGCTTCAGTTTCAGCGTCAGTCCTTCCAATGAATACTCAGGGTTGATTTTCTTTAGGATTGACTGGTTTGATTTCCTTGCTGTCCAAGGGATGCCCAAGAGTCTTCTCCAGCACCACAGTTTGAAAGCATCAATTCTTTGGTGCTCAGCCTTCTTAATGGTCCAACTCTCACATCTGTACATGACTACTGGAAAAACCATAGCCTTGACTAGATGGACCTTTGTCAGCATATGATCAATAATGATGGTCAAATGAATAAAGACTGGTCAAGGCAAGAATTATGTGGTTAGTTTCATTTAACTAACAGATACTGTGCACCAGACACCGTGTTAGTCACTAAGGAACAGGAATATCTCAAAGAACTTTCAGTCATTTCTTATCAGTGGTCCCAGGTGGTGGCTGTGACTGCACCTTGTTGCTGTCAATTCATTTGATGAGTCAGCCAATGAGTTTTTTCCTTGGTTCTTACAACATGTCTGACACTTTCAGGATTTCTGAGGACACAAGGTAGAGAAGTTTGAAGGAAGTACTAGTCTGTGTCATAAATGCTGTGCTTGGTGCATGTCCAGAATTTCTGGAAAACAGAGAGGAAGAGATTCCAGCTCAGCCTGGAAGACTCAGTAAAGACTTCCAGGTTGTGTGAACTGAGTTTTGAAGGAGTGGGAGTTACTGGGGTGGGAATTGGAGGCAAGGTGAGCCTGAGCACATTCTGAGATGGAGAGAGAGATGTGAGAAGCCTGCCAGCAGTCAGCATGGCTGTGGCCGGGGTTCCTGTGCTCAGCAGCCTTTGGGGAGGGAAAGGTGGTCCTATCAGGTGAGAGCTGCAGGTTCAGAAGGCCAGAACCGAAACTGCTAGAGGGGCCAGGGAAAAGGAGGCAAGAGGAGGTGAACCGATCAGATCTCTTTAAAGTGGAGAACAGATCAAAGAGCGGAAGAGATCAACTCAAAGTGTAAACTGAAAAGGCTGAGTCTAGAGGCTGGGCTTGCCTTGATCCAAGTCTTGGGAATCTTCTGAGATGGAATACAGATGCCTTGGCATGCTCATCTCTGTCCCAAGTTCAGGACTAGGGAGGAGCTGAGGATGCTGCCTCCTTCAGGGCTAGGCCTGCTCACATGGTCTTCATCAAAGAGGAAGAAGCAATTACACCCTGTGATTTTCGTGGAACATTCACAGATGCTTTAAGTTAAGCATTTCAGGGTATCAACTCTTAAATAGCCCTTTGTCGCTTGGACTTTACTTTGATTTCAAAGTCAGCTTTATCTAATTGATGACTAAGATCAGCCTTAGCATTCAGTTAGAGTCGAAACATACATTTTACTATCCAAATAATTGGTGAGTTAAAAATGCTTCCAACAGTTTATGACTCATACTTTTCAACTAATAGATGAAAAAAAACCAAGGTGGGTGACTGTAGATGCCTGATTTAGGGACAGGCTAAAGTGCCACTGTAGTCTCAATGTGATTTTTGGCCTGATACTCTCAAGTCATCCTAGGCTTTCAGCCTATGCCTGAAGTTAAGAGAGTCATGTCCATTTAGATTCAAGTTCATTGTCTACATGATGTACAGCATTTTAAGTTCTCAATCTTACTGTATTTTTATGTGTTGGAAAGATCTGAGAGTAGGTTTTGATAGACATGAGTCAAGGTTGAAAGCAAGAGGTTACTGGATAGGGAATACACAAAATTTACTTCTTTTGAAGTTTTATCAGATTGGTTAAATTTGGTTCTATTTGTCAAATATTTATGGAGCACATTGCTACATACAAAATATGGTACCATAGCCTCTGACCATCAAAAATGGGCCTCACAGGCCCCTTGTCCAACCTTTAACAACACAAGATAAGTACACAGATAACTGAGATGACAGTGCATGGTGTAGTGAGAGCAGCCTCTGCGGGGGGAGGGTGTTGAGTGAGTAGGTTTGTGTGTGCTGGTGAGAGAAATAGTAACTTGGGGAGACAGGGAGCTCAGGTCACGCAGGAAGGACACCAAACAAGAAGGCTGTGTGTGAATATAGCTCTGCCTATCTAGAAAAAGGATCTTAGGTAAGTTATCCAGACCCCAGAGGTGGCTTGCTCATCTCTCAGATAGGGATGACAAAGACTCCCTTCTCACTCAGAGGTTTGTTATGAAATCCAAATATGTCGCTTAATCCTATAGACCAGAAAATATCAATATATTGAGTGCTTGCATTCTCTTCTTGATGCAAAGAAATGACTCATTTGAAAAGACTCTGATGCTGAGAAAGATTGAAGGTGGGAGGAAAAGGCAACGAAAGAGGATGAGATGGTTGGATGGCATCACCGACTCAATGGATATGAGTTTGAGCAACATCTGGAGTTGATGATGGACAGGGAGGCCTGGTGTGCTGCAGTCCATGGGGTCACAAAAAGTGGGACAAATCTGAGCAACTGGATCAACCCACTCCAGTATTCTTGCCTGGAGAATCCCATGGACAGAGGAGCCTGGCGGGCTATAGTCCACAGGGTCGCAAAGAGTCAGACATGACTGAGCTACTTCACACACACACACACATGCTCTTCTCTGGTTAGCAGAATCAGAATTGGAACCCAGGGTATTTGATTTATCCCATGAGCCACTAAATTCTGAGAACCTTCCTGAGTGTTTTTCTTTCTTTTTTGCTGGGATTTGCTTTATTAGAAAAATCTTTGTGATTGCTGTAGGCAGCTGCACGTGTCTCTTGATTCACAGGGAAGGGTGGAATAAGGACGAGGAAGAAGGTGACACTGTGGGTGGATGATTCTAAATTCTGTGAGTCAAGTACAATTCCTGGGATTCTGAAGGTGCTTGGAACCTCTTGACAGATTGCCTTTCGCACTGCATTTTAACTTACACAGTGTACGTATATTAGCTAAGTGGGCCTGCACTCACATACCCAGTCCCATCCGAGGGCTGGAGGCTCTTAAAGCATTCAAGAGAATTTGACTTTTTCTTAACCAGTGGGTTTTTTCCAGCCTTACTTGAATGGAATCTTGTAGGAGTTAAGTGATCTTAAAATGGGAAACTAAGCGTTGAATCTAATCAGGTTGTTCATCACAGGAAACCTTCTCAGCAGACTAGTGTTTGAGTAAGTTGCAATGTTGACGGAAATAAGCAGATCGCTCTGAGTATTCTGGACAGTTTTCCAGTTGTTCTGCTTCAAATCAATTATTCATATTTTTGTTGTGACTAAAAATGGACAGATCTCAGAGGAAATGCTCCAGGACTTCCCCTGGTCCTGGAAATCAAATGAAAGAAATGTATTCGTTGCCTATATTTATGGTTTTATGTCTAAGTTATAGCCCCTGTTTGAATCAATTCTTTTCCTCAGTTCTTCCCTCTTTTGGCCATGTATATGTGGGATCTTAGTTCCCTGACAGGGATTGGACTCATACCCCCTGCATTGAATGTGAAGAATCTTAATCACTAGACTGGCAGGGAAGTCACCTTTTCCTCAATTCAGATTGCAATGGAGACTTGCTGAGCAGGCAGAACATTTCGTTAGAATCTCTAGGAGGTATGTGATTCAAAAAGAAGTCATTGATTCTTATGGAGCTTCTTAAATGGATCTGTAGTGGGAACCTAAGACCAGATATCACTCTAGTCACTTATGAATGAAAAGAAGCATCCCAGATACCAAACCAAACCTCACATTCTAAAGAGCTTCCGGTAGCAGACCCAGTCTGAAAATTATAAATAAGGGTTGGGATTTTGAGGAAACCTCTTCCTCCTCTTTGGTTTGATTGGTAGCAGTCCTGCTAAAAGCATGGTTGTTTTTTTTATCATTTTTTTCTTTTATAGTTTCTTCAGGAAAGCCCCAGGCTTCTGAGGCCAGATTCTGCTTCCCTTGGAGATTTTTTTTTTTTTTTAATATGAGGACAGGAAACATTCATTTGGCTTCTTCACTTTTGTGACACAGTTGCCCACTCCCCTGCCCACACACCCTCATTTGATACCTCCTGAAAAGTCCTGCCAACATTAAACAACCACCTTTTAATGTGGCTTTGGCTGAATTTGTCCTAGGAAGTAAGTGTGGCAGAGCACCCCTATCTCAACGACTCCAGCCACTTCTAAAAACAGCTCACCCACTGCTCACTCCAGGGTTCAGAGGTGTGGGCGACTGTGCACAGTGCTGGGCAGCCTGAGGGCGCAAGCTGCTTCAGCCGGGCAGGCAGGCTGCTCCGAAGCCTAACACTGCACTTTTCAAAGAGGAGCTGCTACCTGCTGTTTTTGATGATCATCTGGAAAAATTACAGAATTTATTTAGGGAAATAGAGAAATACATAGCAATCAAGGGAACTGTTCAAAGTCCACAAGCCATTACAGCACTGGTAGAAGGTGAATTTCCAGATTTCTTTTCTAACACATTTAATGTATAAACTGCATTTAGTGGCTGTTTATTTTCAACTGTTGTGAGGCTTTAGAGCAATTCTAAACATGTAACATGCGCTGACACCTTGATTTGTTAAATCTCCACTGAGAAACTCTGTGGAGTAAGGAAGCTTACTTACTCTGAAGGAAGTAAGTGGGGGCGTCCCTCTACCTTGCAGCAGAGAAAACTGACTTGTAAAAGAGAGTTATGTGTAGCCTGAAACCAAACAGTGAGTTAGTGGGAGACGTGTTCTAGAAAGTCAGCCTCAGGCTCAGAGCCCCTTGTGTACCTCTGGGCCATGGTTCTGACCATTAACTGACAAGCTTGCCAAGGTAAAGCAGTAGACATGCAGAAGAAAAGCAAAAATTATCATGAGATCCACTTGGGTCACATTATCACAGGATGCCTCTCTCTCTGTCGTACAGCCCTTTCTATAAACACAGCCAAGGACTAATCTCCCCAGATAACCTCAGTTCAGTTCAGTTCAGTCACTCAGTCTTGTCCCACTCTTTGCGACCCCATGGACCACAGCATGCCAGGCCTCCCTGTCCATCACCAACTCCCGGAGTTTACTCAAACTCATGTCAATTGAATCAGTGATGCCATCCAACCATCTCCTCCTCTGTCATCCCCTTCTCCCGCTTTCACTCTTTCCCAGCATTAGGGTCTTTTCAAACGAGTCAGTTCTTCACATCAGGTGGCCAAGGTATTACCACCTCCAAAAGCCTGGGGACTCTGCAGGACTCAGGGCAATGTGAAGACAACCAGGTCTTCCTCTGATTGCCTCAGTGGCAATAAAGAGATACTTGTCAGTGACCACATAGGTCTCTTTTTCATCTTACTCTGTACTGGATGGGCAGGCAGACTATTAGAAGAAGTTAGGAGAAATTTAAAATCAAATTTCTAACCTTTCATTCTGTTGAGATATTTTTTCTAATGTGAAAGAAACTTGGCACTGTTTCAGAGAAGGAAAATAATCCAGTGGAAAATACATTTTCCTGCAACCTTTTCTGTAAAAACATCAAGTCAAGAAAACCAAGTGAAATCATTATTCATTACCTCTAAGAGCCTCAAATTACCTTCTCAGCTTCTTAGTCACTGGGCATTCATCTACCTTTTCCACCCCTGTGTGAGCAGCAGTGTTGTCTGGAGCATGTGGTATTGGTACAGTAGATTTATGTGTATTTTAAAGGCACTGAGTCCACCTCACTTTAACCTTCTACTTTAAGGGTCAACCTACTGTAAAGCTACTTTCAGTTTCATAGTAATTTATCAAATTGACTCTGCTCCATGCTTTCAGGATTGAGAGAACTGTGGAATAAGGTGTTCTTATTAATACCCTGTGAGTGCCAGTGAGGGATTTCCAGCTGGATGAAAGATCCCTGAAGTGCATTTTTCTGGGCTGCTTTCTCATCCTGTGGAGCACTCACCTATAAACCAGAGCCAAACATGGAATCCTTTTACAGTCAAAAACCGTTCCGTTCCGTTCAGTCGTTCAATCGTGTCCGACTCTTTGCGACCCCATGAATCGCAGCACACCAGGCCTCCCTGTCCATCACCAACTCCCGGAGTTCACTCAGACTCAACGTCCATTGAGTCCGTGATGCCATCCAGCCATCTCATCCTCGGTCGTCCCCTTCTCCTCCTGCCCCCAATCCCTCCCAGCATCACGGTCTTTTCCAATGAGTCAACTCTTCGCATGAGGTAGCCAAAGTACTGGAGCTTCAGTTTTAGCATCATTCCTTCCAAAGAAATCCCAGGGTTGATCTCCTTCAGAATGGACTGGTTTGATCTCCTTGCAGTCCAAGGGACTCTCAAGAGTCTTCTCCAACACCACAGTTCAAAAGCATCAATTCTTTACTGGAGCTTCAGTTTTAGCATCATTCCTTCCAAAGAAATCCCAGGGTTGATCTCCTTCAGAATGGACTGGTTTGATCTCCTTGCAGTCCAAGGGACTCTCAAGAGTCTTCTCCAACACCACAGTTCAAAAGCATCAATTCTTTGGCGCTCAGCCTTCTTCACAGTCCAACTCTCACATCCATACATGACCACAGGAAAAACCAACCACGCTACTCTTAAATCAGCCCACATGCTGTGCAAGAAGATTTTGACTAAAGATTGGTTCTGTTCTGTGCACATAACCATTCTACCATTCCTGTCCCCACTTTTTTAATCCCAAGTGTCAACAACAACAACAAAAAATGTATACAATCTACAAGTTAAGAGTAGGTTTTATTTGGTGGCAGTGTTAGGACTCGAGCCAGGAGACCCCGAGAGAGCTCACTCCAAGAATGTAGGGGAGGAACCAGGCTATATACAAGTCTGTAGCAAGGGTCAGGTAATCTGCATATTAAAAGATTATTGTTAATTAAGAGAAAAGTAAATCTATTTCACATGAAGAGATTAAGCAATCTTCTATATGGAAAGATGCAAGTGTCTGAGCTTGCTGAAACCATTTCTTTCATTGCATCTAGCTATCTGGGGCCAATCCTGCTTTCTTTTATTGTTCACACTGTTGTTGCTCAGTTGAATCCAACCCTTTGCAACTCCATGGACTGCAGCAAGCTAGACTTCCCTGTCCTTCACCATCTCCCAGGGTTTGTTCAAACTATGTCCATTGAATCAGATATGTTGACATACCAATTCCTTGTTTACTGTAAGAGATGGCTGATTTGGCAGAGGGCCACCTTTCACATCCCCCCAGCTCCTCAGAACTGAGGAGGAAGTAGCTGATGGTTTCCAAATAGCTGGCTTTGTTTCACCTGGGCTTAGAAATTTACATTTGGAAAAGGCTTGTTTACTGGTAGAATGTAGAGCAGAAAGTATTTCTGCCTTTAACTGATATCCAGTTCAAGTTTTATAACAAGAGAAATATATATACTCTGTGTGTGTGTGCTGTGTGTGTGTGTGTGTGTGAGAGAGAGAGAGAGAGAGAGAGAGAGAGTGAGTGGTGGGGGGAGGAAGGGAGCAGGAGAGAGAGAGACAGGATATGTATATGTATACCTGTGTTGACCTGTCTTCTCTATGATTGGTGGTTGTTTCCTGGGTCCAGTTGAAATGGTTTTTCAAATAATTTTGCCCTGGAGAGCTCAGCACAGGTGAAGCTCTCCATTGGTCCATAGCATTCCCTCAGAAGGTATTTTTTGAGCCCTCTTCTTCTCCCTTTCTACAGATACTCAAATTTCTTTGGTGATTGGAAGGAATAGCAGTACCATTTTATACATTTCCTGAAAATTGATAGATTCATTTTATGTTATAGAAAAAGAGACCCAGTAAAGTTTATTCACTTGCTCAAAGTCACACTAATGAGTGATTTTATGAAACTTTTATTCTTGACTCCAAGAGCTGGCAATAAAGCAAATACTCTTCCTCTTTCTTGGTATCAGGCTAACTGATACTCAGACTTCTATAATCATAATCTCAGGTGGTCATTCATATACTCAAGAGCTTCTCAAACCGAAACATCGACCATCTTTTTTAAGCATTGTTCCAGATTTGGGGGCCAATGATCTGAAATTATAGGTGATGATACTAATGGTTTTGAGGGGGTATCAGATAATGTCAACACGTGGTCCCTGTATTCTCTGAACCTCCAGTCTATCTGGGGAGATAGAACTCTAAAACATCTTGCTGCTGCTGCTGCTGCTGCTGCTAAGTCGCTTCAGTCGTGTTCAGCTCTCTGCAACCCCATAGATGGCAGCCCACCAGGCTCCTCTGTCCCTGGGATTCTCCAGGCAAGAACACTGGAGTGGGTTGCCATTTCCTTCTCCAATGCATGAAAGTGAAAAGTGAAAGTGAAGTCACTCAGTCGTGTCCAACTATTCGCGACCCCCTGGACTGCAGCCTACCAGGCTCCTCCATCAATGGGATTTTACAGGTAAGAGTACTGGAGTGGGGTACCATTGCCTTCTTAAGATCTAGAAAACAACATGTGTTCCAACATAAAGTGTGACCCAAGTATAAGAACAGCTGACTTGTCCAGGCAAGACTTGTATAGCATGTACTACTTTCTGGAGCACTGACAAGAATCAAGAAGAAAGAAGTAAAACGTATCATGAGTCAACAGTTTGTCTAAAAGCCCATGCTAGAAAAAACGTGGGCCCTGTAAATCCTTGTGAATCATCTTTGTTTAGATACAGTGTTTACAAAGTGGACTAGAGGGTTTTCCATCAATTCTGGAAACTTTCAGGCCTTTGATGCAGAAGAACTGATTTATGTTTGCTTGCTTGCTTGCTTGTTTTATTTTTGGCCATGCTGCCTGGCTTAGTTCTCCCACCAGGGATTGAACCATGGCCCTTGACAGTTAAAGTGCAGAATCCTAACCATCAGACCACTATGGAATTCCCAAGAACAACTGGTTTTGAGATTAAGTGTTACTACTTGCTGGCTGTGAGATCTTGGGCAAGTCAGTGACTTCTCTGAGTACCGTCTTTTCTCTAAATGGTGATAACAGTATCTATTGACAGGGATACTGTGAGAGTTAATGGAGGTAATGTTTGGGAATATGGAGTTGGTAACACTGGTTATTGATACAAGGGGCCTCTTACAATTATCCTCTTATGATACTTAATTACAGTGGACTAGAAGCACAGCACTGGAAGAGAAGTGGATGTATAACCATGCAGGAAGACACACTGAAGTGAAAAATGTTCCAGCTCTCAGGCAACCACAGGGGACAGGTCACTTAACAGATCATCAGTTCTCATGATAAATGTCCAGGTCTGACTCAGCATGAAGATATCATTATATCAGGACAATACTTCCAGGCTTATTCAGAATGGGTTAACCCAGCCAGATCCTAAATAGCAGAGAGCTTGAAAGAAGGATTTATCTAAATAGAAGGATTTGTCTTTTCTCTCTCTCTCTCTCTCTCTTTTGTTTTGAACTGTAACCATTATAACAACTAAATCAGCTAGTACTTCATGTGTTACTGTGTTCCAATACTATCCTGAGGACTTTATATTGTATTAACTCATTTAACCCTCAGCAACATCTCATGGAGGGTGGCACTAGGATTATATCTATGTCACAAATGGTGAAGTTAAAGTTCAGTGAAAGTAACTTTCCTAAAGTCACACAGCCAGCAAGTAATAGAGTAATGATTTTAACCAAAGCAGTCTGGCTCCAAAGCCCACACTATTAGCCATTGTTTAATTGATATTAAGTTCATACCTTTAAACCTTCATTTGTCAGTTATGGAAAAACATCTGAATATTTGCCTCTCAAGTTTGAGTTTTTGGATATTCAGAAATTTCCAATTTTTACATGGTTAAATTTATGAATTCAAAATGAATTCATCCTTGCCCACATGAAGTTTAGCTACTCGAGTTTACCTTATTCTATATCTATATATTTACTTTTAATTTTTATTTTGAGTTTCACAGGAAGTTTCAAAAATAATATAGAGCAGTCCTGTGCACCATTCATCCAGCTTCCCCTAATGGTTACATTTTACATAATTAGAGCTCACTATCAGAATCAGGAAGTGGAACAGTGTGTGTGCATAATTCTATGCCATTTATCACATATGTACATTCATGTAGCAATCTCTGCAATCAAGATACAGAACTATTCCATCATTACAAAGCTTTTTATGCTTTTGTTTTTATTCAAAATGTTTCGCTTCATCTGGAATGTATTTTGGTGTTATTGAGAAGTAGGGAATTTATTTCCTAATTTCCAATTTTCTAAGAATGATTTATTTTAACCAAATCATCATTTGACACTAATTAGAAATTTCACCCTTACATTCTAGTACTGCATGGTGACAAACGCCAGATCTTTCAGAGGTTAGGGCAGTTGTTCTTGCAATTTACTACCTTACCTCCTAAAATTTGGGTCATGGCAGAAGTGGGATTTGATTTTTATGCCATCGGAAGTAACAGAGCTTACATCAGGGTCTTGTACCACCTAACTGTACTGTTGTGAAATTAGTGCCTTCTATTTCCTTGAATTTATCTGTAGTCTCTTTGGGGCAGCCTGGACGGCGGGGACCACCTGCTGCACTTACTGGTACCTCCTTTTCAGGGCAGCACATCTCAGAAACTCAGAAGGGAGTGGTCATGAGTTGAGAGTCACAAAACTCAAAGTTTCATCACTTTAAAGATTTCCTTAATTTTTCTTCAGCTTCAGCTTTCTCATCTGTAAAATGAGAAAAATAGTCTCTGCTTCAGGGTTATAATTTTTATGAAGATTAATTGAGGCAATATATTTTATTTATTTAAGTGTAATTAATTTTATTCTCTTTTTATTGACTATAAATGGCATAAAACACTGTATTAGTTTTAGGTATGCATCATAATGATTTGATAATTGTATATATTATGAGATGATCACCATCGTAAGTCTTGTTAACATCTGCCCCAGTGGCTCAGATGCTAAAGAATCTGCCTGCAATGTGGAAGACTCAGTTTCAATCTCTGGGTCAGGAAGATCCCCTAGGGAAGGTAATGGCAACCCATTCCAGTATTCTTGCCTGGAGAATCCCATCGACAGAGGAGCCTGGCAGGCTACAGTCCATGGGAATGCAAAATTCAGACATGACTGAGCGACTAACATTCACTATGATGAAAGCTTTTAAGATTTACTCTCTTAGCAACTGCCAGATATGCAATACATTTAGCTATAGTCACCATGATGTATATTACGTCCCCATGATTTATTTGCTTTATAACTTTTGACTCTCTTCACCCATTCTTCCCAGCCCATCACCACCTCTAGCAACCACCAGTCTGTTCTCTGTACCTATGAGCTTGTTTTTGTTTGGTTTTTAAGATTCCACACATAAGAGAGGTCGTATGGTATTTGTCTTTTCTGACTTCTTACACTTAGTGTACTGTCCTCAAAGTACACCCATTTTGCCACAAATGGCAGAATTTCCTTTTTTATAGCCAAATAATATTCCAGTTCCAGAAAAACATCTATTTCTGCTTTACTGACTATGCCAAAGCCTTTGACTGTGTGGATCACAATAAACTGTGGAAATTCTGAAAGAGATGGGAATACCAGACCACCTGACCTGCCTCCTGAGAAACCTATATGCAGGTCAGGAAGCAACAGTTAGAACTGGACATGGAACAACAGACTGGTTCCAAATAGGAAAAGGAGTACGTCAAGGCTGTATATTGTCACCCTGTTTATTTAACTTATATGCAGAGTACATCATGAGAAACGCTGGACTGGAAGAAACAGAAGCTGGAATCAAGATTGCCAGGAGAAATATCAGCCTCAGATATGCAGATGACACCACCCTTATGGCAGAAAGTGAAGAGGAACTAAAAAGCCTCTTGATGAAAGTGAAAGTGGAGAGTAAAAAGTTGGCTTAAAGCTCAACATTTAGAAAACGAAGATCATGGCATCTGGTCCCATCACTTCATGGGAAATAGATGGGGAAACAGTGTAAACAGTGTCAGACTTTATTTTTATGGGCTCCAAAATCACTGCCTATGGTGACTACAGCCATGAAATTAAAAGACGGTTACTCGTTTGAAGGAAAGTTATGACCAACCTAGATAGCATATTCAAAAGCAGAGACATTACTTTGCCATCAAAGGTCTGTCTAGTCAAGGGTATGATTTTTCCAGTGGTCATGTATAGATGTGAGATGTGGACTGTGAAGAAAGCTGAGCACCGAAGAATTGATGCTTTTGGACTGTGGTGTTGGAGAAGACTCTTGAGAGTGCCTTGGACTGCAAGGAGATCCAACCAGTCCATTCTAAAGGAGATCAATCCTGGGTGTTCTTTGGGAGGACTGATGCAAGAGTTGACTCATTGGAAAAGACTTTGATGCTGGGAGGGATTGAGGGCAGGAGGAGAAGGGGATGACAGAGGATGATATGGCTGCATGGCATCACTGACTCGATGCACATGAGTTTGGGTGAACTCCAAGAGTAGGTGATGGACAGGGAGGCCTGGCATGCTGCAATTCATGGGGTCACAAAGAGTTGGACACGACTGAGCGACTGAACTGAACTGAATATTCCATTGGTACTTCCCTAGTGGCTCAGTGTTAAAGAATCTGACTGCAGTGCAGGAGACCCAGGTTCAATCCTTGTGTTGGGAAGATTCCCTTGAAGAGGAAATGGCAACCCACTCCAGTATTCTTGCCTGGAGAGTTCCATGGACAGAGGAGCCTGGTAGGCTACCATCCATGGGGTTGCAAAGAGTCAGACACAACTGCGTGATTAACACAGTATTCCATGTATTCCATTGTACATATATACCACAATTTCTTTATCCATTTATCTGTCAATGGACACTTAAGTTGTTTCCATGTCTTGGCTATTGTAAATAGTGCTGCAACAAACTTGAGGGTGCACATATCTTTTCAAGTTAGTTTTCATTTTCTTTGGATAAATGCCCAGAAATGAAATTGCTGGATCATATGGTAGTTCTATTTTTAAAATTTTAAGGAATTTTAAATTTTAAGGAATTTAAGGTTTTCCATAGTGGCTGCACCAATTTACATTCTCACCAACAGTGTACAAGGGTTCCCTTTTCTACGCATCCTTGCCAATACTTGTTATTTCTTATCTTTTTGATAATAGCTATTTTAAGAGGTATGAAGTAATATCTTACTGTGGTTTTGATTTGCATTTTCCTGGTGATTAGTGATGTTGAGCGTCTTTTCAAGTACCTGTTGGCCATCTGTATGTCTTCTTTGAAAAATTATCTATTCAGATCTTGTGCTTATCTTTTAATTAAATTCTGTTTTGCTATTGAGTTGTATGGGCTCTTTATATACTTTTAGATGTTAACCTCTTATCAGATACATGATTTGCAAATATTTTCTCCCATTGTATAGATTGCCTTTTCATTTTGTTGATGGTTCCCTTTACGTGCAGAAGCTTTTTAGTTTGATGTAGTCCTATTTGTTTATTTTTTCCTTTCATTGCCTTTAAATATATAGCCTAGGAGGGCCTCAACATAGCCTAGCATTTTTGTGATCATTATCATTTCTAATATAACATTTCCTTTATTTATGACATATTTTATTTATATATATATATATCAGTATTGTCTTTGAACAGATGGTGTTTCCTATTCCATCCTAAAAGTTCAATGTAATAGAATCTTAGAATTGAGGGAAATATGGTTATTGTAATGTAAGATTTGAATTTGAAGTTGACGATCAATGTCTTTGTTCATTTAGGCTGCTGTAACAAAAATATGAAATGGGTATCTTATAAATAACAGAAATTATTTTTCATAGTTCTTGAAGCTAGGAAGTCTAAGATCAAGGTACCAAGAGATTCAGTGTGTGGTGAGGGTCCACTTCTTGGTTCATTGATTACCATGGTTTCACCATGTCCTCAAAAAGCAAAAGGGGAGAGGGGACTTGCTAGGCCCTTTTTTGTAAGGGCACTAATCCCATTCCTAAGGGCTCTGCCTTCATGAGCTAATCATCTTCCAAAAGCCCCACCTTTAAACACCATTCCCTTGGGAATTAGGTTTTGACATATGAATCTGGAAGAACATAAGCATTCAGTCTATGGCAATTAAAAGCAGAAACATATTCTTTCCTCCCTGGATGATGTTCTCATGGCAGTAGATTCTTCTATTACTAGCAGTATCCATTCAGCAGATTTCCAGGTGGCACAGTGGTAAAGAATCCGCCTTCTAATGAAGGAGATGCAAGAGATGTGGGTTCCATCCCTGGGTCAGAAAGATCCCCTGGAGTAGAAAAAGGCAACCCACTGCAGTGTTCTTGCCTGGAAAATTCCATTGACAAAGGAGCCTTGTGGGCTACAGACCATGGGGTCACAAAGACTCAGACATGACTAAGCAATAGATACTACTCTGGCTTAAAAAAAATTAGCCTTGCTCTAAAGCTGCCTACCTCCAGTGGGCAGCTGTCTCTTGGGACCTTGCTAAGCTTAATTTGGAGGAAACCACAATATTGTCAAAGATATACGAGACAGCTTTTTATGAAAGCTTTGTCAGAAAGCTAGGCTGTGTAACCCTCCTGCCCCCCTTCTCCCTTTTGTGTTTACAGCCCCACTTGGGTCAGATGAGAAGTCCTATTCCTTAAAGAAGTCCTTACAAAGATTGGGGTTTTCACACAACTCTGACAACTAGAAAACTGCTCACCCTCATTGTCCATCTTCACCTTGGAACACACCAGCATTTGTCCCAAGGAGTAGCCCTAGGTATTCTATAATTGCCCAAGGTAGAGCTTCTTTAAACCTCTAATACTAACTCAAATTATAGAATCTATCTCACACTAAAGAAAAAAATCTGCCTTAAATGATAAGTATATAGTGAAGTAAGTCAGAAAGAGAAAGGTATCATATATTAACACATTTATATAGAATCTAGAAAAAAGGTACAGGTGAACCTATTTGCAGGGCAGAAATAAAGAAAGAGAGCTAGAGAATGGGCATATGGGCAAGGGAAGAGGAGGGTGGGCTGAACTGAGAGAGCAGCACTGACATTTATACAATAGCATGTGGAAACTAGATGGCTAGTGGGAGCCTGCTGTATAGCACAGGGACCTCAGTTTGGTGCTCTGTGATGACTTAGAGGGCTGGAATGGGGGTGGGGGTGGGGGGAGGCTCAAGAGGGAGCATATATATGTATACATGTAGCTGACTCACACTGTTGTGCAGCAGAAACTAGCACACTCTTGTAAAGCAATTATATTCCAATTTTTAAAAGTGGCTATAATAAAAAGACATGCAGTTGAAAAAAGTAAATGAAGATCTGAAACCCCAGCATAAGCTATGAAACTACTGCAATAGATCCTCTTTATTATTAAAAAAGAGAGAAAGGCAATTTGGGAAAAGAAGAGAATTTCTTTCCTTCTCTGCTTCATCCTCATTTTGTTTTGGGAGGTGTTTTGTTTATATGCATAGGAGTGTTTTGCTTCTGAGTTGTGACTATAAAATCCAGGAATGATGCTGTGATGTTCATTTCCTAAAGAGGCACTCCTACAGGAAATTGGGCTTCAAGAAAGGAAAAGTGTGTGTTTTCCTGAAGGAAGTGCTTGTAGAAAGCTAAATCTGGGAAACAAATCATGGAGAAGGTATAAATAAACTCCTGGCGCTTTGCATTTGAATGGTGAGATAGTACCTCGGTCCCAAGGAAAGCAATTTCTTTTTGGACACGATCCTTAAGGCATGTGAGAGATTCAGGTTTAATTTTAAAACCAGCACCTTTATTCTTCTCATTTTCCCTAAACCACCTGACCACAGGCACATACTCTGCAACCACCAACACCAGGATACTTACAAATGGGAAAATTGAATTCCACTTAGAAAAGAAGTATTAGAAATCTCCACGGATGTAAGCCTTAAATATTGTTTCTAAGTAAGCTCTGGTGGGTTTTTGTTCCTTTCGAAAGAATTGACTTCCTATGTTAAAACTTGCTGGGTTATAAATTGTAAGTGAAATCTTTTTTCCATGCCCTTAAAAACTTACTGACAGCAGAATTTTAGCAAAGAGTAGATTTTATTAGAAGTAAAAACTGAAGTAGAAATTTTTTAATTTTTAGCACAGATATATCAAATATCTTTTTTCATGAAATTGCTTAATAATATTTATATACTTTGAATAAAATGAGATGGAAATAAATTATTCCTTACATTGTGGGTTTAGAGAATAGGACTTGGCCTTGGTAAATCTTCCCGGATCTTCACAATATCCACACAACAACAAGAAGCAGGGAGTTGTTTCATGAAATATAACAGAGCTGACCTCAACATGGGGTGGGGTGGAGGTGGGGGGGTGGTTGGTTTTCCAGCCATCTCTCCTCATTCTATCAGTCACTAATAGGTCCCTGGAAAAGGTCATGGGGGTAAACCCTCAGCTTTATTACTGAAAAGAGCCAAAGGATGGGTGCACTGGCTGGTCAAGCAGCTCTATAGGGTGGACACCAACAGCTTCTACTACAGATGGTTCCTCCACAATGGCAAATTGCTATAGGTTACAGTAGTAGTTTTCAATATCTGCATACATCGAAATCACTTGAAAGACTACTTAACATACATAATGCTGGACTTCATTCCCAGAATTTCTTACAGATCTGAGGTGGGGCTCAAAGCTTTATTTTTAGAAGTTCCCAGGTTTTTCCGATAAGTTAGGGATGAGGGAATAGTTTGAGAATGTATCATATTGAAGATTTCCTTAAAATCATCTCAGATGAAAGAAACACAAATCTTACTTCAAAAAGCACTGGAAGTCATACTGAAATTTTCTGGAAGAAGGAGCAGGGGATGTGTTATACGTCCACTATACCATGTTCAGCAAACTTTCTACAAAAGAATTTTTAGATATTTGTTCCTGTCTTCAAAAGTTTTACTTTTAAGTTTTACTTTTCACTAAAACTCCCAACTTTCCATGGGTTATAAAACACTCTCTAAGTGTTAGTTGTATGGTAAAAGTGAAAGTGAAAGTGAAGTTGCTCAGTCGTGTCCGACTCTTTGCGACACCATGGACTGTAGCCTATCAGGCTTCTCCATCCATGGGATTTTCCAGGCAAGAGTACTGGAGTGGGTTGCCATTGCCTTCTCCAGCAGATCTTCCCAACCCAGGGATCAAACCCAGATCTCCTGCATTGCAGGCAGACGCTTTACCCTCTCAGCCACCAGGGCCACCTATTTCTCATTCCAGAAAGTGTGGTAGAATGCCAAATGGAAATATGTTGTTACATAGATAATCTTAAATTTGCTTTTGTTTATTTATATAGAAATAAGTTATTAGAAAATTTTTCTTCTACAGATCTTAAGAACAAATTACTTGTGATCCATTTCACAGTTTATAGAAAGAGTAAGATACAGTCCCAGACTCTATTTTATATTAATAGATGAGTAAGAGGCACTGAAGGGGATAAGGCTTTCATGTTTTATTCCAGAGTCCTTATCTTTGGAGGTTTCCTTCTAACCTGTTCCTCTTCCGTCTTCCTTTCTATAGATCTCCATAAGAAGGATGGTTTTAGGGATGTGCCTCTGTGTGTGTGAGAGAGAAAGAGACGGAGACATGGAGAGAGAGATTAGGAGAGATTTCTAAAATCATGCTTGAAGACAAAGAGATGAGAAAAACTTTATAGTCATATTTAGACCTAGTTCAGGGGAAAAAAAGATCTGCTAAAGCCATATCCTTTTATCTGAGTGGAGAAACAGACAGTCATCATCAATTTGTTGAAAATTCGGCCCTAGTCCTTATCAGAGGTTTTATCATCATTTGATTCTCTTTTTCCCTTGGATCTTAATTTAAGAACATTTCGTTTAAGAATTTTTATTGGAAAAGATGCCACCTAAAATAAATTTAAGTTTGCCTATAGCTTCTCTATGTTTGGAGGGTGGAATGCAGCCCTCAAGGTTTTAGATGAGTTCCTGCTAGTGAAAGGTAGTCCAGAAAGAAACAGGAAGTAGCTTTTGGTTGCATGGGTTGGTTGATGTTCACTCAAGTTAGGATCACCATTTAACAAGTTTGGTGACACTTCTAACTCAGAGTACAGCAGTATCAGACACCAAGGAGCGCCAATCAGGCACCATTTGTCAGGGAAGGTGGAAGGGTGGAGGATGCTCACACTGGAGCCCTCTGGTGAACAATGGTGGGTGGGTAAACCTCCTTTTCTAGGGGTAACTCAAACTCAAGCTGTGTGTGTTTACAGTACAGTCTCAAAATCAGGAGGATTTTTGTTGTGAAATCTTATAATTGAGCCACCAGTTTGCAACTCTGTATTGAACATCCCCATGCCCATTCCTCTTTTGTCTATTCAGCCCCCTCACCAAGCTCTGTGTCTCCATCATTTGGAAACTTGAACACTGCTGCTCATGTCTTTCAGTGAATCAGAATTTCAACATTCACCCTCCAAATGTGCCTCATTCACAAGATGGAGTGTCCGAAGTGAGGAGGCAGATCCCCAGTGGAGCGGTTGGCTTTTGCAGGCTTCACATTTCCCTAGAGTTAAACTTAAGAGCAGACATCACATCTTTTTCTTTAAATCCTTGGGTTTTCCTGCCATTGGATCTTGGGAAGATCCCATCACATTTTTCCAGTGAGATGACAACAAAAGTCTCTCATATCACTTTCAGTCACAAGATTCATCTAAAATGAAATTCCTATGTCAATTATAGTGGAATCATAAAATTTCTGAACATATTTTAAAATGACAGCTCCTATGTTTCCCAAGCCCTGCCCACTCTGATTCAGAAGTCTGCTGGTGGGGCTTCCCTGATGGTCCAGCTGAGGATGCCACACTACTAGTACAAGGATTTAGGGAACCCTGTTTTGATCACTGGTGGGGAAACTAAGATCCCACATTCTGTGTGGCCCTCCCCCCCAAAAAAAATCATTGAAAAAAAATCCAGAAGTCTGCTACAGTGGAGGACAGAAGAGGGGAACATAGATGGCTTCAGTTGTAATTTGTCACCTGTCTTTTATCCCTTGACCCTTATTCCTGCCAGGAGAGCAACCCAAGGAGAGAGTAGGACAGAAAAAGCCTCACTTCACTGGTGTTGGGTGATCTGGTGTAGACCTTCTGGACTTGGAGACAGCTCAAAGCTACACTCTTTTTTAAATGATTTTTTCATTCATTTATTTAAAAAATAACTAAATCTCCCATGTGCTTATTGCCACTGTGCACACATTATCTCCTTTACCTCTCATAACAGCAGTATGAGAAGAGAGGAGATTATAAGCCTTGATTACACAGCTATAGTAAGAGGCAGGAAAGCCCATGTGCTAGCCACTCTAACCCATTATACTCAAAGCTACCCTCTCCTGATGTGCTTTTATGAATTTACTCTGAGAGTCTCTCACCCAGCAAATCAGACCTCAGGTCCCTTAGCTCAGACAGTGCCTCACCTGCACCTGGCCTAATGTTAGTATTTCCTTAGTCCCAGCCTCTGAACCCAGGAGGTATAATAAACCTTTCCTCTTTTCCTAGTTGTCTTATTTAAGCTTCTTGCATTAAGCTTGAGCGAAGGAAGATTTTACATGATCAGACAGTGTTACTATAATAAATGTGATCATGTGCCATTTCATAGGTGGATATTGAGTTGAGTTGCAAAGCCAGTTTTTGCTACCTCCCTTCAAGTTCTGCAAAGGTGGTCTAGAACCACAGCAACCTGTTATTTTGTGTTTAACCTTTGTTTGGCCTAAACCAGGACAGAGGTGGAAGATATTTTGTTTTAATATCCTGTAGCAGGTGTGACTCTGCTCTGGAGCTAGGTATCCAGAGGTGGTCAGTTTGAGTCTTTTCTTGGAAAGTATCAACTGAGTACAGAACTGTTTGAATTATTCTTTCAAACACTTATTCTTTCAAATTCCAGTGGCTCACCTTCTCCAACCCCTGTCTCTCTCTCAGCCCTCTCATGTCAAGTTTTGTATTTTCCTTCATAGTCTCTTTCCTTTTTTGGAAGGGAGGCATTTTGACCACATTAAGGGGGTGTAATTTGGCATCTACCTCCCTCTTGCCAGTAAAAAACTATCCAAAGTTATTAAACTAAAAACTATTTTAAACTTTATTTCACTTCCCATAGTGATACTATTTAGCTAACATCGAAAACAAAACAAAAAAGAAATACAACTACTCACTCTCCTCCTACTCCAAAGAGTCAAATGATTTCCTGAGATTTGTCATAGGGTGAGTTAAGTGTCTCTAAAAACCGAGCACCATAGTTCTGCTGTAGTTTCTGTTTAATCTCCCAGTTTTGCCCAAAGCCATGAAATCGACCTCAGAGCTGAGCCTCTTTCCAGCCCTGACTCCCCAAATGAAAACCATGTGCCTGTGTGGCTTTCCTTTGTTTTTCTTTTTAAAGTTCTTCTCCATTATTTAATGAAACTGTTTAATAATGCATAGGTCTTAAATAATAGGGTTCACATTGGCTGTTATCAATTAAGTGATATTAACACAACACTTGTTCTCAGAAGCAAATTTAAGTCGGGGCCTGTTTAAAGCTGGTGGTAGCACCCTGGAGGAAGCTAGGAACTCTTTGAATTTTTACAAGTCAGACTATATAGGATAATCTATAAAAATAATATATATGTGAAATACTTAATACTTGCACAGCTCCCATCCATCCTTTCCTCCTTTCATGAAGGCAATTTATCAATCGAAACTCCCACCCTGGATAGTGTTACTTCTGACTCTGGTTTAATAGGAGAAAAGATCAAATTCACACAGGAGTTATATCATATTCCAGAAATCGGGTCACAAATCAAAGTCTCTACACCTACGAGCTGTGAAGATGGCTCCTCCTTCCACCTGTCAGGAGCTGAGTTTGTCTCAGAAAAGAATTGCAGGGGTATGACTTGGATTATGAAAGTCACACTTTTAATACTATTGAATCAGTATTTTTTTAAAGCTCTCTTTTGTTTTTCAAACAGACTAACCTAGTACAAATAGGTCATTCTTGAGCATTTATTCATTTCGGTTGTACAGCAGAGAATGAGTAGTTTATGACCACCACAACAAATACAACAGAGGTGATGATGGGAGGGGTGAGATGGGGAAATTTGGCATCTATGACCTAATTTGCAAAGAACCCTTGACCTACTTTTGCTGCCTTCTTAAAGCCCCTTCTCGTATTTTCTGACATCCCAACTCCTGCCTTTTGGGAACCCAATGTTTACTCTACCCGTGAACTCTCCTTATTTCTCACAAAACAAAGACACAAAAAAACTCAGTTCATGCAACTTCCTTGGCAGCCAAGTGGTGAAGACTCTATGCTTTTAATGTAGGGAGTTAAGGTTCTAATCCTGGTTGGGGAGTTAAGATCCCATGTGTCACGTGGTGTGGCAATAAATAAATAAATAAACTCTCACTGTAGTCCTTTAAAGACTTCTCTGGTGGCTCATATGGTAAAGTGTTTGCCTACAATGCGGGAGACCTGGGTTCAGTCCCTGGGTTGGGAAGATCTCCTGGAGAAGGAAATGGCGACCCACTCCAGTATTCTTGCCTGGAAAATCCCATGGATGGAGGAGCCTGGTAGGCTACAGTCCATGGGGTCACAAAGAGTTGGACACAACTGAGTGACCTCTGGTTCCTGGTTGGTAGTCCTATAAAGTAGGTCATTTTTTGTTTTACGTGGTGTGGCAATAAATAAATAAATAAACTCTCACTGTAGTCCTTTAAAGACTTCTCTGGTGGCTCATATGGTAAAGTGTTTGCCTACAATGCGGGAGACCTGGGTTCAGTCCCTGGGTTGGGAAGATCTCCTGGAGAAGGAAATGGCGACCCACTCCAGTATTCTTGCCTGGAAAATCCCATGGATGGAGGAGCCTGGTAGGCTACAGTCCATGGGGTCACAAAGAGTTGGACACAACTGAGTGACCTCTGGTTCCTGGTTGGTAGTCCTATAAAGTAGGTCATTTTTTGTTTTGAAAGCTCAATTCTCATTTCTTGAAGGTGTTCTCATTAGGAAAGCAGTTGAGATAAAGTAATTTACAGCTGGGTGTGATTGACTCTGTCCTGAGCTCTAGATACCCAACTGTGAGCTGGACATAGATACTAGGATATATCCAATTACAGCAGCTCAAACTCAACATGTCTAAAACTGAGTTTATCTTTGCTTCTCCTCCTGTGTTTTCTATCTCAGTGGATAGGTACAAGCATGTTCTCAAATGTACCAGCTACTAAACGGATAATCTGCCCAGACTTCTCCCTGCCCCTTCCTCTCGGTATTCAATCGTCAAGTCCTCACCTTGCCTCTTCCCTGTATCCTCTTTATGATTCATTCTCAGTTTCCCCAGACAAGCTTAACTCTAACTCTCACTGTCATTTCAGTGCCCAAGCCCAGGTCTGCTTCCAGTTCCCCCAACCAAACAGCCTGTTGCTAGATATCTACATATTAAGCCATTCCCAGCTCTCATATCCCCACCTCCATGTCTTCAGATTTCTCTGAATCTTCTGATACTTCTTCATGTGGTTTTTCCGTCCTTCTCCCTTCCTCCTGGACCACTGTTTACTCCTTTGTTCTCCTATCATTCTTCTATCATACATTAGTAAACTAAAGATTGGATTTTATAGCACTTTGCTGGCTGGTTCTTTGAGGGCAGAAACATTTTCAGACCCATTAACCTAGTGTGTCGTTAGTGTGAGGCATGGAATAGCTGCTCATCAAGGGCAGCTGCTCATTGAGTGCAATGCTTGGATACAGGCATTATAAAAGATGAATTTGTGAATGCACCTGCTGAGTGGGCTGAGGGGTGTGTTCTGACTTCAGCATGTTGCTCTGGTGGGCGCTCAAGACATTGATGTGGCATTTTGTTGAGGACTGAAACTAGAGACTTTCCAGACTGGGACAGTAAGCCCCTCTCCCTGATTCCAATGGGCCAGAAGAATGGACACCAACAAGAGGAACACTAGTTCTTAGTTGACTGTGTCCTAGTATATATTATGTAATATAATATTCAGTTCAGTTCAGTTCAGTCTCTTAGTCGTGTCCGACTCTTTGCGGCCCCATGAATTGCAGCACGCCAGGCTTCCCGGTCCTTCACCAACACCTGGATTTCACTCAAACTCATATCCATCAAGTCGGTCATGCCATCCAGCCATCTCATCGTCTGTTGTCCCCTTCTCCTCCTGCCCTCAATCCCTCCCAGCATCAGAGTCTTTTCCAATGTGTCAACTCTTCACATGAAGTGGCCAAAGTATTGGAGTTTCAGCTTTAGCATCAGTCCTGCTAAAGAGCACGCGGGACTAATCTCCTTCAGAATGGACTGGTTGGAGCTCCTTGCAGTCCAAAGGACTCTTAGGTCATACCTGAATGGTCTCGTGGTTTTCCCTACTTTCTTCAATTTAAGTTTGAATTTGGCAATAAGGAATTCATGATCTGAGCCACAGTCAGCTACTGGTCTTGTTTTTGCTGACTATATAGAATTTCTCCATTTTGGCTGCAAAGACTATAATCCATCTGATTTCGGTATTGACCATCTGGTGATGTCCGTGTGTAGAGTCTTCTCTTGTGTTGTGGGAAGAAGGTGTTTGCTATGACCAGTGCATTTCTTAGCAAAACTCTATTAGTCTTTGCCTTGCTTCATTCTGCATTCCAAGGCCAAATTTGCCTGTTACTCCAGGTGTTTCTTGACTTCCTACTTTTATTCCAGTTTCCTATAATGAAAAGGACATCTTTTTGGGGTGTTAGTTCTTAAAGGTCTTATAGGTCTTCATAGAACCATTCAACTTCAGCTTCTTCAGCTTTACTAGTCAGGACATAGACTTGGGTTACCGTAATGTTGAATGGTTTGCCTTGGAAAAGAACAGAGATCATTCTGTCATTTTTGAGATTGCATCCAAGTACTGCATTTCAGACTCTTTTGTTGACCATGATGGCTACTCCATTTCTACTAGGGGATTCCTGCCCACAGCAGTAGATATAATGGTCATCTGAGTTAAATTCACCCATTCCAGTCCATTTTAGGTTGTTGATTCCTAGAATGTCAACATTCACTCTTGCCATCTCTTGTTTGACCACTTCCAATTTGCCTTGATTCATGGACCTAACATTCCAGGTTCCTATGCAATATTGCTCTTTACAGCATCGGACCTTGCTTCTGTCACCAGTCACATCCACAACTGGGTATTGTTTTTGCTTTGACTCCATCCCTTCATTCTTTCTGGAGTTATTTCTCCACTAATCTCCAGTAGCATATTGGGCACCTACCGACCTGGGGAGTTCCTCTTTCAGTATCCAGTCATTTTTCCTTTTCGTACTGTTAATGGGGTTCTCAAGGCAAGAATACTGAAGTGGTTTGCCATTCCAGTCTCCAGTGTACCACATTCTGTCAGACCTCTCCACCATGACCCACCCCTCTTGGGTGGCCCCGCACGGCATGGGTTAGTTTCATTGAGTTAGACAAGGCTGTGGTCCATGTGATTAGATTGACTAGTTTTCTGTGATTATGGTTTCATTGTCTGCCCTCTGATGCCCTCTCACAACACCTACCATCTTACTTGGGTTTCTCTTACTTTGGTATTGGGGTATCTTTTCACAGCTGCTCCAGCAAAGTGCAGCCACTGCTGCTACCTTGGATGAGGGGTGTCTCCTCACGGCGACCCCTCCTGACCTAACATTAATGACTGCTGTTTCTACTATGTCACTTCAGTCATGTCCAACTCTGTGCGACCCCATAGACAGCAGCCCACCAGGCTCCCCTGTCCCTGGGATTCTCCAGGCAAGAACACTGGAGTGGGTTGCCATTTCCTTCTCCAAAGCATGAAAGTGAAAAGTGAAAGTAAAGGCGCTCAGTTGTGTCCGACCCTTCGTGACCCTATGGACTGAAGCAGTGGTATATCAGGGAGGCAAGATGGTAGATTGGTTTTTCACCACTCAAACCAGAGTCCCTCAAGAAGCCCTAACCTGTGGCTTTAAAACCTTAACCTAGAGCAACTTCTACAAATTATTTCTATAAATTTCATTAATCAACCAATGACAATCTATTAGGTGGTTCTTGTGTTTGAAACACTGAAATAATAGGCATTATTAACAGTCAGAATAAGCTCAGTGATATATGAGCCAAAATGATTTAGTCAATAAATATTAGCAAAATTGGCTAATTCATTTGTGAAAAAGTAATTTGCAAGTTTATTAAAGATTTAAATGCAAAATATAATAATAGGAGGAAACACAGGTGACTACTACATACATTGGAGAATGCATGAGCATGGCAGCTAAAGTAGACACCATTAGATTATATAAAAACTGTGTATCTATTAATCATAGTCACACATATAAAGGCAAATACTAAATTTTGTGGCACTTAAAACATTGATAATATGATGTAACACTATAAGTGTTGCACTATAAGTTTTTCCTTTCCTTAGAAAGGAAAAAAAAATAACAAGTATGTTATGCAATCAGCTGTAAAATGTGACTTATTTTTAAGGATGTAAAATGTCCCTCTTTGAATCAACAAAGTATGATAGAAAGCTAGATGAAAACAACATGACAGAAAAATGTCATCTACTCACCTCTACCGAGAAGATAACTTAGTACAATCTTTCTGGCTGCAATATTGTAGTTATGTACCAAAGATTTTAAAACATCATCCTTTTGACCCACAGATTTTACTTCTTGGAATTTATGCTGAGGAAATAATCAAGAATGTGTAGAAAGATTAAGCTACATATTTGTTCGTTGCCATAATATTTATAAAACCAAAACCTTGGAATGATTTAAGTGTTCAGAAATCAGTGATTAGTTAAACAAACTATAGTGTATCTACACCAGGGCACTGTTTTAGTCATTAAAAATGATGTTGAAGATTAATCGGCATAGAAAGATCTTCACCATTTTGATTCCAGTTCTCCAAGAAAAAAAGTGTATATGTACATATATATACACACAGAGGAAAAAACCTAAAACTAGAGTGATATTTGAGGGGGTTACTGAGTTTGGTGTCATAATAAGTCTATTTTTCTCTTATTTATTTATTTATATTATTTTAATTAAAAATATATATAATCTGTATGATAATGAAAAGTTATTTTGTATTTAAAATGAGAGTCATGTCTTTAATAGATTTTTAAAAATTATTTGAAATATTAGGGAAGAATACAAATGAAAATTATCTAAATAAAAATGTAAACTATGACCTGACTGTGGTCATTTGTATAAAATCGTATTGTGTGCAAAGTAGTGAGTGTTCTAGCATAAAAACTAGTTTCTCCCTGTTTTATTGCTACTTTGATTAATAGCAAGTCAAGGTCCTATTTCTGTCTTATGGATGTTAAAGACTCTAACCCCTGCAACCAAATCCAACAAAATCTTGTGAAAAATTTGAGAAAACAAAAATTCTTGGGAAGTAACCAGGCACTTAAAAATTAACAAGTATTCAGTGTAACCTGACCTCAAGTGTCACATTTTAACATCTGTTTTTTATGTTACGATACTTATTTGTGATCTGGTATTATTAAGTAATGAGGAAAATATCTAACTGTTGCCATAGGTAACAGAGCAGTAACTTGAGGCTGATGGGTCAGCATGCTTTTGTCTATATAATGTAATTCAAATAAAGTCATAACATTATGGCTATAGCCTTCATCTGTCAAGCATTGATACACTTTTTTTCTCTGATGAACTGCTAGCCTTTCTGGCTGATTAATAATATTATAGCTTTTGGTCTTCCATTTAAAATTGCTATCAGCCATTTGGAGATTTAGGTATATACATAAACATTTTTAAGTTATTCCGCAGTGGCTTTTAACTTGGAATATTTTAAATAATACTTATTGAAATGGATTCCACATATTTGTATTTGAGCCAGTGTCCACACTATTGCCACAAACTCTGGGAACAAGTTCTTATAATATTAGAGACTACAAAAATATTTATTTATAGCCTTCTTCTCAAAGACTATATAATATAAAATTTTAAGAAACAGATTTCAAAGAGACCACTTTGAAAAGGTGATTGAATATTATTCCTTCAGTTTTTAAGGTTGATTTGGAGAATTTCTAGGCTGCATTCCTAAAATGCACATTTCATTATGCTACTGCATGCTTAATTTAAAGCTTTAAATATCTTTCATCACCCTTAGGATAAAGTCCAGTTTCCCTAACGTAACTTACAAAGCCATTTGTTATCTGGCACTTGCCAGTCTTCTAAGCCCACCTTCCCTCACCAACCCATCCCATTCTACCTTCTACCACACAGAGTTTCCATTAGGGCACCAGCTTTACTCTGCTCTCTGGCATGTGGGCCTTTGCTCAGGCTCCTCTTCCTGAACTTGTCTGGTCATTCTTTCCCTTCTCTGTTCTCCAGTCGTCTATATCCCAGTCTATTTCCCAATCTATTCCATGCTGTTTGCTTTATCCATCATCATGATCATGATTGTGAAAGTTGCTCAGTCTTGTCTGACTCTTTGTGACCCTATGGACTAAACAGTCCATGGAATTCTCCAGACCAGAATACTAGAGTGAGTAGCCTTTCCCATCTGCAGGGGATATTCCCAACCCAGGGATTGAACTCAGGTCTCCCTCATTGCAGGTGGATTCTTTACCAGCTGAGCCATAAGGGAAAACCAAGAATACTAGAGTATGTAGCCTATCCCTTCTCCAGTGGATCTTCCCTACCCAGGAATTGAACCGGGCCTCCTGCATTGCAGGCGGATTCTTTACCAACCGAGCCACCAGGGATGATCATCATCATAATGGCCATCATGAGCTCCCCTGCTGCTCTGGCTGTCTGGTGTTGACATCCAGTCAGTTTCTCCATTTCTAATCTCCCTTGGGACAGTTTGGTTCCCCTTGTTCTTCCCTCTTTGGGCCCTTTGGTAACATACCAACTGGAGTCATCCCTGGAGAGCCATACATCAAGGGGTCTTGAGATGTTTGGGACCTCTACCAGCCACTGACTTGAGAACAGCAGAGTGAAACACCAGGTCAGGCAGTTACCAAAGCCTATAACAGAAAACTCACGAGCAGAATGAGGTTGAACATTGGGTGAACACGGAGGGAGGACTGGGATGAATAAGAAAACCTGATGAGCAGGATAAGGCAAGAGATAGTCCACTGCTGAAAAAGGAAGGCAGGGAGTTTTAGTGCAAGGACATGCAAGCTCAGATGAAACATCTGAGGCAGCCTTTAGTTACTACACAAGGCACATGCAGTGCTGGTGTGCTGGCCATAAATCCAGATTCCAGTCTCTCTCCTGCTGTATGTGACCTCAGGCAAGTCACTTAACAATACTTGGAGCAGTTATATTTTTATCCTATATCTTTGTGAACTCCTGCCATATCCTCTTGACCCTCTGGATTTTTTTTGTGTGTGTGCCAGACTCAGGCAATTACAGTCCAATCCCAGTTGCTCAGTTAGGAGAGAATACTCAGTCCTCAAGAATTTGTGACTTAACCAAATCATATGACCAAAGTGAAGTCGCTCGAACGTCACTTTGGTCATATGATTTGGTTACGTCACAAATTCTTGGGGACTGAGTATTCTTTCCTAACTGAGCAACTGGGATTGGACTGTAATTGCCCAAGTCTGGCACAAAAAAATCCAGAGGGTCAAGGGGATATGGCAGGGGTTCACAAAGATATAGGATAAAAATATCATAACTGCTCCAAGTATTGATTTTACATAGTGGGGCAATGTTAAATATTATTTTTTTTATCCACAGAGAAATGGATATACTGCAGAGTCAAATGCAAAACTTGAATACAGTTTTAGGGTACAGTGTAAGACTACAAAGAAATTTTATCCACAGTCAGGCTTTTCATCCAAATCTTTGAGGGGTCCCTGTTTACTCCTGTCTAGTATTTGGGACCTTTCAGTGGACACATGTGAAAAGCAGAGACTAAAGTATTTATTACTCAGGTTCCTTCCAGCTAAACAAGATTTTTTTTAAGATAAAAATTAGGGTAATGGGTCAAATTTGAACTTTGTTAATAGTAGTATTTACTTTCTTTGAAACAAGTAAAACATAGCCTTAATGTAACCAAATACACTTACCTATGTTACATTTTTGCTTGCTGATTGCATATATCTTATATTAAAGCTCATCTTTTACCTATCACTTTTGAAATAGAACAAATATGTGCTGTTTGACAACACAGAAGAAGCTCAATGACATGTTACATAAAAGATCTTAAAACAGACCTATATCTTCTCTATGTCTTCTTAGGTTCTACCTGGATTTATAACAATAGAATCCCCCTCCCCTAGTCTTTATGAATTCAAGCTACCAAAAGCACAGATAAGGTTCATTTTTCCAAATACTCCAAAATGAGTCTGGTGACAGTAACTGGGGCTTTTGATGTACCCACTTGAGTGATTGTTTCTGCAAGAGTCCTAAATAGACAGGTTCTGGAGCCAGTCTGCAGCAGCTTTCTTCACTCTAAGGATGTGTTGATGGGTTAAAGCAGGACCTAAACAGTCACTACCTGTCAGTTGCTGTGTAAATGAGAACCTCTTGATTTAAAAAAAAAAAATTGAGGGGTAAATCTCAGTGTTTGGGGCTAACAAATCAGATTAGCATGGAGCTGTGCTTTCATTTATCCTATGCCTCACTCAAGTGGCACTCATTCAAGCTGCATTTTTTCCTTCCATCTCTTGAGAGGTATTATGGACTTTCTTTACTGAGTGTTACATGGAAGCCATTTGAATAGTTTGCTGTCTGCACCAGGGATGGCAGAAAAGGATGCTATCAGTGCATCTCACTGTGAGACATAATGGTGAAATGCTGCAATGCAGGGAATTTTATTTGGGACTGCAATTTAATAAATGATAGACTATCTCTAGGTCAGATCTAGTCCAGATCAGTCACTACCATCTGTCACCAAGCTAACAGCCAACTGGCAGCTGGTTGGTGGCCATTATGAAATCCATTAGTAATTTCAGTTCATTCCTTAATTAATGGACATACTTACGCACAGAACATTCCATAATTGACCATTTTCTTCAGCGGCTTCATTCCATTCCTATAACCTGGACATTCTTTGCCTTGGAGGAGTGTCTTCTGGTTTTCAGTTGCTACAGTGGGGATCAAGTTTCTTCTATCACTGTTTCTGCATATATGTACAATCTGTGAAGGGGTGGAAGGTTTGGAAAATTTTGCTTTGTGTAGCTTGAAGTAGAAAATATGATTCCCAATGAGACTTCTGGAGTTGGAAGCATGTCAAAACTGCCTTTTCGTGAGAGAAGGACTGCATATATAATTCTGTTCCAGGAAGAAAGCAGGCCTTGTAGAAGTCTATGACCAAGAAAGCATCCATTTAAATACGAAAAAAGCTGGCCTGTGTTTGGGGCCATTTTCCCAGTCAGTTTTTATTTTATCTGAACGATTCCATCCATCACAGATCAACAGAGTAGAGGACTTCCTCTTTTTGGGTTACCAACAAGCACATTTTGCTACCAGTAAAATCTCCTAAGTATTAACCACGATGAATCACACCAATTGGAGGAAAAAAATTAAACAAAGAAGGCTGACAGCTGTGAAAATAAAACAAGCATGCAGCTTTTCAACTTAAAGAAATTCTAGCTCACTCTCATACTATAATGTAGGAGAGTCTCTTGGCAGAATCATATTTTTGCTCTATTTTTATATAATAAATACACATATAATCAAGTGAAAATAGACCTTGGTGCAGTACTCAGCCATTCCCATGCTGTGATGACACAGCTCATGTAAATGCTCCTTGGGAATTTTGGCTCATTCATGAGAAAATAGTCAGCTTTAGACCAAATATAATCAATTCCAACAAACAGTCAAACCAGTTGCATGAAAATAAATTTTTCACTTCTCTACTGGTTGGTTCTTTTTTTTTTTTTAGTTTCTTTTTATTTATTTATTTTTGTTTTACTTTATTTTACTTTACAATACTGTATTGGTTTTACCATACATCAACATGAATCCACCACAGGTGTACACGTGTTCCCAATCCTGAAACCCCCTCCCACCTCCCTCCCCATACCACCTCTCTGGGTCATCCCAGTGCACCGGCCCCAAGCATCCTGTATCCTGCATCGAATCTAGACTGGCAATTTATTTCTTATATGATATTATACATGTTTCAATGCCATTCTCCCAAATCATCCCACCCCGTCCCACTCCCACAGAGTCCAAAAGACTGTTCTATACATCTATGTCTCTTTTGCTGTCTCTCATGCAGGGTTATCGTTACCATCTTTCTAAATTCCATATATATGTGTTAGTATACTGTATTGGTGGAGAAGGCAATGGCACCCCACTCCAGTACTCCTGCCTGGAAAATCCCATGGATGGAGGAGCCTGGAAGGCTGCAGTCCATGGGGTTGCTGAGGGTCGGACATGACTGAGCGACTTCACTTTCACTTTTCACTTTCATCCATTGGAGAAGGAAATGGCAACCCTCTCCAGTGTTCTTGCCTGGAGAATCCCAGGGACGGGGGAGCCTGGTGGGCTGCTGTCTATGGGGTCGCAAAGAGTCGTACACGACTGAAGTGACTTAGCAGCAGCAGCAGCAGCAGCAGCATACTATATTGGTGCTTTTCTTTCTGGCTTACTTCACTCTGTATAATAGGCTCCAGTTTCATCCACTTCATTAGAACTGATTCAAATGTATTCTTTTTAATAGCTGAGTAATACTCCATTGTGTATATGTACCACAGCTTTCTTATCCATTCATCTGCTGATGGACATCTAGGTTGCTTCCATGTCCTGGCTATTATAAACAGTGCTTTGCTTTTTCAATGATCCAGCAGATGTTGGCAGTTTGATTTCTGGTTCCTCTGTCTTTTCTAAATCCAGCTTGAACATCTGGAAGTTCACAGTTCATGTACTGTTGAAGCCTGGCTTGGAGAATTTTGAGCATTACTTTACTAGCATGTGAGATGCATGCAATTGTGCAGTAGTTTGAGCATTCTTTGGTATTGCCTATCTTAGGGATTGGAATGAAAACTGACCTTTTCCAGTCCTGTGGCCACTACTGTTTTACATATTAATTTTAATAATATTTTGGCAGTAGGAAATACCACATATCTGCAACACACCTATGTAGACAAATAAGTATACAGACAAATGTAAACAGAGACCTTGTAGTTTCACTTAAAAGTTTAGCTGTGAGACAGATATAATCATATAAAACTCACTAGTTATAAAATGACAGTTGGAATCATATAAGTTTACCCGTTCAGATGGCTAACATTTTTTCTGTTAATATTTGTGGAGAAGACACTTTACATTTGTATTTGTCCTTGACAAGTAATGTTATGGAAGCTGTGGAGATGTTTGAATTTTTAAAAAGTTGTCTGTCCCCTTTTCTTTTAGTTTTAGGAATTGGAGATCGTCTCGATCAAGGTTCCCAGAGGACATGAGATGAAATATTTATATCTCAAAGGCACAGGGAAAGAATGTAAGCCCTCCAATAATTTGAACTGTTTTTAGAGTCACATTTCTGGTTTTGTAGAGATTTATAAGATAAGGACAATTGCTTTTGATTCTTCAAGGAACTGGGTTGCAACTTAAATTATATTATAAGTTGATCTATCCATTCAGTTACATTATCATCAATGAGGAGAGAGCTTATAAAAAATTTCTATCAGACCCTGAATATCGGTTTCTAATCTCTGACGAACTTTTGACCATAGAGGAACTTTTTAAAAAATTATTTTAAATACTCTGCAATTTTTTAACCAGGACAAACAGTAAATATTTCTGGCAGTATTGAATGACCCATTAGACTCAAGATGTGTTCCCAAAGAGGGATAAAGGATATTTTATTTTCCTTTCCCTATCAGGTACTGTAGGGCTTCTCAGGTGGTACAATTAGTAAAGAATCCACCCACCAATGCAGGAGACACAAGAGAGGTGGGTTCAATCCCTGGGTCAGGAAGATCCCCTAGATAAGGGAATGGCTGCACATTCTAGTATTCTTGCCTGGAAAAGTCCATGGACAGAGGAGCCTTAATGGGCTATAGGTCATGGGGTCGCAATGAGTTGGACTTGGCTAAGCAATCACTCACACACCAGGTACTATAGATAGATTTGGGAGAGCTGACCCTGGTAAGAATTTCATCATTAGCCAGCTTCTTTCAGCTTTATCAGGATCCCCTCTGCAGATTCTGAATAGGATTTAAAATGCAGTGAGTAGCTCTGAGATTTACCACATTATGGAAAGGTTTTTTTAAAAAATTAATTTTAATTTTAGTTTCCCCTTGGCATTAAAAATTTAGTTGAATGGAATAATGTGGCAGTTTATGAGAAAAAAATCCTGTTAGTCTTGTCAACTCTGGAAGGGGGCTATGGGGCATCTGTAAGGCCATTGACTTGATAGACTCTTATTCATGGTCCTGTAGTCTTTTTAGAGTAGAAAACCAATTCAACCAGAGGATTACTAGAAAGAATAGTCCAGTAAATGAGGAAGGAGGGAGTTACATCAGTCTTAGAGTTCTTTTGTCTTAAGTTACTCTTCTATTGTTAATTTTTCATTAGCTTTTAACAACAAATCTTTCAATGAAGCTATTTTGGAATCTTGCAGACTTTTCAAGGCTTCTGCATACTAATTAAAATAGGTATCCCACAAAGAAGATGTAATACTCCATGTATGTCATGGAGTATTACTGTAAGCCATGTATTACATGTATGTATGGAGTATTACATAAAAAAAGAATGAAATAATACCATTGCAGCAACATGGATGGACCTAGATTATGCTATGTGAAATAAGTCAAACAGAGAAAAGGAAGCATCATATGATATCCCTTATATATGAAATCTAGAAAATACACAAATGAACTTATTTACAAACAGAAACAGACTCACAGACTTGAAAAACAAGCCTATGCTTATGAAAGGGGAAATGTCAGAGTAGAGGGGGCGGGGGGATGGATAAATTCGGAGTTTGGGATTAATATATACACACTGCTATACATAACAGAGATAACCAACGAGGGCCTACAGTATAGCTCAGGGAACTATATTCAATATTCTGTAATGACCTTAATGGGAAAAGAATCTGAAAAAGAATGAATATATGTATATGTATAACTGAATCACTTAGCTGTACCCCTGAAACTAGCACAACACTGTAAATCAGCTATACTTCAATACAAAGTAAAAATTAAATTAAAAATAAAAGAAAATAGGTATCCCATTCAGTTTGATTTGGAAGACTTTGCTTTTAAATGCACTTTTTCAATGATCTTATCTAATGGAATATTCCTTCTAATGGCCATTATAATTCTCCTGAGAACTGACAGGAATTTGGCAGGATCTTGGCCACAAATGAGGTGCAACCATACTTTTATCTGGTCGTATTTCAAGGCCTCTTACCCTATGGCTACCAGACACTGTGTCGTAGGACACAGTAAGATGTTGCCATTTTGGGGATGCTACTGGAGATCAGTGGAGAAATAACTCCAGAAAGAATGAAGGGATGGAGCCAAAGCAAAAACAATACCCAGTTGTGGATGTGACTGGTGATAGAAGCAAGATCCAATGCTGTAAAGAGCAATATTGCATAGGAACCTGGAATGTCAGGTCCATGAATCAAGGAAAATTGGAAGTGGTGAAACAAGAGATGGCAAGGGTGAACGTTGACATTCTAGGAATCAGCGAACTAAAATGGACTGGAATGGGTGAATTTAACTCAGATGACCATTATATCTACTACTGCAGGCAAGAATCCCTCAGAAGAAGTGGAGTAGCCATCATGGTCAACAAGAGAGTCCGAAATGCAGTACTTGGATGCAATCTCAAAAACAATAGAATGATCTCTGTTCGTCTCCGAGGCAAACCGTTCAATATACAGTTATCTGAGTCTATGCTCCAACCAGTAATGCTAAAGAAATTGAAGTTGAATGGTTCTTCAACTTTTCTTGAAGACCTACAAGATCTTTTAGAACTAACACCCAAAAAAGTTGTCCTTTTCCTTATAGGGGACTGGAATGCAAAAGTAGGAAGTCAAGAAACACCTGGAGTAACAGGCAAATTTGGCCTTGGAATGCGGAATGAAGCAGGCCAAAGACTAATAGAGTTTTGCCAAGAAAATGCACTGGTCATAGCAAACACCCTCTTCCAACAACACAAGAGAAGACTCTACACATGGACATCACCAGATGGTCAACACCGAAATCAGATTGATTATATTCTTTGCAGCCAAAGATGGAGAAGCTCTATACAGTCAACAAAGACAAGACCGGGAGCTGACTGTGGCTCAGATCATGAACTCCTGATTGCCAAATTCAGACTTAAATTGAAGAAAGTGGGCAACACCACTAGACCATTCAGGTATGACCTAAATCAAATCCCTTATGATTATACAGTGGAAGTGAGAAATAGATTTAAGGGTCTAGATCTGATAGATAGAGTGCCTGATGAACTATGGAATGAGGTTCGTGACATTGTACAGGAGACAGGGATCAAGACCATCCCCATGGAAAAGAAATGCAAAAAAGCAAAATGGCTGTCTGGGGAGGCCTTACAAATAGCTGTGAAAAGAAGAGAAGCAAAAAGCAAAGGAGAAAAGGAAAGATATAAGCATCTGAATGCAGAGTTCCAAAGAATAGCAAGAAGAGATAAGAAAGCCTTCTTCAGCAATCAATGCAAAGAAATAGAGGAAAAGAACAGAATGGGAAAGACTAGAGATCTCTTCAAGAAAATTAGAGATACCAAGGGAACATTTCATGCAAAGATGGGCTCGATAAAGGACAGAAATGGTCTGGACCTAACAGAAGCAGAAGATATTAAGAAGAGGTGGCAAGAATACACGGAAGAACTGTACAAAAAAGATCTTCATGACCCAGATAATCATGATGATGTGTTGACTAATCTAGAGCCAGACATCTTGGAATGTGAAGTCAAGTGGGCCTTAGAAAGCATCACTACGAACAAAGCTAGTGGAGGTGATGGAATTCCAGTTGAGCTGTTTCAAATCCTGAAAGATGATGCTGTGAAAGTGCTGCACTCAATTTGCCAGCAAATCTGGAAAACTCAGCAGTGGCCACAGGACTGGAAAAGGTCAGTTTTCATTCCAATTCCAAAGAAAGGCAATGCCAAAGAATGCTCAAACTACCGCACAATTGCACTCATCTCACATGCTAGTAAAGTAATGCTCAAAATTCTCCAAGCCAGACTTCAGCAATATGTGAACCGTGAACTCCCTGATGTTCAAGCTGGTTTTAGAAAAGGCAGAGGAACCAGAGATCAAATTGCCAACATCCGCTGGATCATGGAAAAAGCAAGAGAGTTCCAGAAAAACATCTATTTCTGCTTTATTGACTATGCCAAAGCCTTTGACTGTGTGGATCACAGTAAACTGTGGAAAATTCTGAAAGAGATGGGAATACCAGACCACCTGACCTGCCTCTTGAGAAATCTGTATGCAGGTCAGGAAGCAACAGTTAGAACTGGACATGGAACAACAGACTGGTTCCAAATAGGAAAAGGAGTACGTCAAGGCTGTATATTGTCACCCTGCTTATTTAACTTATATGCAGAGTACATCATGAGAAATGCTGGACTGGAAGAAACACAAGCTGGAATCAAGATTGCTGGGAGAAATATCAATAATCTCAGATATGCAGATGACACCACCCTTATGGCAGAAAGTGAGGAGGAGCTAAAAAGCCTCTTGTTGAAAGTGAAAGAGGAGAGTGGAAAAGTTGGCTTAAAGCTCAACATTCAGAAAACGAAGATCATGGCATCTGGCCCCATCACTTCATGGGAAATAGATGGGGAAACAGTAGAAACAGTGTCAGACTTTGTTTTTTTGGGCTCCAAAATCACTGCAGATGGTGACTGCAGCCATGAAATTAAAAGGCGCTTACTCCTTGGAAGAAAAGTTATGACCAACCTAGATAGTATATTCAAAAGCAGAGACATTACTTTGCCGACTAAGGTCCGTCTAGTCAAGGCTATGGTTTTTCCTGTGGTCATGTATGGATGTGAGAGTTGGACTGTGAAGAAGGCTGAGCGCCGAAGAATTGATGCTTTTGAACTGTGGTGTTGGAGAAGACTCTTGAGAGTCCCTTGGACTGCAAGGAGATCCAACCAGTCCATTCTGAAGGAGATCAACCCTGGGATTTCTTTGGAAGGAATGATGCTAAAACTGAAGCTCCAGTACTTTGGGCACCTTATGCGAAGAGTTGACTCATTGGAAAAGACCCTGATGCTGGGAGGGATTGGGGGCAGGAGGAGAAAGGGACGACCGAGGATGAGATGGCTGGATGGCATCACAGACTCAATGGACGTGAGTCTGAGTGAACTGCGGGAGTTGGTGATGGACAGGGAGGCCTGGCGTGCTGCGATTCATGGGGTCGCAAAGAGTCGGACACGACTGCGCGACTGAACTGAACTGAACTGAACTGAACTGCAAGCAAGAATCCCTCAGAAGAAGTGGAGTAGCCATCATGGTCAACAAAAGGTTCCGAAAGACAGTACTTGGATGCAATCTCAAAAACGATAGAATGATCTCTGTTCGTCTCCGAGGCAAACCGTTCAATAACACAGTTATCCAAGTCTATGCTCCAACCAGTAATGCTGAAGAAATTGAAGTTGAACGGTTTTTCAACTTTTCTTGAAGACCTACAAGATCTTTTAGAACTAACACCCAAAAAAGATGTCCTTTTCATTATAGGGGACTGGAATGCAAAAGTAGGAAGTCAAGAAACACCTGGAGTAACAGGCAAGTTTGGCCTTCGAATGTGGAATGAAGCAGGGCAATGACTAATAGAGTTTTGCCAAGAAAATGCACTGGTCATAGCAAACACTCTCTTCCAACAACACAAGAGAAGACTCTACACAAGGTCATCACCAGATGGTCAACACCAAAATCAGATTGATTATATTCCTTGCAGCCAAAGATGGAGAAGCTCTATAGAGTCAACAAAAACAAGACCAGGAGTTGACTGTGGCTCAGATCATGAACTTCTCATTGCCAAATTCAGACTTAAATTGAAGAAAGTAGGGAAAACTACTAGACCATTCAGGTATGACCTAAATCAAATCCCTTNCCCCATCTATTTCCCATTACTGAATGCCATATACCAGCCAATGTATTTTACACACAAAATTCCATTTATTTCTCATTACCTAACACTTACTCTTATTATTTTAGATCCTAATTTTATAAGAAAATTAAGTAAGCTGTTGAAAACTCATCATCTTCCCGCTTTACACACTGAGTTCTACTGTTACCCATAATGTTAAACTGTTCTGTAAATTATAAATGCTACAGACTTAAAAGCAGTCATCATCATTATTAGCAATAATATGATTTACTGTTTGAGCAGCAGTTCATACCAATCATTTCCTGATATAGACAAGTTATTCTTCTAAAAAACAAATGACTACAAACAACTCACAAACTCTGACATAATCCATTTCTTACATATTTTAGTTGTATCACTTAGGGCCAAATGAATGAAATATTTTATCTGTATAACTTATTTGTTAATCATATTTTTTCTAAAATTCCTGTTATGTCCTAGTTATTCTTTATTACATTTTAAAATGTGCATGCATGTATGCATGCCAAAGTATCTTCAGTCTTGTCAGTCTCTCTGTGACTCTATGGACTGTAGGCTACTAGGCTCCTCTGTCCTTGGAGGTTCTCCAGGCAAGAATACTGGAGTGGGTTGAAATGTTCTCCTCCAGGAAATCTTCCCAATCCAGGTATCAAACCCCTGTCTCCTATTACCCCTGCATTACAGGTGGATTCTTTACTGCTGGGCCACCCAGGAAGCACTTTAAACTTTAGGATAATGATTTATATATTTCTTTAGCAAAACAGATAAATTTAAGAAAATTTGTGTTTTGAAGAATCCTTCCCAAAACAAAATGAAACTGAATTTGGAAACATTCTGTTAGGTAGTTAGAATAGGAAAAAGGAGTCCAAAATGGCAGTGGCTAAAAGACAAAAAAATCCATAAAAGTGGAACAAAAGAAAATCCATGGACTGGAGTGAGAAATTCAGGTGAAATAAACATGCCCCCTTGTTGGCTAACCCAATTTGCATAGGGTAGGCTCAAAAAACCCCTGTCTCCTATTACCCCTGCATTACAGGTGGATTCTTTACTGCTGGGCCACCCAGGAAGCACTTTAAACTTTAGGATAATGATTTATATATTTCTTTAGCAAAACAGATAAATTTAAGAAAATTTGTGTTTTGAAGAATCCTTCCCAAAACAAAATGAAACTGAATTTGGAAACATTCTGTTAGGTAGTTAGAATAGGAAAAAGGAGTCCAAAATGGCAGTGGCTAAAAGACAAAAAAATCCATAAAAGTGGAACAAAAGAAAATCCATGGACTGGAGTGAGAAATTCAGGTGAAATAAACATGCCCCCTTGTTGGCTAACCCAATTTGCATAGGGTAGGCTCAAGGGGAGGAGGAAACAAACATATAAAAGGAGGAAGTCAAGAGGGACTGAGGTCTCTCCTTTGGGGTTGGCCTGCCCTCATGCCTCCAGGGTGTACTATCCTTTATTTGCAGAATAAAAGTGAGCTGTAACCAAGCTGTAACACGAGCCTACCATTTCAAATCTTTGCTGCAGCAAGACAGAACTGAGGAAATTACAATGCGCCCCAACATACTCATCAAAATGTGGCAGAATAGGGTAAGGTAATAAGCTGACACTCTATTAATAAAATAAATGACTTATTAAACTCAAGTTGTTATAGATTTACAGTTTAGAATTACATTGACATTAATGCTAATTTGGATTCACTGTTTTGAGTTTCTGACATATTTTCAGCTGATTTGGTGACAATATTTTTTCTGCAATTGAAATCTTTTATTACTTTTTAGGTTATTGCTCTGAACACAATTTTATGCTTTGAAAGTGATATATTTCTCCTACTTAAATGTTCCTCTTATGCTATATTATTACTTTAACATCATTTTACCAATGTAATAATAGTCTTTATGTCTCCATATAGGAAATTGCCATTTGCTGTCTTAATCCTATATTGGAAAGACCCCAAATAACTCTGAAGATTGTGAATGAAGGTCAGGATATTCATTTAACATTTATTTTCTAGTTGTAGTTTCGATGAGTGAAGGATATACTTGATGCAGATTACATGAATGGTGAACATATTTATAACAAAATAAACAATGATTTGAACTTGTGCCCCAATGTGAAATACATATGATCTTAAAATTTCAAAGCATTAACAGTTTTCTAACATCTCCCTGTTAGAGAAATTAAATAGACAGTATTTTTAGGCTTAAGAGACAATGCAGAGCAGGCCTCTGACCTTGCTTCTAACCTGCCTGGACCTTTCCTGACTGTGAGTGCCCAGACTGCCTGGTGTGAGTGCAAGACTTACAGCACCATAGATAAAACAGGTAAGGAATCTTCAAATTATTGAGCCCCAGGAGGGTGCCTGGACAACCAAGCCATGTGTCTTAACAACATTCTAAGTTTTACATGACAAAACAAACACCATTAACATGAAAGCAGAGCTTCAATTTGCTCACAGGTTGATGACTGAGGGATTATAAACCCTGAACTGCAATTTTAAAAGACTCACCCAGAGAGTGGATGCACTGCCTAAGACCTTTTCCCAGTTGGGACTCAGTATGTGCTGTGACGTGAGGCTTCCCAGTGCTGTTTAAGTCTGGATGGGAGCAAATCCAATTTGGTAAGATATGTATTGTTGCCCTCCTCTGCTGTTTCTATTTCTCTTTCCTTTTAATATTAGTAAAGAAAGTAAGCTAGATAGTTCTTTAATACTACTACTACTACTACTAAGTCACTTCAGTCGTGTCCAACTCTGTGCGACCCCATAGACGGCAGCCCACCAGGCTCCGTCGTCCCTGGGATTCTCCAGACAAGAACACTGGAGTGGGTTGCCATTTCCTTCTCCAATGCATGAAAGTGGAAAGTGAAAAGTGAAAGGGAAGTCGCTCAGTCTTGTCCAACTCTTAGCGACCCCATGGACTGCAGCCCACCAGGCTCCTCCATCCACGGGATTTTCCAGGCAAGAGTACTGGAGTGGGTGCCATCGCCTTCTCCGAGTTCTCTAATAAATAGTGGTATTATTCATTTGTATATAATATGTGACTTATTTTGTTAGCAAATCCTTTGATCTGAGACAAAACTGAAAAATTTGGCAAAACACTCCCTTTCTACTTACAAAAGGGTGAAGTGTTTTTAACAGATACAAATGATCTAAAATCTATGTAAGAAAACAAGTTGTCATATGTAATTGAGATAGTCTTCTAAAGCATATAAAATATATACACTCAAACTTTTGTTTTGAGCTATTTTTAGAATGTACAGTTGTCCAATATCTATGTGTAATCTTATAATGCTTTGTGGAACTCTTTCTACTGTTATTTAAATCTTAGCCTCTTATTTTAATGTTTGAACTTTTTTTTTATATCCAACTAGATTGAAAAGAAGAGAAGTGAAAAGCAAAGGAGAGAAGGAAAGAAATAAGTATCTGAATGCAGAGTTCCAAAGAATAGCAAGAAGAGAAAAGAAAGCCTCCTTCAGAGATCAGTGCAAAGAAATAGAGGAAAACAACAGAATGGGAAAGACCAGACATCTCTTCAAGAAAATTAGAGATACCAAGGGAATATTTCATGCAAAGATGGGCTCAATAAAGGACAGAAATGATATGGGCCTAACAGAAGCAGAAGATATTAAGAAGAGGTGGCAAGAATACACAGAAGAACTGTACATAAAAGATCTTCATGACCCAGATAATCACGATGAAATGATCACTCACCTAAAGTCAGGCATCATGGAATGTGAAGTCAAGTGGGCCTTGGAAAGCATCACTACAAACAAAGCTAGTGGAGGTGATGGAATTCCAGTTGAGCTATTTCAAATCCTGAAAGATGATGCTGTGAAAGTGCTGCACTCAATATGCCAGCAAATTTGGAAAACTCAGCAGTGGCCACAGGACTGGAAAAGGTCAGTTTTCATTCCAATCCCAAAGAAAAGAAATGCCAAACAATGCTCAAAGTGCCTCACAAAATTGCATTCATTTCACACGCTGGTAAAGTAATGCTCAAAATTCTCCAAGCCAGGCTTCAGCAAAACATGAACTGTGAACTTCCAGATGTTCAAGCTGGCTTAGAAAAGCAGAGGATCCAGAGATCAAATTGCCAACATCTGCTGGATCATGGAAAAAGCGAGAGAGTTCCAGAAAAACATCTATTTCTGCTTTATTAACTATATTAACTATTGTGTGGATCACAATAAACTGTGGAAAATTCTGAAAGAGATGGGACTACTAGAGCACCTGACCTGCCTCTTGAGAAACCTATATGCNAATGGCACCCCACTCCAGTACTCTTGCCTGGAAAATCCTATGGACGGAGAAACCTGGTAGGCTGCAGTCCATGGGGTCGCTAAGAGTCAGATACTACTGAGCGACTTCACTTTCACTTTTCATTTTCATGCATTGGAGAAGGAAATGTCAACCCACTCCAGTGTTCTTGCCTGGAGAATCCCAGGGACGAGGGACCCTGGTTGGCTGCTGTCTGTGGGGTCGCACAGAGTCAGACACGACTAAAGTGACTTAGCAGCACACGCTACTAAAGTGATGCTTAAAATTCTCCAAGCCAGGCTTCAGCAATATGTGAACTGTGAACTTCCAGATGTTCAAGGTGGTTTTAGAAAAGGCAGAGGAACCAGAGATCAAATTGCCAGCATCCCCTGGATCATGGAAAAAGCAAGAGAGTTCCACAAAAACATCTAGTTCTGCTTTATGGACTATGCCAAAGCCTTTGACTGTGTGGATCACAATAAACTGTGGAAAATTCCTCAAGAGATGGGAATATCAGACCACCTAACCTGCCTCTTGAGAAATCTGTATGCAGGTCAGGAAGCAACAGTTAGAATTGGACATGGAACAACAGAACGGGTGTGGGGGTGTCTCCCTGGCCTGCAAGGAGAGGCGCCCCGCACCCTGCTCCCGGGGCCACCTCGCCCGGCACTTTCTGCGGCCCGCGCTCCCTCGTCCGAGGGGAGATGCCCTCCCCGTTTCCGCCTCCTTTGCGGCTGCCCGGCGGCCAGATGCGCCCGTGCGCCTCTCCGGGTGTGCCATCCCCCTGCCGGCAGGGCTGACATCACCGCCCCCCCGCCTTTCTGGCGGGGCGGGGAGGCGGCTCTCGGCGGGTCCCGCGCACCTCTGCCCCAAAGCCGACGCGGTGTGGCGCTGAGCGTGCGCCTCTGTGTCGAGGCGGACCGGCAGCCTCGATGTGCACTCTCAGAGGACACTTCCCGGCGAGGTGACAGCTTCTCTTGCGAGGTGTGGCCGGCAGCGCTTCCTCTTGTAGGAGGCAGAGACGTAACCCTGGCATTACATAAATCCTCGTGTCTCCTTCCTTCGCTGTAAAGAAAACCGGCGTGCTGTGTCTGGGGTAGGGAGGAGAGGAGACACAGTTCTAATTTGAAAAAAATGTTTCCTCCCTAAGTCAATACACTGGAACATCACTCTTACTGTGAAAGTTTTCATTTGCTAGTTGGAAAAACTGCCATTAGCTTTCTACTAGGACTTGTTTTGGAACTGGCTTTGTTAGCCATCCTTCATTAAAATAAAATACATACTGTCTGTCGTTGAGATCCCAAATCCCCACGGCTGGAGGCACAGGGTCAGCGTTGCAGAGACCCAGTGATGCAAGTAGAGTTACCTCCGCGGCGTTACCACCTCTAGTGAAGTGTTTATTAGGGGCAGCACTTAGATCACCCTTAAAAGGGTAGAGTAAGTGTCCTCTAGCAGAGTTAATAGTTCCTCTCAAAAAAAGGAGGGTGCAGCCTCATAATCACCTAGTTTCTGTGTACTTCATTTTTGCAGTTTTGTAACAGCTCAATCGTAGGACTGTTCCATTATTTCCCCCATTCCGGCTTTTGAATCATCGGATAATTTGACCAAGGACATTTAGTTTTTCTAAATGATAGGCTTTTAACAAATAACTGCCTAATTTTAGTGATTGGAAAGCATGGAAATGAAGCTGGTAGGATAAATTATATCCCGTAAAATAGATATAAAAGCCTGTTAATCCAAGCCAGTGCCATTATGTAACGACAGTTTGGAGATTTGGAGTGCCCGCAGCGGTGCGCAAGGTGCGCTGAAGGCCGGGCCTGGCCCCGGGCCTGGCTGCAGGGCCAGCCGCGGCAGCTTGGGTCCCTCCGTGGATGGCCGCGGAGAGCGCGGCGTCCGTGCAGTAGGTGGCGCTCTTCCTCGCAGAGCCGCCCCCGCGGCTGCTGCAGCGGGCCTGTTGCCGCTAGAGGTGCCGTTTCTCAGATGATGAACTGACTCCTAGTTCGACCCGCCGCAGAGCAGAGAGCCGGTAGGCCCAGAGAAGAAAACCAGAAGTGAGACCTTGTCTAACTTGTCATCCTTTGTTTTTAAAACAGCATAAAGGGTTCCCTGCATTCTAATTGTTTCTCTTAAATGACACGGTTGAAATTTTCACAGCTGAGAAAGTTCACTATTAAAAGACTTAATTGGAAAAGCTGTTCTGACTCCAGACTCCTGTGGGTTGAATTATAACCTTTTCTTTTTCTGTGCAGGCTGATCAGCTGACCGAAGAGCAGATTGCTGGTAAGTAAGTGGGTACTACAGGGAGTCTGGGTAGACCAGAGCTAGGGAGACTCAGTTCCGGTGACTCTTCCCTCTCCCTTAGTCTGAGCAGTTTTCTAAGGATTTTATTTAAATGCAAACAACAAGCGGAAGTATTTAGGTTAAATGTTAACTCCTGGTCAGTCTTTTGGAGATAATGTAAAGTGGAACTAAGGATACCCACTTGCTACACTCTGGAGTACTTAACGGGGTGCTGGGCTTTATATGGAATATGAGTGCATGGAGCCTGCTACTTAAAAATGTAGTTTAGAATTCTTACGCTCCTTTGTAATGCACCGTGAAAGCTTGTGCCTGCTATTCTAAATGGGAATGGGTGAGGAGGATAGTGAGGACCACCGTAATCATCGCGCAGGGAATGAAGTTGTGCAGCATTTAGCTTTTAATGTTCCCTGGAGGCCTCTCTCGGGCTTTTTGACCTCTCTATGTGGCACGCCAGATCTCAGTTCCCCAGTCAGGAGTTGAACCTGTGCCCCCTGCATTGGAGTGCAGAGTCTGGACGGCCAGGAAAGTCCCTGGAGGGGTTTTTTGAGATGGTTTCTCTTCAGGAAACCAGGATTGCCTTTGAAATACTCTGAATGCCATGCAGAGAGAACACGCTGGTTACCAGGGATTGTCCATTTCTGGTAACCACCTCTCTGTTGCTGTGAAACGAGGAGTGCTTATGGCTGTAGAGATTTCACAGGAGGGGACCGTACAGGAGCATGCGGAGCAGTCTTCCCTTGTCAGATTGGGCCTAGCACTAAACTGTTGAAGCTTAGCCCTTAACAGCGCGGGGATTTTGTAGTTTTATGGAACTGGTTGCCTGTGCTGACATTTGCTCTGTTCTCTGTGAAGGCACGTCCAGTGTGACTGCTGTGGTCTTTGTTTCAGCAGATAAAGAGCAGGCGGTTTCTGTTAACTTGCACAACTTGGCTTGCTTTGGCAGGTTCAGGGGACGGGCGTGCTGTGACTGGGTTGGGTGAAGACATTCATTCTAAAAGGTAAACTTGTGTTTTCAGAATTCAAGGAAGCTTTCTCCCTATTTGACAAAGATGGTGATGGCACCATCACAACCAAGGAGCTTGGCACCGTCATGAGGTCGCTGGGCCAGAACCCGACAGAAGCCGAATTGCAGGACATGATCAACGAGGTGGACGCCGATGGTAATGGCTTCAGAGCTGTGAACGAGTGCCAGTGTTGTGTAATTCAAGTTTAGACCTGTTACCAGATTGTCTTTCAGGCGTCGAGAGCAAGGCAAATGTGCAAAGTTCCTTTCTGTGGTTTCCTTAGGCCAGTGACAATTAAAATAGAAGATCATGGGCTGCCTCTAGTTTCTGTTAACTTGCACAACTTGGCTTGCTTTGGCAGGTTCAGGGGACGGGCGTGCTGTGACTGGGTTGGGTGAAGACATTCATTCTAAAAGGTAAACTTGTGTTTTCAGAATTCAAGGAAGCTTTCTCCCTATTTGACAAAGATGGTGATGGCACCATCACAACCAAGGAGCTTGGCACCGTCATGAGGTCGCTGGGCCAGAACCCGACAGAAGCCGAATTGCAGGACATGATCAACGAGGTGGACGCTGATGGTAAGGGCTTCAGAGCTGTGAACGAGTGCCAGTGTTGTGTAATTCAAGTTTGACCTGTTACCAGATTGTCTTTCAGGCGTCGAGAGCAAGGCAAATGTGCAAAGTTCCTTTCTGTGGTTTCCTTAGGCCAGTGACAATTAAAATAGAAGATCATGGGCTGCCTCTAACCCTGCTCGCTGTCCAGAATATTTGCTGGATCAGATCACAGTACTGTTCTTTTCTACTTGCTGTGACCTGTAGCTCAGTCTTTTATCAACTGGCCCATGAGTCTGTACTGAGTACTGTGGGGAAAGTAAGAATGAAGAGCCACAGACCTTTCAAAAAAGCTCGGTCGTCTCAAGAGACAAAAAGTGAAGTGGAGGGAGAACCTCAGATGTTAATGTATAGAAGTGAGTGTAGTGTGTGCTGTCAGTATGTTTATTGAAGAGAATTTCAGGGATCACGTCAGGCTTGGAGGGGTGCATGATGACTGAAGGGACTAGATTTACAGAAGCTGCTAGGAGGACGCGGAGCCAGAAGGAACTTGCCATTTGGTCATTTGTTCTCTGGACTCCAGAACAGTGGACAGGAGACCTTTTTACTGCTTGCTTCTATCAGTAAGTAGTTTTTAATCACTCCCCTCTCCCCCCAGAGAAAAACCATGTGCTTTGGAAATAATATTAAATTAGTAAGTGATTTATATAATACATTTAAGTAAATTAATCAAATCTGTAGTCATAACATTGCAGAACATTAGTAAATCTTGAAAAGATGAAATAGGAATAAACAGTTTGGATCTAGACTTTCTTGATCAGCTTGATAGTAGCCATTTAAAATGTGGTATAATAAAGTATGGTATAATGTGATGAAACAGAATTATCCTGCTGGTCACATATATTTAGAAGCAGGGGTTTGGGGTCACCTCTTTAACAGTGGTTTAAGCCCATTTGAGCTACTTCGGAAGACTGTTTTCATTGTTAATAATTTGGAGAAAGAGGTTTATTCATATTTCTGCCTCATTTGACTGCTGAGGTGATCAGCCATCTGGGAGCATAGCGTGGCTCTCTTACAGTCTAGCCCAGGAAGCTCTCTGGGACTGGCAAAATGTATTAGGCCCTCCGGTTGTATGGAACGAGGAGGGGAAGTTGTCTCGAGCTATAGAATCTAACATTTGCAGTGAATGAATATGTTGGTGCTGAAGGACATCGCTATAGGGCTATAAGAGATCACTTCAGACCACTGGTTTCTGTCTGCCATGAACATCAGTAATGCTTTAAATTTTTGGAGACTAAAACGCTTTGACAGAATCTGTGAATTACTACTTGGCTTTAAAGTTACTGGTGAGAAAGAGTAACTTCCCATAAGGCTTTTTTCCTTCTACTTTAATTTTTATTTCTGTTTAGCTCAAGTTACACTGTTGATCTGGTGGCTTGTCTCTGGCGTATTCATCTGACTGTAGGTTTTAAAGGAGGAGTTTGGAATACTTGCCACAGAACAGATTCTGCTGACAGTTTCCTGATTCTTAACGATCTGAGCTGAGAAAGTACTTCCGAGCCATGCCCTTAGTGGGAAATAAAGATACTGAGTTGGGAGAAAACAGTTGGTGACTCTTCCCATAGAGTGTCTGCGAGACACCTCCTGGAGAAGGCTTTCCAGCATGCATGGCTCCTGGCACGAGAGTCACCTCTTCCCCACTCATGTCTTTCCCCACTTGCTTTCTTCCTTAAAACCCTTGGTGGCTCGGTGATGGGCCTTTTCCGGCATCACCGGTGTAGGCAGAGTTCAAGCTGAGGGGTCTCCCTGACTTTGGAGAAGGCAATCTCAGGTGCCTCCCTCAGGAGTGGAGAGATGCAGCCAGTGCTGTTGTGGGCTTTTTTTTCCCCCGTTGAACTGTACAAACCTTTCAGTAGCCAAGAACCCATGTGTAGTTTCCTTTGCATCATTAAATACTTTCCTGGGCATTGATGACTAGTTTGAATTACATGAATCATGTGAAATTGCCCTGTGAAGTTTTTGAATAGTTTAGACCTAAGATAATACAACCTGATAAAGCAGTTCACCAGTGTGTCTTACCAAATGCTTACTGTTCTATAAAATGATATTAAAATTATTGAGTGCGATAACTGGAGCACTTATTTCACACAAGCTTTTGTTTTTTAATTTGAGGTAATGGCACCATTGACTTCCCAGAATTTTTGACTATGATGGCTAGAAAAATGAAAGACACCGACAGTGAAGAAGAAATCCGCGAGGCATTCCGAGTCTTTGACAAGGTAACTCTGTGTCTGCATTGCTGACTGTAGTGAAATATGACTTTATGGCCATTTCTAAAAGCTTTCACATGCTTTTCTAGTTAAAACACTTTACCTGCCTGCCTGAGCCTATGTAATCTCACTTTCAAATATTCCTGACTTACTGCAGTAACCTTATCATACGACAGTAAGCATAGTAAATAGCAGAGGACTTGTGAGCCAGGCTTCTGGGCTGTTGCAGTTTCCTTTGCATTTTAAAAAGCCCCTGCGGTTTCTGCCCTGGCCGTCTGCATGTGTTTAGTGGTGGAGGGGGAGCTAGAGTTGGCAGGTACACATGGGCAGGGGCTCGCTCAGAGCCCTGCCTGCCCACGGCACTGAGTCCCTGCCAGTCACCACCGCGGCGTGTTTGCAGGATGGCAACGGTTACATCAGTGCCGCAGAGCTCCGCCACGTCATGACAAACCTGGGAGAGAAACTAACAGATGAGGAAGTAGATGAGATGATCCGAGAAGCTGACATTGATGGAGACGGACAAGTCAACTACGAAGGTAAAGCACCACGTTTCCTTAGCTTGCTCTGTAACGGTCCTCCCTTTAGGATCTGTGAGCAAGTTAACTACTGCAACGAGGGGTTTTATCCCTTATGCAGAGTAGAGATGTTACCGTCATTAAAGCTGCTTCTGAAGATAACCGGAGGTTATCATTATTTGTCTTTTCAGAATTCGTACAGATGATGACTGCAAAATGAAGACCTACTTTCAACTCCTTTCCCCCCCCTCTAGAAGAATCAAATTGAATCTTTTACTTACCTCTTGCAAAAAAAAAAAAAAAAAAGCTCATTTACTCATTCTGTTTCTATATAGCAAAACTGAATGTCAGAAGCACCTCTGTCCACACACACAGAATCTGCATGTATCAGTCGGTGGTCCTGTCCCCTAAAGATCAAGCTCCACATCCGTTTTCCGGTATAAGTACTTGTCCTACCTTAGCAGCAAGGAAGCCCTTAGTGGACTCCTGGCAGGTCCACCTGCTCACGACTAATAACTGTTCGGGCTGGCCAGTTTCTCCTGCATGCAGCTTGACAGTTGAGCACAGTCAGGCGTTTGTATTAAAAATGAAAAAGTGAAAAAAACAAATTCAAAACCTACTCAGAGGGGTTCTAGTTAAAATTGTTAGTGTAAATTGTTATAGCTGGTTTACTGAGAAGAGGCATTTAAAATTGGTTCGCCTCAGGATGCCGAGTGGGTAACTGTCCAGGCGGAGCTCCCCTGCTGCAGGGCGGGCCTCCCTAGCGCCCCCTGGCGACCGTGATGCACGCTGGCGGCGTGCCCGTTGTGCTGAGTGGAATGGGTGTCAGGCTATCACCATTCATACAAATTTTTAAAAAGAAACTTTTATCGAGGGAGCATCTTTGGACTCTCTGTTTTTAAAACCTTCCGAACCATGACTTGGAGCCGGCAGAGTAGGCTGTGGCTGTGGACTTCAGCACAACCATCAACATTGCTGTTCAAGAAATTTACAATTTACGTCCATTCCAAGTTGTAAATGCTAGTTTTTTTTTTTTTCCAATAAAAAGACCATTAACTTAAAGTGGTGTTAAATGCTTTGTAAAGCTCAGACCTAAATGGGGACGAGCCAGTCGGAGGGGAGGCCAGTGCACCTTTAAAAATGCCCACAGCCCAGTATTGGGTACCCCCCACCCACAGACACGCATCCCAGCACCGACCGCTGAGCGCAAGACCTTTCCCCAGACCATATGGACGTGTAGGTCTGCTCGTATTTTCACTGGGTCGGGGGGACTGGATCGTGGTAACTTACTGATTGTTCAGGCAGTAGAGCTCTTAAGGAAAAAACAAAACCTACTTTCTCAAGCATGTGTTTAGGGGTTCTTATCAAATGTGCTGCTGATTACCTGTTGGGTGTAACTTTGAGACCATCTGTGCAAGAGGTGGTTCAGTGCGTCTGTGACTGAGCCCTCGCTGTGCGTGGTG
>SJXQ01009805.1:190780-202609 GCA_006408695.1 Aepyceros melampus | reverse complement strand
TCACTTTCTAAGCCAGTCTCTTCATGCCTGAAGGACACTACTAGTCACCTTTTGATGCACAATTTTTAATTTATGATTGTACTTAACTTTAGACTTCTACGTTCTTTTTAACTTGACTTTGCTCCTCCCCGCCCCCTGCCCCCAGTAGAACCAGTTTGAGCCCCCAACTTGAAAGTAAAACTCCAGCCCAGAGGGAGTTTTGTATTTCTTTACAAAACTGTAACTGAAACTAAAGAGATGCTGGTGCTGATCTTGGTGGTGCAACTGGTCTGCCTGAGCGTCCCCTGAAAAGCGTATTGGATTTAGTGCAGAGCTCTTTCTGAAGGCTGAATGTGCATTTTTCAGGGTGTTAACTGGTTGCATCTTATTAGGAGATTGGGTTTTGAGTGTTCCTGTATGGGAGGTCTTGCTTTGCCCGGGAACAGCAGTAGGCTGCCAGTGAGGCGGCGAGATGCGCTCTGCAGCCCGCGGGTGCCTTCAGGGTTGATTTATGGAGACCCTGTGCTCCTCGTCTGCTCCCCGCCTCTCTGGCGTTTTGCAGCTCCTTCGTTTTCCCCGCCAGAGGGGTGGGTCTGAGCCATGGAGAGGAGCCCGCCCCCCTGCTTGGCTGCTGCTCTCTGGGCTGGGTGGTTGGTAGAAGAGAGGTGGGCATCATGGGCGAGGCTTGGCTTCTGTAACTCCCTGAATCTGGAAGGAACATCAGTACTGTGGAGGTTTTCTCCTGGTGAGATGGGAATGGGGTTTCTGATTCAAGGAATTGGATAACCTGGATATTTCTTGCCAGGAGATCAAGTAGCGAGAGTTGACCCATTCTCAGGCCTGTGGCCGATGATCTCTTGGTAGCTTTAAAAAGGGTTGAGGACAGTCGGGCTTGTTTTCAGGAGCTTTGCCTTCTGTCTCGGCCCTCTCGCCATGTCTTTTTCTGGGAGCTGGGTGGACTCCGTGTTGGTCCTGTAGCCTTTGCTAAAAGACTACCCTTGAAGCCAGGTTCATAAGTGGTCAGGATCCTGTTTGGGAGCCGGAAACGTACCCCCAAGGGGTGCTGAGTTCCAGTTTGGCCTCAAGGGGAAGCCTAGTCCACTGGGGCCTTTCTGGCCTTGGGGGGGACAACCAGCCCCCTAGGGTTAGGTGTCCACAGCCCACGGGGGCTCATGAGGACATAAGCTGGGCAAGGGGGCGCGACTCTGAAACTTGGCCAGAACCTTCCCGTAAACTCTGGCCCTACTTCTAACTGCTCTATAAATATATATACGTACATTTATATATACATACAGAGTGACTGACTGGCATCCGCTTGAGCCTGAGACTTGCCATAAAAAACTGCTGAGCCCTTGGCGCACACGCTCAGTTTCGTTCTCCGTCTGTTCGGGGTAGGTGTCGAGCAAACGTGTCTTGATATTTCAGATGGGCTTCTGATGCACTGTTGCCAAGGAAGGCTTTTTTTTTTTTCTGATTTTTTGACAATTTTTTGCATACTTTAAATTGGTGACTTTGGCAACTTTCGAACACACTGAAAACTAGCTGCTGTACATATTTTTATACCCTCTTTATAAGTGCATGTCTGACTACTCGTGACCATGTCATGACGCGGGGCCGTCCAGTCGGCCTGGCGCGGCTCGGGCCATCGGAGAAGCAGTGGGACTAGCAGCCCCTCAGCAGTCCCGGGAACTTCCTCCTGAACAAAGAGAGTGAATTTGGTCAAGTCTGCTCCTGGTTCATTAAGCCATTTTCAACATTTGAAGTAATGACTGTATATCCTAAATACACCTATCCTTTTGGCAGTGACTAGATTTCCACGAATGTGTCTTACTATATCCTTCAGCTGGCAGTTACTCTTAGCTCTTACTGATCCCTTGAAGTTGTTCTGCAGGAGCCAGAAGTTCTCTGCTGTCTGTATCTCGGAGGAAGAAGGTAGTGGCGTGGGTGGAGTGTGTGTTCTTTCTCCAGATTTATTATAATGTTCATTAAACACGTCTGTAGCCAAGATGGTGGTGGTTCTCTTGTTACGGAGGCCACCCTTCACCGTGGCGATTTGTGAAGGAGATGCACTTGAACACTGCTGTAAATCTTGAGAGAAACTGTTTGGAGATTTAACCACCTCTCTGATGGGGACCGACTCTATGGAAATTGTAAATAAGTTTTATTTATAAACCTGGCACTGTATTCAATAAACATTTCTGCAGCCTTTCATCTCTAACTGCGAACTCTGGAGGTTTTTAGCCCCCGCTGCCGTCCATTCCGTTTGCTCAGTGAACAAGCTGTACCTGCCCGCAGGTGTGAGTCCACCTGCACGCTAGCACGGTGGCGGAGGGGCCAGAGCCACCACAGAGACGTCCCACTCTGGCCTTACCCTGGTTTTAAAGTTCAGGTCTGGGGACTTAGCCTGCTGGTGCAGTGGCTAAAGCTCTCCCTTCCCAGGGCAGGGAGCTGGGTTCAAACCCTGGTCAGAGAACTAGACCCCATGTGTGGCAATGAAATGAAGCCCGGAGTGGCCAAATATTAAAAAAAAATAAGTTCAGGTGTTAATAGCTGACACAGTATCCTGGCATTTTAATGTGTCTTGTGTTTGCTTTGTGTGGAAAATTCATACCATGAAAAGATTCATTCCTCTTTAACCTCAAGGTTAATTCAAGTCTCTTTAGAAATTGTGTGAAGTACACTTTAGAAATTAGATGAGGGTTTAAATATTAGCTGGGAATTTACAGTTCCATAAGCAGCTGCATCTGCCCAGGTCCTGAGCAGGACAGCTGAGCAACTGCGGGTTCCGGGTGGCGGGCCTGGGAGAGGGGCCGGGGGCGGGGTGCAGTTCCCACTGAGAATTTGGGAGTAGAAACCTGGCCCTAACCAGTATTGCCCTAACCAGCGTGGCCCCCAGCCCCATCTTGAGACCGCGTCCTCAAGCAGGAGCAGCATCTGGCTGACCCCTGTGTTTGCAGAAGGGCCTTCCACAGGCTGCCTCGTCCCCTTAACAAAGTGCGAGAGAGCTGAGAAGGTGGGAATGGTCGCGTGGGTTAAGGCCCCGATCTGGTCGAAGGGCCGGAGATGCACTGAGAGGCTCTGCCTCTGCACCACCAACCCCTGTCTGCAGGGGGACCAAGCCCTCTGCTGAGACCTCAGGCCTGGCCTGCAGCCCACGGACAGGTTCTTTCCCTCTCTACGCCTCAGCTCAAAAAATGGACCTTGTTTAGTCACTCAGTCATGTCTGACTGCGACCCCAGGGCCTGTAGCCCACCAGGCCCCTCTGTCCATGGCATTCTCCAGGCAAGAAGACAGGAGGTGGCCATTTCCTCCTCCAGGGGAACTTCCCGACGCAGGGATCTAACCTGTGTCTCCTGCACTGCAGGAGGATTCTGCCACTGAGCCGCCAGGGAAGCCCAGGTACCTTCTACCTGTGGCTTTCTAGGATTCTGACCCACCCAGCTTGGCATCGCTTGGTATTGGAAGAGAAATTGCAGCCTAAAGGGTGGGAGGCAAAGGAGTATAGGCATGTTGTATACTTGGAGATGATAAATGGGATTTTAAAAGTCTCAGCAGTTAATGTTGGGGGTGGAGCAGAGGGTTCAGTTCAGTCGCTCAGTCGTGTCCGACCCTTTGCGACCCTGTGGAGCAGAGGGTAAGTTTTGTTGTTAAGACTGACTGTGGGATGTAACATTGGAACGTGGGTCAAGGAAACTGATCTCGAAGCCGCTTCCCTCCTCCCAGCAGGACGAAAGCAGGAAGCCGCCATTCACTGCCTGCGGGAGAGTCAATCCAAGTGACAACGTCATCTGGTTTTTCAGCAGTTTTGGTTCAGGAAGAACAACACGCACACACACACACATCTCCAATCTGAACCGAGCTTCCCCGGGCACCGTGGCCTGCTGCGTCCAGTGACTCAGGATGCCTTAGAAGGAAATAAAACTTCAAGTTTTTTATAGCTTGCTGCCACTTCTCTCCCACCGCCCTCAGCCCTGTGCCAGGGCGGGAGGAGCCGCTCGCCAGAACCCGCGGGTGGGCTGGCGCAGACCAGGAGCTGGGTCCCCACTGACCATCGCTGAGCCTGGGTTAGAGAAAACGGTGACCGTCTCCCACATAAGAATCCCTGATGTTCTGCCTGTGTGTCAGCAGCCTCGGAAGCGAGGGTGTATTTACACATTTCCATAGCGTTTCAAATGTGACTTGTTTTTTGATTGTGCCTTGAGGCCTGTGGGATCTTAATTCCCCAATAGAGGGTTGAACCCTCGTTGCTGCGTTTGAAGGGTGGAGTCTTAACCCCTGGACCGCTAGGGGAGTCCTAGCAAAGGTCACATTTTTAAGTTTTGTTTTCACCTTTACAAAGATACAAGGGAAAATCCCAGAGTTTCCTCCTCTAGTAATTTCATAAACATTTTGTTATAATCACCTTTTTATCCTGGCTGCATAGAAGCAATGTATAGTTTGTTTTTAAACTTCTTCTTTCCCTTTCTGTGTATAATATACCCTTCACGTTGGGATTTTCTTTTTTTGTTATTATGTTTTGTAGTTAATTTATTCCCCCCACAGACTGATAGCAGAGTCGATATTTGAGATAATGGATTCTTTTAAAAAGCAGAAAACAACTGAGAAAATAATTATAAAATGGTAGTATTTTAAAGAACTGGTTCATATAGTGTAGTCATTATAAACAAATAGAAAATAAGTGAAGACAAATTATAAAATGATAATATCTTAAAAGGACCAGCACATATATTGCATTTCCAGTGCAAGTATCCATATCTGGTGATTCTCAGACTTTTCCGTGACAAGAAACTTATTAACCCCAAAAGGCAGGCCCATTTTTACAAAAGTATTTTTCTGATTCTAATAAAAATGCTATTTATTGTATAAGGTTTGTGACATTTCACTGGTAACTCAGCAGGTGCAGGAGATGCTAGTTTGATCCCTGGGTCGGGAAGTTTCCCTGGAGGAGGGCATGGCCACCCATGCTAGTATTCTTGTCTGGAGAACCCCATGGACAGAGGGGCCTGGCGGGCTCCAGTCCACGGGGTCACAAGAGTCAGACACAGCTGAGCAACTAAACCACCATTTTTCTGATTCTAATAAAAATGCTGTTTATTGTATAAGTTGTGATAACAACTCCCCCACTCCCCTGCGAAAGATAGGTAACACTTTGTATTTCCTTCCAGAATTTTTTCCATCGTATGGATAGAGATATATTTGACAAAACTGAGATCTATATGTGTATTTTTTAAATTAAGGATAATTTTCTTACATACAATTACATATTGCATATATATAATATATGTATTATTATAGTTTTTGTCATCCCTTATACTTTTTTTCGAGATACAATTCATGTCACATAACACTCACACTTGCAAAGCATAGAGCTCAGTGGTTGTTAATATACTCACAGCGTTGTATAACCGTCAACGCTGATTTTAGACGTTTTCATCACCCGAAAGAATCCCTGAGCCTGTTAGTGGTCCCTCCCCACTCCCCTTCCCAGTCCTGGGAGCCACTAGTCTACTTCCTGTGTTGATGGATTTGCCTATTCTGGATATTAGATAAATAGAATAATATATTCGTATTTTAAAAATCCTCTTTCACTTTTTATACTAACATTTCTCCATGTACTTAAATTCTTGGATGTAATTTTTTAGGGGCTGGCTCTATCCAGATAGTGTCATTTACTTCTCCCAATAAAGGCCACTTGGCACATTATGTTTTGAGCAGTTGTAAGTATGAGAACGTTGTTGGAAGGTTGAAACCTGCATCCGTGTAGCCTCTACCCCTTGACCTACTTGAGCCTGATGGAGCTGGCCCCGGACCTGTAACCCTGCTCCACAAGGCGGGCCTCAGTCGCTCACATCTTCACACACCCTCCTGAAGTCTTCAGTCTTCATATTTGCCTTTTTTTGGGAAACCAGTCTGAGAGGAACCAACAGGATGCTGTGGAATTCACCCAGTTTCCGCATTTAAGCAGATATCTGTGTTCAAATCCTGTCTTCTCGTGTGCTGTGAGTTCTGCCAAGTACCAAGTCCACCTCAGTGTCCTCAGGGTGGTTGTAAAAGTGCGTGAGTTGCTGCACACCCACTAGCATAGAGGCGAGCGTGCGTGTGCACGCTCAGCGGCTCGGTGGTGTCCTGCTCCGCGACCCCGTGGACTGCAGCCTGCCCGGCTCCTCTGTCCATGGGATCCTCCAGGCAGGAACACTGGAGCGGGCTGCCATTTCCTCCTCCAATGGACGGTGTTTAAAAACACGCGGTTCTCCTTCCACACAGGGTGAATTCTGATTAAAATGAGGGCAGTCTTTCTGCTTACTCTGGTTGATCCAGCTCACGTTGGTTCTTGGGAATTGTCACTTCCTTCCTTTGTCAAGAGCACACAGCCCTAACCCTCTGCTCCTCGCGGCTCTGGATGCCCTGATGGTAGTCGCCAGCGGCTCGTCCCCGGGTGCCTGTTCCCGAGTCTGGCAGCTCTGTTGGCCCCTCAGCCAGGCCAGGCCCGAGGGCATCCCCGCGGGAAGAGCTGCGGCATCCTTGAGGACTTGTTGGCTGGACAGTGATGGAGAGCCCATTCTTTTTTTTTTTTCAGATAATTATTTTTTAAATGTTAAATTTATTTTTTAATCGAAGGATATTGCTTTATAGGATTGTGTTGGTTTCTGCCGAACACCAACGTGAATCAGCCGCAGGTACACAGGTGTCCCCTCCCTCCTGAGCACCCCTTCCCATCTCCCTCCCCTCTCAGCCCTCCAGGCTGTTACAGGGCCAGGGTTTGAGTCCCCTGCAGCAGAGACCCTGTTCTCGCTAAAGGCCCTTGACCACGACGGGAGAGGTCCCTGGTTAGGCGCTGTCTTTGCTGTTAGCCTCCCGTCCCCTCCACCCGCCTTGCTGCTCCCTCTCTTCTGGGGCCCCTGGGGCCCTCCCCGAGCTCTGGCTAGTCCTTGAGAAATGCTCCCTGCCCCCAGCCAGGAGCCCCTGTGGAGCTGCCTGCTCACGCCTCCCCTCCTCTCCTCTCCGCCTCCATCTTCATCTTCAGCTGGCAGGTGTCATGCAGCATCCCTGGGCTCCCACGGCCTGATTCCAGTTCAGGGTCAGAGACGCTCCCCAGACCGAGAAGTGGGTGATGGTCCAGTCGCTGGCTCAAAGCGAGTGAGCTCATCCTTTCTCAAGGGTCCTGGAGGGGAGCTCAGGGTGTGGGCGCAGCTGTTGAAACAGGGCACATTCTTTCATGCAGCCTTGCAAACCACGGCCCGGGCTTCCCATTCAGGCTGCCACCTGTGACCAGGGAGGAATTTAGAACCGACTTCTTTTGCTGTTTCCTAGTGGGAGAGCCTGCTCAGGAGAGGAAAAAGGGAGAGTGCTGCATTCTGGGTGTTTGTTCTCAGAACTAGAGCACAGAATTAAAGAACTTCGAAATGGTGGAAGGTTCGGGAAGATCCGCTGGAGAAGCGATAGGCTACCCACCCCAGAATTCTTGGGCTTCCCTGGTGGCTCAGCTGGTACAGAATCTGCCTGCAGTGTGGGAGACCTGGGTTCGATCCCTGGGTTGGGAAGATCCCCTGGAGAAAGGAAAGGCTACCCGTTCCAGTGTTCTGGCCTGGAGAGTCCCAGGGACTGTACAGTCCATGAGGTCACAAACAATCAGACACAACTGACGACTTTCACTTCACTTTTCAGCTTCCACCTTTTGGGAATCCTCTGCAGGCTGTTCCTAGAAACATCATTAGATACAGCTGCCAGGAATGTGCTGATGGGCAACATGTGTCAGCTCGAGTAGCAGATGCAGACAGCAAGGATAAGAAAGCGGTCATCAGAGAGGTTTCCGCCCAGTTCTCGTGGTTACTAAGTAACCACGCAGACGACAGTGAGTTTGAACCACATAAGGAACAAGTTGCGCTCTATGTATGTATTTACGTAGAACATGGATTGCATCCAGCCATTAGAGATTTCACATCACTTGGATGCCAGTAAATACGAAAACTTAGATAAGAGGGATAATTTCCTGGAGAACTGACTCAAGCAGTAGAAAATGTGAAGCAGACGGACCACCAGGGACGTAATCAGAAGCTTGGACACACCTGCGTGTGCTGGGCCCGGCCGAGCTGTGCCCCTCCCCTCCAGTGGGCGATGAGGCCGTGGTCTCATCCGCTTGAATCTAAGAGAACACGGGGACTGCTTTTTTTAAATTAATATCTGTTTGGCTGTGTCGGGTCGTGGTTGGGGCACGTGGGGGTTAGTGCCCTGAGCAGGGGCGGAACCCAGGCCCCTGTGTCGGGAGCGTGGAGTCTTAGCCACCAGAGCAGTGGCAAGGCCCCTGGGGCGCTGTGACCCCTTTGAGCGATGGGATACACTGGGAGGGGCTGCTGGATTCTGGTCCCATGCGTGTTTCCAGTCCTGCCCATGGGACATTCTGGAAGCCCTGAGAGCTCCATGCTGGAGAGGCCACATGTAGACAATTCAGTGGACGGTCCGTTGGGCCCAATCTTCTTATCTGCGGTTGTCACCAAGGTGCCCAGTAGGTTGAAGCCTGCAGCCTCCAGGCCAGGCCATTTGCCAGCTGAATACTGAGTAAGCTCTGTCAGGAAGACCCAGTGGAGGACGGCACGGCAGCCCACTCTAATCTTCTTGCCTGGAGAACCCTGTGGACAGAGGAGCTTGGCGGGCTACAGTCCTTAGGTTGCGAATAGTCAGACACAACTGCAGCAACTTAGCAACCTCAGTTGACCTCAGATGGAGCAGAAGAATCACCCATCTGAACCCTGCCTGAATTCCTCACCCGCAAAATCAGGCGATAAAACGGTAGTTACGTCACTAATATTTAATGGATTCACTTGTTTTGAAGTAACAGATAACAAAGCCACCACCAAAAGTAGAACAGATCCTTCCAGGGAATAAAACCAAACAGAAGACTACACCGCAGCCCTTTACGCATCCTCGAAATGCCTCCAGAAAATAAAAAAGAGAGTGTGTTAAAACGGCTTATCCACACCAGATAAGAATACAAGGAAGGAAGGAAAGTGACAGGCTGGTCTACACACCCAGATGCAAAAATATACAAATCCAAGTGTTCAGCTCAGTCCTGCAGTGTATCAAATAAACTGCGTCCGTGAACGCACTGGTTGTAATCCAATAATCCAGGGATTTTTTCACATGGAACGAGACAGTCATTCCAAGGGGAGTAAAGGCTGAACAGCCGAGCTAGAGGGAGGGCAGATGCCCCAGGACTCAGGCTCTCCCGGGGCTGGGACCCCGCTGCTGCGTCCAGCCTCCGGCCCTCCCGCCTCGCGCACCGCCCGTCCTTGCAGCCTTCCTCACAGACCGGCTTTCCCTACCTCAGGAGCTGCGGCTGCCGCCTCTCCCGTCTGCCCTCGCAGCAGGTAGAGACCGGCTGTGTCGCCCGCGTGCCCGCATGGTGGGGCGGGTTCGGCTGCAGTTTGCCTCCCCTTGGCTCTCTCCTGCGCCAGGCAGGAGGCTCTGGGCAAAGGGCTGTGTGCTAGCGTGTCGACGCTGGGGCTTAAAGCAGCGCATCATCTCACGGTCCTGGCAGTCAGAAGTCTGAACTCACTGTTTAAAACAAGTAATATTTATTGGAGCACAGTTGCTTCACAATGTTGTGTTAGTTTTTCCTCTTTGGCAAAATGAATCATTTCTACATGCAAATTTAGCTCCTCTTTCTTTTCATTTCCTCCCCATTTAGGTACCACAGAGCATTAGGTAGAAATCCCTGTGCTGGACCGAATATTCTCATTAGTTGTCTACCTTATACATAGTATCAATAGTGTGTATCTGTCAGTCCAAGTGTCCCAAGTCCTCCCACCCCACCCTTCCCCCTCGGTATCCATACACGTATTCTCTGTCTGCGTCTCCATTTCTGCTTTGCAAATAAGACCACTTGTATAACTTTTCCAGATTTCACATATATGCGTTAATATATGATATTTGTTTTTCTCTTTCTGACTGACTTCACTTTGTATGACACCCTCTATGTTCGTCCACATCTCTACAAATGACCCAGTTTTGTTCCTTTTTATGGCTGAGTAGTACTCCATTGTATGCGTGTACCACACCTGCTTTATCCATTCCTCTGTCCACGGACCTTTAGGTTGCTCCCATGTCCTGGTTTGAAGTTACTTGCACGAGGCTAAAATCACGGTGTCTGCAGGACTGGTTTCTTCTGGAAGCCTCAGGAGGGAATCTGCTTCCTTGCCTCTCCCAGCTTCTAGAGGTCGCCTGTATTCCTTGGCTCATGGCCCCTTCCTCTTTGAGAGTAGCATCTTCCAATCTCTCTCTGTGGCCCTGCTTCTGTCATCACGGCTCCTCTGACTGTGACTCTCCTGCCGCCTTCTTATAAAGACCTTCGTGATTAGCTTTGGTCCATCTGGACAATCCAGGATGTTCTTTCCACCTCACGGTCCTTGATCACATTTGCAAAGTCTCTCTTTCCATGTAGCGGAACACATTCACAAGTTCCAGGAGTCGGATGTGGACCTCGCTGGGGGCTATTATCCTATCTGCCCTAGACCGTGGTTGGCGTGGCTTGGATCAGCTTCTCCCCTCTGGACCAGTTCCCAACCAGTAGGAAGCTGGGCTGCTCTAAAGTCAGGGAAGTTTCCACAGAAGCCTCAGGTGTGAGAGGAGGGCTCAGAGGACGGGAACATTGCCTATGGAGGGTGAAAGCTTCCCCTTCAGGGGCCCTACTGTCCAGCTATCATCTGAACTAGGATGTGAAGGCACTCGTGATCCCTTCCTTGCCCTTCATGCAATATCAACTATATATTGTTAACCAACACTTAAATAGCACTTAGTCTGCGCCAAGCATTGGTTTAAGCCCTCGACACAGAGTCACTCATGTAATCTTTGCAACACATTTTCAACTTCAGTGGAGACAGAAACCACTAAGAAAGAGGTCGTGGGGGAGACTTGTTCCTTTGTATGGCTAAGTAATGTTCCACTGTTTGCAGAGGCCCCAGTTTGTTGTTCGTCCATCTGCTGACGGGCAACTGGCTGGTTCCCATCTTTTGCCTCCTTGATCTGAGCAGTGATGCATGGATCTTAGTGGGTGACCAAAGAAAATGGTGCCCTCATGGGCGGCACTGATATCACAGGCGAGAAGAACGCAGATGTGCCCGGGGCCCTGCGCCCCGCCTGCTGTTTTGGGGGCAGTGCGGAGAGCCGGATGTTGGCCTCAGGACACCCGGCTCTGCGTCCTGACTCTGCCGCCTGGGCTCCCGGGACCCCCCGCTGAGTGGAGCCGGCCGTGCCGGTGCTGACAGGCGTGTCAGGAGGCTCTGTGGGCGCGAGGACCCTTGGCAGGCGGAGCAGCTCAGCAGGTGGGCAGCTGCTCGGCTGCTTCCGAGACTCACGTGGAGAGTGAGTCTCTGGGCCTCGTGCGACAGCCCGCTTGCGTCTGCCTCCTGCCTCCCTGCTTTCTAGTCTGCCGGTTGAGGCAGGTTGCCGCTGCTCTGAACGACTTTCCCCACCTGGGCTCCTGGGTTGAGCTGGGCTGGGAACTCGATTCTCCTGCTTCCAAACTTCAGACTCCTTCCTCTGAAATGATGTGAAGGGACGCCTTCTGTGAAGTTGTTGTGGAAAGGCGAGGGGCAGGCTCTTTGTGAAACTGGCCCATGCGAGTGCCCAGATACAAACCCGCACACAGCTGTGGACACACGGGCAGGGCGGCCGCCAAGACAGAGCAGCGGAGAGGACTCTCGCTCCCTCCGCCAGCGCGCGAGCTCCTCCCTTCAGTGCGGCCGGGCCGGGCAGCCCTCCCGATGGACGCTCGCTGCGCCAGGGCGCCAGGGCCGGGCCGGGCAGCCCTCCCGATGGACGCTCGCTGCGCCAGGGCGCCAGGGCCGGGCCGGG
>SJXQ01009805.1:170821-188453 GCA_006408695.1 Aepyceros melampus | reverse complement strand
ACCCGCTGGCTTCTGGTTGGTGTAAGCCTAGGGGAGGCACTGAGGCAGGTTGAAGGAGAGGGGACCCAGTCATTGCTGGGCCATGAGTTGGCAGGGGCTGTGCCCCAGTGGCTGTGTGTGTGTGTGTGTGTGTGTGAGTGACTGTGTGTGTCACTGTGTGTGACTGTGACTGTGTGAGTGACTGCATGTGAGTGTGAGCGTGTGCACACAAGTGTGTGTGACTGTGTGCACATGTGTGTGAGTATGTGTGAATGTGTGTGTGTGTTGACTGTGTGTGTGTCTGCGTGTGTGTGTGACTGTGTGAGTGACTGCATGTGAGTGTGAGTGTGCACGAGTGTGTTTGTGACTGTTGACTGTGTGAGTAAGCATGTGTGTGTGTGTGACTGTGACTGCATGTGAGTGTGAGTGTGTGTGACAGTGTGACTGTGTGAGTGACTGAGTGTGTGTGAGTGGCAGTGTGCACGAATGTGTGTGACCATGTGCACATGTGTGTGACAGTGTGCATGTGTGAGTGTGCAAGTGTGTGCGTGTGTGCACGTGTGTATGTGTGAATGTGTGTGAGTGTGCATGTGTGTGTGTGACGGTGTCTGTGTGTGTGTGGCTGTGACTGTGAGTGATTGCATGTGAGTGTGAGCGTGTGCACGAGTGTGTAAGTGACTGTGTGCACACGACTGTGTGCACGTGTGTGTGACTAAGTGTGTGTGTGAGTGTGTGAGGGTCCTGGCCCATGTGGGCAGCCCTCCCCTGCAGCCGCTCCTGCCCGTGGCTGGTGGGAGTGGCGGCCGGGGCAGTGTCCAGCCGAGGATGCTCCCATTCCCCACGCTGGTTCCCTTCTCCCTGTCCACAGCCTGTAAACAGCCCCAGTCACCTGTTGGCGGGTTCCCTCTGCCTCCTGCCAGGAGCCAGGTGTGGACACTGTAGGTCAGGAACAGTCGACAAGCATGGCGCTGAATGCTGAGGGGAGGCTAACGCGGGCCTGACAGTCACTGGGGCACTGGGCTCACCCCAGAGCAGACCCCAGGGGACAGCAGGGCTTCTGGCCGAAGCCACGGCCTGCTCTGTGGGGGCCGGGGCTGAGAGAGGAGGCCCTGAGCCCCCGACGGCCAGGGCGACACCGGCGGCTCCCAGGAGGACGCGCCCAGGCGGCTCTTCCTGAGTGCAGGAGGTGGGGATGCTGAGCCCGCGGACAGGCACCGGGAGGGCTCCTCTCCCTTTCGCAGGCCAGCCCGCCCCTCAGCCCGTGGGGAGCTGGCCTGGGCTGCCAGCAGGCGCAGGAGGCCCTGGGCCTGGATCGGCCAGTCTGGCGCCTCGGGGAGACGTGGGGAGGGCAGTCGGGGCCACGTGGGGTTCAGCCTGACTGGCTTCCCTCCTAAGCGGTGATGGGGCCCCAGCGGGTGCCGCTCCCAAGCCCTGGGGCTGCAGCCCACCCCCAGCCACTCCCAAGGGCCTCAGGGGCTTAGATCCAAACCCGCTGGAGAAGCTACCCAGAGCTGTCTCAGCTTCTCTAAAAAACTGGAGAGAACAAAGAAGCTAACTTACCAGTTACCATGGAAACCACCCAAATTTAAAAGACTGAAACCACAGTTCAGTATCAAAAACCCTCGGTTTCCCCCACTCTTAAGAACACACACTCCCAAACCCCACTGGACCACATTAGTCTGATGAGATGGGCAGGGGTTGTGGGGGCGGGCAATGAGAAAAAGGATTCAGAACCCCAGGGGCCCACATGGAGATGGAGCTCCCAGAATTAGTTCCGGGGGGGGGGGGTTTAAATTAAAGCACCAATAAACATTTGAAATGCAAAAGACCTAAATCCTCGGGTTCTGCTGCAGAGGAAAACAAGATAAAAGCTTTTCGCTGGATTAGAAGGGAGAGGAGATATGCAGGTGGGAGAGCGGGCGATGAGCCAGCTGGGCGCTGGTGCCGGGGAAGGCCCAGGGCCGGCACTCGGTCCAGAGCCGCAACCCTGGGGCTCGGCCGCCGCTCCAGCCTCAGCCTGTCCCATTCCCCTGCCGTCTGCAGGCCCAGGAGCCGAGGACCCAGTGCAATGCGTCTCCAGCTTTCCTGGCGCTGGTGTGGGTGCGTGGGGACTGAACCAGTTTTCTGTTATGTGGAGGCCACTGCTGAAACACCAGGCCCACTCCTGTGGGGACGGGCCTCCCAGAGACTCAGCCTAGTCCCAGGGACATGCCCTGGCGTGTCCCTCGGTGTAGCTCTTCCCTGCAGGCAGGATGAGTCTGCAGGACAGGCTGTGCCCCCTCCTCCAGGAACACTTCGCTGGCTGGCCCATCCTGGGGCTCAGGCATGTGGTCTGAGTAGGACTAATCTCACCCCGAGTTCCGGCTTCCCACGTGGCGCTAGTGGTAAAGAACCTGTCTGCCAGTGTGGGAGATGTAAGAGACTGGGGATTGATCCCTGGGTCAGGAAGATCCCCTGGAGGAGGCATGGCAACCCACTCCAGCATTCTTGCCTGGAGAATCCCACGGACAGAGGAGCCTTGCAGAATACAGTCTATGGGGTCACAGAGAGTCACACATGAATGAACTGACTTAGCACACGTGCAGCTCGGTTCCAGAGGGGAGGCTGGCCTGGCCACAGGGACGTGGTGAAGGCGAGCGACACGTCCCTGGATGCTGGCCCGGAGCTCTGAGGAGGTGCCCTCCTTCCTCTCAGGACGTGAAGCTGGATGAGTGTGCTGGGGGCTACCTCGAGCCCACGAGGGGGCACATCCCCCTAGAAAGAGCCGCCACCGCTCAGGAGCAGTGCTGAGACAGCATGGTCCTGGATATAGCTTTGCCTGAAGCCTGTCTCCCAGCCCCCAAACGTTTCAGTTGTTTGAGCTGAGACATTCTCTACTGTGCTCAAGCTAGCTGGCTTGGCTTCCCGTCATCTGCTCCTGAGAAAGCTTTCTGCTCGGCACAGATCTCAGCCCCTGGGCCTGGCATTCAAGGCTCACTGCCATCTGCTCCTTTCCCCTTTTATCTGCAGCCCCCCAACTGCTCCGCACAATTCCTCCACTCGGCACACTTACCCAGCTGGCCTTTTCCAAACACGCCGTGGGCAACCCACCCTCCAGGGTGTCACTTACAACACTGTCCCCTCCCAGGAAAGCCTGTCCTGTCTGTCTAAGAGCTAAGTACTCAGCACTTAGTAGTACTCAGTACTACTCAGTACTCAGCACACTAAGTACTCAGTACACCCAGTAACTTAGATAAGCAGAGTATATTAGATTAGTACTAAGTGCTAAGTACTCTTTACCTCCCAAGGCCCTTCTCCCTCTTTTGGGAAGACATCCTTGGACGCCTCCTCTGTGTGTTGCCTGATTGCCCGGGTCTCTCATCTGGCCCAGATGAAATACACCTGGCTTCCCAGGTGGTCCATGAGCTCTAAGCATCATCCCCCAGGCTTGGTTCAGTAGCTTCCAGCAAGGGAACTGTGTCCACGCACAGACACCCGTCCCCAGGCCCTAGCCCTGCCCTGTTCAGGCAGTCAAGAAGATGCCTCATATCATGCTCATTTCCACATCTGGTCCCATAGTAGCCCTGTGAGGTAGGAGATTTTGACTCACTTTAAGAACAGAACCATGAGATCCAGAGCAGTTCAGTGAGTTATCCAAAGTCACAGGTTCCTGCACCACAGACCCAGGACTTCTGATTCCCTTGTTCATTCCTCAGATGAAAGACAGACCTGAATTTTACTGAGGGGCCCTGTGGGGTATGAGTACCCCTGCTCCTATCATGGACCCAGCAGACTGGGGACCAGGTGGAGGTGGATTCTCAGCAGCCAGAGTCTGGCCAGCCTCATCCTGACCGAGTCAAATCCCAAAGGCTTTGCTGAGGGGTCGTGTCCCTCCAGATGAACAAAATAAATTCATGGAAGTGTTTTCACAAGGGCGTTTTTCCTCTGCTGGTCTCCGCTTCCGTGAAAAACACAGACTTGAAGGTAAACAGTCTTGGCCGCTGCAAGGGAGCAAACAGGCTTCGCTGCCCATCCCCAGCTCCGACAGCTCCGCTTCCTCTGCCCCTTTCCGGCACCGCCCAGTGTCCCCAGGAAGGCCCGAGGACCCAGTTCCAAGGGTGACGGATGTCCCCCAGCCACAGGCCATGGGATCGCCCGAAGCTCAAGAGACAGCGCCTTGTTCAAGAGCATCATCAGTCAGCACGCTTGGGTCCCCGCCCTCTGGACTCTCCTCGCTCCCATCAGACCCAGTCCAGTGGCCTGGAGGAGAAAAAGGGGGCCCTCCTGAAACGAGGGGTGCTGTTAGGTTAAAACGGAGACTCGATCTTGAAGGGAAAAATAATCCGTGGACTTGAGCCATACTTCCTTCTTACTTCCAGGCCTGGAATTTGCTCGTAAACAATGCATTGTCATCTTGATTTTCAGCTTCTTGAAATTAAACACTGCTAGGAAGTGTCTGTACGAACATCCCTAACTGCAGAGGGCAAATCGCGAGGAATCACTGTCTGTTTATCTACGCTTTACAAGTTCTACTTGCAAAACGCTCCAGCGTCCATTTCACTTTCGTCTTGGGTTTTTTCTTCTCCCCAAGATTCTGGTGGGGGTGTGTGCTTCCAGTGACTCCTGGGGAGGGACCAGAGGAAGACAGCGGTAGACAGACCTGCCCTCGGGCACCTCAAGTTCAAGGTCCACGTGAAGGTCAGCACCATGGCAGGTGGCATCGTCGGTCGCGATTCTTCACTCATCTCTGCTGGCGTCACACAGCCACGCTCTGGCCACACTCCCAACATCCTCGTTCTGCTAAATCCGTGGCTGAGCACGGGACTGGCTTTGCCTGCCGGCAAGTGGCTAAAGATGGCCGTGCGCCAGTTCGCAGCCCGGGCGGTCGGAGGCGGTGCGTGTTTCCACCCGTCCTGGCGCACGTCTGCCATTGTCAGAAGTGAAGCGGTCTCCTGACCGCTGCTGCCCTTTAATCCTGGGACCCAGAATGGAATGCCCCTGTTGACCTGTAGACCCTCAGAGAATACATGATGGCAGCTGGAATGCTCAGAGTTTTGAGATGCTTTGTTAGACACAGCACTTCAAGGCCATTGCTGAGTGATGTATTTAGCAGAAATTCTGTAGATAGCAGGTGATTAGTAAATGATACCCTTCCTGGTGTGTTTATTTCCTGCAAGTTTACTGAGCATCTATGCTTTTGCCAGGCACTGTGATTTGTTAGGTGATGGGGGTACAGAAAACAAGCATTAGTAAAATAATAATAATAATTAATGTTAAAAGATTATTTCCTTGTTTATTGTTGGCTGTGATGGGCTTTGTTGCTGTGTGGGGGCCACTCTCTGGCTGTGAGGAACGGGCTTCTCACGGTGCTGCCTTCTCTTGTCTGGGAGCTCGGGCCCAGGTTGTGGCTTCTCGCGGTGCTGGCTTCTCTTGGGGAGCTCGGGCCCAGGCGTGCTTAGGATCCCTGCTTCGGAAGGAGAGTGCCTTCCTTGTCATCTGCAAGGGTGGAGGGGAGTGTAGACGAGGAGTGAAGATGCCCACAGGGCTTACGGAGAGGCAGTGCCAGCCACCTAATTTGCAGGACTGAGTGCAAAATCAAAACGCAGGGTCCCGTGTGGAGCCAGGGACCCTGCCTTGGTGGCCTGACCTAGGAACTTGCCCAAGACCTGGGACATGAACATTCTCTTGCTCCCCGTTTTCCCACAGCTGCTTTGCAAAGGATATTAAGTCGACTCCCTACCTTTGGAAAAAAAGAAGCAGGGGCTTCCAAGGTGGTCTAGAGTTAACATCCCACCTGCCATGGAGCAGCTAAGCCCATGAGCTGCAATGGCCCAGGCCCTCACGCCCTGGATGCTCTTTCGGAAACTGTGTTAGAAGCTGTCCAGGCAGGTTCACGCTTGTTTGATGAGAGACTTTGCTGACTGTGGCTCTTTCTGCTGGAAACCGGCCATAGAGTGGGATTTTAGCAACAGCGTGTGGGTTGCGTGTGTGCGCGTGTGTGTGCATGCGTGTGGGGTGTGTGTGCGTGCATGTGTGTGAGCCTTTTCTTGTTCAGGAGTCTCTCCTCATAGGAGAGATGCTCTTCATGGCTCTGTCAACTCGAGTGAGCTCTGAACATCTCTGAACCTCAGTTTCCTAATCTACAAAAAGGGCATATGAAGGCCTTCCTCATAAGTTTCTGGTGAGGGCCACACCGAGTAACATGAGTGCTACTGGGACATAGAAGGCGCTCGATGCACGTAATCATTTTACTCAATGTGCAAACAATCGTGTATTAGAATAAAACCCTTCTCTTCAGAGGCACTAATTCTATCTCTCCCCAGAAACTTTTATTTGGTTTTCACAGTTACTTTACTTTGCTCAGTTCAATTCAAATCACCGAATCATAGAACATCAAAGCTCAAAAATCACCCAATCTCTGCCAGTCCAGTCAGTTTTCGACTTATCTTTTCACGCGTCTAACCAAAGAGCCCCCTTTTCCTAACTGAACCTTACGGAGAAGCCCAGTGAATGAAACACAGAAGGGAATGGTTCTGCGGGAGGTGGGGGCTGGGTGACGCAGGGGACGACGCCCCGCCCCGTGGGCGCCCCTCTCCCCTGGGCGGGACATCTAAGCTTCTGGGGATCCTTGCCCGGTGCTCTTCAAACACCATGACGTCAGTCTGCGAGCTCGTGGCGTATGGTGTGGTTCATGCCAGTTTCATTTCAGTTACATAAGCATCTAGTGTCTGTTGGACTGAGAGGTAAAAATTTATTTCTCACTGCAACTTGCCATCAAAACCATGGCAAAGCCAGTCACCCCAATCCTTTCGCTTCATGTTTCGGGAAACAGAGTCCAGGAGAGGGAAGTGACCCGCGAGGGAGAGGTGGACCCGGAAGAACACAAGTCCTGGGCTCTTGGCGGCCGACGCTGCTCCAGGGAGCCGTTGCTGGGCACTCACGGGCGTCCTCTTTGAGAGGCGAGGAGACTGAGGCTCATGTTGGGAAAGGAATAAGGCTGCAGGGGCTGCCCTGGCAGTCCAGTGGTTGGGGTTCTGGGCTTCTGCTTCGGGGGTGCAGGTTCGATCCCTGGTCGGGGAACTGAGCTCTCCCCTGTGCCGCTTGGCAACAAACAAACAAGTAAAAATGAGGTGAGGGCACAGGAGAAGGCAGACCTTGACCCAGCCCAGCCTGGGGCCTCTGAGCCCTCGCGTCCCTGCAGCTGCAGCCTGGGCAGGGAGGGCCACCTGGAGCCCAGACTGGATGGAGGGGCCAAAGGAGGAGGAGGGGCCCCGGGCTTTATGATGTGGATGGTGAGGTCAGAGGAGGAGAAGGGGACCCCGAGCTCTATGATGTGGACGGATGGACAGAGGAGGAGGGGACCTCGGGCTTTATGATGTGCACAATGAGGTCAGACAGAGGAGGAGGGGACTCTGGGCTTTATGACAGCTGGAAGGGCCCGGCCCCGCGAGCTCAGAGGAAGAGGGGTTCCCGGGGGGATGCAGCCCCCAGAGGCTTCCGCTGGTCAGGAGGGCTGGTACTCCAGGCTGGGGCTGGGGTGACCTGCCTGCTGCACCCAGTGCTCTTGGTGCCACTCCGGAAACCCCAGGGAGGGCGGGCGAGTGAGGGCGGCCCCGTCTGAGGGGCAACCTCGAGACTGTGGGGCTGCCTTGATGTGAAAAAGCACCTCGGCCCCTTGCAGACTGCTGGCCCGATGCCTCCCTGGAGACCTTGCCCGGTCTGAGGCAGAAGGCATCAGGCCTGCAGTCAGGCCTGACTTTTGGCTTTCCTTAGTAGCGCTCGTTTCCTAGACACGGCCCCTCCCGCTCTTCCGTCCTCCTGGGCGTCCCCAGCCGCTGTGTTCCCGTGTCTCTGCCTCTGTGTCTGGATGCTCCAGTCTCTCCACGGACAGTGCTCTGTCTCCCTCTCTGGGTCACTGTCTCCACTTTCCATCTCCCTGCTGTCCTTCCCTCCTTTTCTTTATTTTTAAACAGTTTATTTATTTTTAGATGTGCTGGGTCTGCCTTGCTGGGAGGCCTTTTCTCTAGCTGCGGCAGGCGGGGTCCGCTCTAGCCGAGGGGTTGGCCGTCTCCTTGGAGGGTGCAGGGGCTTCAGTGGCTGCTGCTCCTGGGCTCTCGAGCTCAAACTGTATTACAGCTTGCGGTCTTAGCTGCTCCACAGCGTGTGGGATCCTCCCGGCTCAGGGATCGAACCCGCGTCTCCTGTCCTGGCAAGTGGGTCGTTCACCCCGAGGCCAGCAGGGAAGGCCGCCCCTCCTTCCACATCACCAGGGGCAGAGCTGGCTGCACCCTTGCTAACCGCACCCCAGGCCCCACAGACCAGTGACCGCGTGGGAGGAGGCCCTCGGGGCAGGGCCCGTGACCCGCATCTCCTTTCTCCACAGGAGCCGGACAGGAGCCGTGCGCAGCTGCTTTCTCCACGGGAAGCTTTCACAAGGCGCTGCCAATCAACGGCGGCCTTCTGCGCCTGGACGGCCTGCTCTGGGACACCATCCGGTTCTAGAGAGGACTGAAATACCCACGCTGGACAAGCATTGCTAGAAACACAGAAAGCAATTTCCCCTCAGCATTCACAGGCCCCTCCTGCAGCTCTGGGTGTGGGAAGATAATATTGTCCCCATTTTACGGATGGGGACACTGAGGGCCAGAGATGGGAGTGAAGTGACTTTCAGAAGTCACACAGGTAGTTCAGAGCAGAGCCAAGACTTGAATCCAGGTCTCTTGACCCTAAACCTCAGTGCTCTGAGTGTGAGGCCTGTGGAGACGGAAGCTTCCAGAAAATGCTGGCGGGGAGAGTAAGAGGGTAGGATGCAGGCTGCCTGGAGCCTCCCAGGTGGCACCAGTGGTAAGGAACCCGCCTGCCAGTGCCGGAGACTAAGAGACGCGGGTTCCATCCCTGGGCGGGAAGATCCCCTGGAGGAGGGCAAGGCAACCCACTCCAGTGTCCTTGCCTGGAGAACCCCATGGACAGAGGAGCCTGGCGGGCTAAGTCCATGGGGTCACAGGGTCAGCACGCAGGATGCAGGCTGCTTAGAACTGGAACTGTGTTTCTCCTCTGGGTCCCAGGGTCGAAGCGAGGGAGCTCCAACATGTGGAAGAGCTGCCTTGCTGCTGGAGGTGTCGCTGCTGTGTGAGAAGGCTCCATGGCAGCGGCGGGAGTGGTTGGTGGCGGGTCCCTCCCAAGGCAGAGCACTGGGGCCAGAGGCCAGGCAGGCAGCCCGGCTGCAGGCAGCTGCTCATCCCGGGCGTCCTCCCAGTGCTTCTGCGGGAGGCTTGATTCAGCACTTCTGGCTGATCTTCGGTGGGCAAAGTGGGTTATGGGGACCGATGAGGGGCGGCAGGGGCGGGCAGCACCCCTGCCCAGCACTTTGGGGTGGCCGCCGTCATTTCGTCATCAGTTGTGACCAACTCTTTGCAGCCCCGTGGACTGTAGCCCACCAGGTTCCTCTGTCCATAGGATTCTCCAGGCAAATACTGGAGTGGGTTGCCATTTCCTTCTCCAGGGGATCTTCCCAACCCAGGGATCGAACCCACGTCTCCATCTCGAGCATTGGCAGGCAGCATATTATGAGAACACCCTTAGGAGGAGGGTCGGGAGGCTGTCTGTCCCCAGCTCAGCCTATCAGTAAGCAGTTCCGGGGTTTGGATTGGTCCTCGTGCTTTTTATTGTGATTGTAACACATCCTTCACCAATACCCACCAGGAAACCTTGGAAAAGACGAAGGTTTATTACTTACAGGACCTGGAAATTACACAACACAGTGAGGCTTGTGGCGGGGAGAGAGAGAGAGCCTGGGCTTTTGCTTTTATTGAGGTCAAGGCTTTCGTGGGCTCACTCTTTATTGGTGAATTTAAAACATAAGAGTGAGAACTCCAAGCGTGGGAAGAGAAAAAACAAGTGGCCCAAATGGTCAGGAGTGGGAATCAGCAAGGTCTCTGACACAAAGGAGCCTGGCGGGGAGGAGCGGGGAGGCACTTTGTCAGGTCTGGGGCTGGCACCGAGTTTCTCCGGGAGCGCCGTCACTGAGGTGGTTGCCTCAGCAATCACCAGCACTACGCGAAACAAAGGCAACCCGCAGGGTAGAGGCCCTCCACCACTGGACACTCTCCCCACGTGGAGACCCTCCCTCCGCTGTCAGCTTTGAAAGCTCAGGGGAAGAGTGCGCTGAGGGAGCGAAGCTGCTGGGCGGGGGAGGGCGGAGGCTCTGGCCCACGGCTGTCCATCCTGGGCCTCTGGGCGGAGGGCAGCAGGCCCACCTCATCTCGTGCGCGCTGCACAGCTCTGGGGAGCAGCAGCTCTCTTGTGCGGTGCTCAACCTGCACTCCTGTGCGCGGCAGCCTGGTCTGGGAAGGAGAGGCGCCTGGTCTGGGAAGGAGAGGCGCCTGGTGGGAAGGAGAGGTGCCTGACTGAAGGGAAAGCAGCCCAACACCTGACGGAGCCTGGCTCTGAGAACCGAAAGACTGGCCTCGGTCCATTGCAGGGACCAGCGCGATTCCAGACTGAACTGACATGCACGGAGCTCCCCCTGGGCTTTCATGGTGGGCCAGTGGGTGAAGAGTCCGCCTGCAACGCAGGAGACCCAGTTTCCATCCATGGGTGGGGAAGATCCCCTGGAGAAGGAAATGGCAACCATTCCAGTGTTCTTGCCTGGAAACTCCCATGGACAAACAGAGAACTTACTTTGCCTACAAAGGTCCGTATAGTCAAAGCAATGGTTTTTCCAGTAGTCATGCACAGATGCGACAGCCGGACAATAAAAAAGTCTGAGCACCACAGAGCTGATGCCTTCAAACTGTGGTGCTGGAGAAGACTCTTGAGAGTCCCTTGGACTGCAAGGAGATCCAACCAGTTCATCCTAAAGGAAATCAGTCCTGAATATTCACTGGAAGGACTGATGCTGAAGCTGAACCTTCAATACTTTGGCCACCTGATGCGAAGAACTGACTCATTGGAAAAGACCCTGATGCTGGGAAAGATTGAAGGCAGGAGGAGAAGGGGACGACAGAGGATGAGATGGTTGGATGGCATCACCATCCAACTCAATGCCATCCAACTCATGCCGACTCCATGGACATGAGTCTGGGCAAACTCTGGGAGATGGTGAAGGACAGGGAAGCCTGGCGTGCTGCCGTCCATGGGGACATGACTGAGCGCATGAGCATCAGCGCACGTATTATGAGCCAGCTCATAACAGATATTCATCTCATTCAGGCCTCTGCGTCTCCGCGTGCTCTCTGCTACATTTGCCAAACATTTATTCATTTTGCTGCGCTGGGTCTTGGTTGCAGCAGGCAGGATCTTTGATCTTCCTGGCGGCACATGGGATCTTTAATTACGGCGTGAGATCACTCAGCTGCGGCACCTGCGATCTGGTTGCCCGACCAGGGGCTGAACCCAGGCTCTCTGCACCGAGAGCGCCGCGTCTCAGCCGCTGGACCACCAGGGCTGTGTCGCTACTGCATTCTGAATTAGAGGAAAGGCACCTGCTTTATTGATGAAATCACCACATTCACACTTTCAATGCAGACACTTCACTCTCCAAATGCAAAAGTCGGCTTTGTAGCCAAGTCTGGCTTGCAATGTAGGTTGCCTTTGTGTCTTTAAAGACAGCGACAGTCGTGTGGGTCCCCAAGAGCTTTTTGGGGGTCCTGTGGCTGTCTCTTTTCACACTTACGGCCTGCGGTCCTCAGGCAGGCGCTCACAGCGTCCCAGGGTGTCTGGCTCTCAGCCAGGTAGGGAAGGGCCAGTCTCGTTTTCTTCTGTGCGAGTGGAGATGGTGGTACCTGCTGCACTGTGTCCTGAGGCTTCCATGAAGGTGAAGGTGCTGTTTGCTGAGTACCCCCGTGCGCCAGATCCGTTCAGCCTTGGTGTCTGTCAGCTCGTATGACTCGTGCCTGGCACAGAGTCCCCACTGTCTGCTGAATGAATGAATGGACACCTCGCACAGGGCAGCAAGCCTGGCGTGCTGCCGTCCATGGGGACATGACTGAGCGCATGAGCATCAGCGCACGTATTATGAGCCAGCTCATAACAGATGATTCATCTCATTCAGGCCTCTGCGTCTCCGCGTGCTCTCTGCTACATTTGCCAAACATTTATTCATTTTGCTGCGCTGGGTCTTGGTTGCAGCAGGCAGGATCTTTGATCTTCCTGGCGGCACATGGGATCTTTAATTACGGCGTGAGATCACTCAGCTGCGGCACCTGCGATCTGGTTGCCCGACCAGGGGCTGAACCCAGGCTCTCTGCACCGAGAGCGCCGCGTCTCAGCCGCTGGACCACCAGGGCTGTGTCGCTACTGCATTCTGAATTAGAGGAAAGGCACCTGCTTTATTGATGAAATCACCACATTCACACTTTCAATGCAGACACTTCACTCTCCAAATGCAAAAGTCGGCTTTGTAGCCAAGTCTGGCTTGCAATGTAGGTTGCCTTTGTGTCTTTAAAGACAGCGACAGTCGTGTGGGTCCCCAAGAGCTTTTTGGGGGTCCTGTGGCTGTCTCTTTTCACACTTACGGCCTGCGGTCCTCAGGCAGGCGCTCACAGCGTCCCAGGGTGTCTGGCTCTCAGCCAGGTAGGGAAGGGCCAGTCTCGTTTTCTTCTGTGCGAGTGGAGATGGTGGTACCTGTTGCACTGTGTCCTGAGGCTTCCATGAAGGTGAAGGTGCTGTTTGCTGAGTACCCCCGTGCGCCAGATCCGTTCAGCCTTGGTGTCTGTCAGCTCGTATGACTCGTGCCTGGCACAGAGTCCCCACTGTCTGCTGAATGAATGAATGGACACCTCGCACAGGGCAGCTTCTGGGGCAGGCCCTGGGCCCAGCTTGGTTTAATGCTCTGCTGTTGCCGTCTTGAAATGTTTCATAATTTTTGAAGCAGAGACCCGCTTTTTTGAAAAATGATTTAATAAAGGTATTCAGTGTGCAGCGAGGCTGGGCCTCGTGGCGCTGCACAGGCTCCTCCAGTTGCGATGAGTGGGGGGTATGCGGGCTTCCCGTTTCGGCAGCTTCTCTTAGAAGCGCGGCCTCCAGGGCGTGAGGGCCTGGGCCATTGCAGCTCACGGGCTTGGCTGCTCCATGGCAGGTGGGATATTAACTCCAGACCACCTCGGGAGTCCCTGCTTTTTTTTTTTTTTTAAAGGTAGGGAGTCGACTTAATATCCTTTGCAAAGCAGCTATGGGAAAACGGGGAGCGAGAGAATGTTCATGTCCCAGGTCTTGGGCAAGTTCCTAGGACAGGCCACCAAGGCAGGGTGCCTGGCTCCACACAGGACCCTGCGTTTTGATTTTGCACTCAGTCCTGCAAATTAGGTGGCTGGCACTGCCTCTCCGTAAGCCCTGTGGGACATCCTATTCCGCCTTGCCGTACCCATTCTACAGATGCAAACGCTGAGGCCTAGGGTGGTGAAATGACATGCATGAAGTTTCCCAGCCTGCAAAGCGCAGAGCAGGGCCCTGGCGTGGACTTGCGCCAAGTGCAGCTCATTTCACTGAGAGGGTGGCCTTGCTGCTGTGGCCTCAAGCCTGTGCTGGGCCTGGCCAGGACAGGTTACAAATCCACAAAGTGGGGGTGCCTTTCCCTCCAGCTCTTAAAGGTCAGGGTGTTGGAGGATCTCACCAGCTTTTGGAAAAACTTCCAGTTTTTGACAAAGCAGTAAAAACGACCTTCAGTCCGCCCACTCTGTTTCTTTCTTGCTCTGGAAGATGAGTGAATAGGAAATGGGGGAGAAACAAGGAAGACGAACAAATCTCATGGGGAGTCAGCAGTGTCTCCTTTTTTAGCCTGTTCAAGGGGAGAGGGACATGGAAAAGGAAAGCCCCCCACCCCAGGCCTGGGGCCTCAGGACGGCTGCGTCCACAGTTCTCCAACCAATGCTGGAAATGAAAAGTGTGGGACAAGCTAGTCCCCACCACCTAGAACAAAGGAGGCTGGTGTGTCTTAGTCACTGCTAATTTCTGGCAAATTACCGACCTTGGGAGCAGGACTGCTTGTAAAGTTCTCACTGCTCCAAGCTGAAAGCAGTTTATTCCGACAGAAATGAGGGCCACATCTGTTGAGGTGATGAGGAGTCGGGGCCTCTTGTGAGCTCGTGGTGCCTGAGCTGGGATCTTAGGTGCACCTGCGGTGGGCCTGCTGCTCTCCCTAGCCCAGCTTTTATTCTCCTGGAGTGGTTTGCAGAAGGATGCTCAGAAGGGTTTATGTGAGCTCAGGATGGTGTGCATGGGTTCTTTAAAAAATAATAAAGTCCTCTACTACTCCCAAGGCTGAGTACATGTGATGGGGGAGTCGTGGGTGGAAGGAAATTGCAACTGGCTTGTTTTTTTTTTTTTTTTCAGCCTGAGAGGGAGGGTGTTGGAACAGACTCTGAAGGAGAGGAAATGCTCTGTTCTCTGTTAGTTCTGAGGCGGCTGGATTCACACACGGCACTCCAGCAACTCAAGGCAGAAAGGGAGCCTCGGGTTGCAAAGGAGAGTAGGTCTCAGGCTGGAGGCCCTTGAGGGTAAAAGGAAGCGGGGTGGGCGGGGGGGCGGAGGGTGGGGGAAGAGATCAAGCCTTCGCCTCCCTGCACTTCAGTTTACTCCGCTGTGAAACGGGCCCTGGGTGGGCGGCAGAGCAGGACGTAGCTTGGACGTTCTGGGCTATGGACCAGAGAGGGGGCCTCTCCCGAATGTGTGCAAAGTGCAGCCAACAGCCTCTTTAAAGACAGAGTCAGTGTCTTCCTTCCCGTGGTCATCCAGCAGACACGCCAAAGAGGACAGAAGCAGCTGGAAGGTGCCACGGGCAATTCTTTCCTGTATACAAGTATAATTTTGTTTGTCTGTTTTGGCTGTGCTGGCTCTTGTTGCTGGGCGAGCTTTCCTTGTGAGCTCTTCTTCAGCCGCGGCGAGCAGGGGCCGCTCTCTATGTGGCGCAGGGGCCTCTCACCGCGGGCGCTCCTCTCGGTGGGAGCTCAGGCTCCAGGGCACTCAGGCTTAGCTGTTCCCTGGCAGTGGGATCTTCCCGGACCAGGGATCGAACCCCTGTCTCCTGCATCGGCAGGCAGATTCTTTACCACTGGGCCACCAGGGAATCCCAGGAGTAATTCTAATCGTAGTAAATTCTGAAGCAAATATCTGTGTAATGAACAATCCCGATCAAGACAACGGTGCCAGCACCCGAGTGGCCTCTCCCGTGCACGCCGCTCCCCGCAGCCTGTGGGCGCGCACGGCTCTGTTTACGACGGTGGCTGCTTTTTCCTTCATCTCAGCTCTGCCGCTGCGTGTGCATCTTTCCGTGATGAAGCTCAGCCCTGCTTGCTTCTGAATCATGTACAAAGCACTCATACAGGGCGTGCTAGTTGTCAGCTTCTTTTGCTGAAAATCGTGATTGTGACGTTTGCCCATTCTTCCCGATGAAGAAACGGAGCCTCAGAGAAGTGAAATGACACTTTAAAGGTCACATAACTAGTCCTGGTGAAGCTGGGCATGAATCCTCACTGCCTGGTTACTGCTAGCAGATCAGCCTGCTGCGGTTGCTAACGCCCCTTTCTAACAACAGGCAGAGGAGCGACCTGGGACAGGAGACGTGGCACTGCTGCTGGAGCAAGCCTGGAGGAGCCATGGGTCCCCCGAGCTCCTGCGGTGGGATCGCACGCTGGGGCCATTCTCCCATCGAGAGTGTAAACAGTGGGGGGGCAGGGGTTCCCTCAAAGGAAGTGGGGTGATCCCAGGGCAGTGGGGTTCTCCCAGGGCAGTGGGGGTACTCCTAGGGAAGTGGGTTGCTCCTGGGGAAGTGGAGGTACTCCTAGGGAAGTGAGTTGCTCCTGGGGAAGTGGAGGTACTCCTAGGGAAGTGGGTTGCTCCTGGGGAAGTGGAGGTACTCCTAGGGAAATGGGGGTGCTCCTAAGGAAGTGGGGGTGCTCCCACGGAAGTGGGGTACTCCTAGGGAAGTAGGGTGCTCCTAGGGAAATGCGGGTGCTCCCAGGGAAGTGGAGGTACTCCCAGGGAAATGGGGTGCTCCTAGAGAAGTTGGGATGCTCCCGGGGAAGTGAGATGCTCCCGGGGAAATGGGGTGTTCCCTGGGAAGTGGGGTGCTCCTAGGAGGGGCCGATGCCGAACAGCCAGCAGCAACATGTGTCTTCTCTTTTTTTCCTGAACAAGTGTCGATGCTTCAAAACTCTTTCTGTTATGCCGGGTTTTTTTCCTGTTGAAGCAGGGTTGGTTTACAGTGTTGGGTTCATTTCAGGTGTTCAGCAAAGTGGCTCAGTTATGAACATAGAGCATATACATGCACACACATATATAGCTCTTTTTTGGCTTCTGCAGGATATGGTTCTCTGCGCTATACGGTGGCTCCTTGTCGCATCTGTTTCTGTATCGTGGCGTGTTAATCCCAGACTCCTGATTTCTCCCTCCTCCGCCCCTGTGCCTTTGCTTACCAAAAGTTTGTCTCTACGTCTGTGAGTCTGTTTCTGTTTTTTAAATAAGCTGATCTGTATCATTTTCGGTATACGTGCTACCATATGATTGTCTTTATCTCTTCTGCTTCTGGATGTACGAGTCAGGATAAGATGTCAAAGTAACAGCCTCAGTGGGACGTCCCTGGTGGCGCAGAGGTTAAGACTCACTTGCAGGGCAGGGGACCTGGGTTTCATCCCTGGTTGGGGAACTTAGACCCCACATGCCTGTGTGGCGATACTCAAACAAACAAAACCCAACCCTAAATACCTGTGGGTGGCAGTGAGCAAATGAAGTTAATGAAAACATCATTTTTTTTCTGAATTTCTTCCTCAAGAAAGCCTCGCATTCCCCCTCATAGGCTCTTGCCGCTGAGGCTGACACAACATAAGGTAAAACTGGGGCACTCGCAGCCATCAGGTGCCCCGAGACCCCCTCCAGCCGCCGCCTGGGCCGCTGTTCTTTCATGTGATCCCCACCTTAGCGTGGCTCCTCGGGCTCATGCAGAAACCTTGGAGTCTTGAGAAATGTCCCCAAACAGTCCCCAACAGTGGCATGAAGTGTCTCCTCACAGAGTCTTAAGGGGGCTCCTGGCGAGTCGGTTATATCCTGGCCTGCAGCGAGGTTCCGGGTTTTCAGAAGACCGGAGCAGCTGAGCTGCGACTCTGGGAAGGAGGAGGGACCTTGGCTGGAGCGGGGAGATGGTGAGTGGAAAGGAGGAATATCTGAAGACATCCGGCTGTGGACTCCGGGCCGGGCCGGGGTGGGGCCGCTTAAGGCTCACAGAGCGGGGACTGTGCTCAGAGAGGGGCCTCGCGCAGCCCGGGGCCTGGGGAGCGCTCTCTAGGGTCCTTGTGACTGAGTCCTGGGGCCCCTTCCAGGAAGGCACAGAAGTCCCCTCAGGAGCCCCCAGCCTTGGGCAGGGCGTGAGCACTGTGCCTAGAGCCTTCATGTCTTCACTCACTTGAAACGGGGCTTCCCTGGTGGTCCAGTGGTTAAAGAAGCCGCCTGCCAGTGCAGCGGCCCCAGTTCAGTCCCGGTCCAGGAAGGTCCCACACGCCTCGGAGCAATGAAGCCCGTGAGCCACGGCGGCGAGACCGCACTCTAGAGCCAGCAGCTGACGCCCCAGCACCAGGCCGGAGCCCCGCGAGGAGAAGCCCCCTGGAGGAGAAGCCCCCGGGAGGAGAATCCCCCACGAGGAGAAGCCCCCGGGAGGAGAAGCCCCCGGGAGGAGAAAGCTGCT
>SJXQ01009805.1:146642-159444 GCA_006408695.1 Aepyceros melampus | reverse complement strand
GGGCCCTCATTGGTCGGGAGCGCGGCCTTCCGGGGACCGCGGGCCTCGCTGCGCCCCTGGCGCGCGGAGCGTTGTGGCCCGCCGGGGGTCTAGGCTGTCGCCAGGCAGCAGTTCCTCCTGCGGAAGAGGGGCGACTTTCTCCCGTCCTCCCGCTGCCCGCCTCCTAGAGGACCCCCAGGCCCGGGGTCTGCCCGGGCTCCTCACCCACACCCTGCTGACCGTGCCCTCACCCGGCCGGGAGCCCTGCGGAGACAGGTTCTTGCCCTGGCCGCTCCCCTTTCATCCCCAGAGCCGGCAGGACGCGGACACGTTTAAGAATGGTCAGCGCCGACTGTTTTTCTCACTGGTAGACGTTGTCCTGAGCCTTGTAGATACTTGATTCATTTCCTAAACGGTAACTCCCCATTGACGTCGAGGCTGGGAGAGGACAATGCCCAAGCTCACGAGGCTGGTGAGCGGAAAGCCAGGCTTCGCACCCAGGCAGGTTGGCCCCAAAGCGTGCCTGTGCGCCCAGTGGCTCGGTGGTGCCCGACTCCGGCAGCCCCATGGACTGTATGTACCCGCCAGGCCTCTCTGTCCATGGGATTCACCAGGCAGGAATACTGGAGTGCACTGCCATTTCCTCCTCTGGGGGATCCTACCCACCCAGGAATGGAACCGTCTTGCGTCTCCTGCACTGGCAGACGGATTCTTTACCCCTGCACCACCTGGGAAGCCCTGGCTCCAGGGCCCTTCATCTCAAAGCCGTGGGAATGAAGGGCCAGCTCTCATCCCTGTGCCTGGTTTAAGCCTACTGGCAGTCTTCGGCAGGAGCCTGCCCCCGGCCGGCTTGTCAGAGCAGGGCTATTCTCTGAACTGCTGTCAGTGAGCCCCAGGGTAGACCCAGAAAAGCCATTGCTGAGATTTGAGGAGTTGGGTCCTGAGATGTCAGGAAGCATTTCAGCTGTTCTGCCACCCCGGGGATGGGGGTGCATGAACCCCAGCAGGCTGGCTCATGGCAGACCACCTGTGGCGCTCGGTGGTGGCGTGCCGCTGCCTCCTCTCTGCCCGCCTCCCTCCTCTCTCTCCCCACCTGTCGTGGCTCTTGTTTGAACTCTACAGTTTCTCCTGTGTGATCCTGAGAACACAGTGCCTACTGCCTGGGCCTGACGTCTGCTCATCTGTGCCAGGAAAGGGCCGGGATGGATGCCCTCACGCCCAGGAGGCCTGCAGGGCCCCACCGGTGCCCTCCGCCTGAGCTTGCTGGCATCCAGGCCTGTGCCTGGTGGTTTTGAGTCAAGATGCAGTTATTGGGGTGCAAGACCAGGGTACAAGTGTCTGAATGCTTAATGGGACCAACAACTCTAACCATAGGGAAGCTTCTGTGGAGTCAACTTGGCGACTTCAGACATGAACTCTGGCCATTTCCCCGCTGCTTCTTGGTAGGTGCTGCAGAGAGCAATGAAGAGCGATTCAACTCTGATGGATGGTTTTGTGAAAGAGGCAGCTGGCTCGCTCACTATGGCATCAGCAGGCTCACCAAGGGTCCTAGGAGGTGGTTTCTGGTAGACATAGTTCAGCTGTGCATAAGGAAAAGCTTCGAAGCTGCCTAGAATGAGGTGATTTGTGGTAGTGAGCTCCCCATTGCCAGAGGCATGCAACAGAGCACTTTCACTCATGCATCAAAACTGACCTGTGCAAGGCACCTTTCTAAGAACTGGGGGTCCAGAGGAGAATGAAGCCCAGTGGGGACACTTTTAACAGATAATTTTGATGTTGTGGGTAAGTGTGAGCATTGGGAGGGGGTGTCTAAATCTGCCTGGGAGCCTGAAGGGAAGGGTGCTTTTGATGCAGCCCTTGGCTGAATCTTAAAGTAGATCAGAAGCTTGCCAGCCAGACGGGGGCTGGGAGAAGGCTGACAATCATTCTTACATACATTCATTTATTCAGGTTATATCTTCTGAATTGTATATAGAAGGGCATGTTGCAGAAGAAATGCAAGTATCAGGAGAAGGGAGGACTGGGGACTTTTGAAAGTCAAAGTTGCCTTCACCATAGGTGTCAGAATTCATCTCCATGTAGAGACCCTTCTGGGGGATCAGGTCCCAGCTTCATGGAGGGCCAGGAGGGAGCTCGGCCTTCTCTTCCTTGGCAGGCCTGCCCGTTGGGTGCTGCCTTTCACTGGCCCCCCCACCTCACTGCACAGCCAGCCCATCCAGTTTCTGTGAGCTGCTCCAGAAGGACGCCGCTGTGAGGAGGCTCTGGGAGCCATGTATCCTAGCAACCTCCAAGGCTGGCATCCGCAGGGTGAGGCCCAACTCAAGGCTGTTCTTTTTACCCAGCCTTCCACTAATGTGTGCCCTCCACGGGCTTGAGGGGCAGGTTAGGGGTAAGAGGAGAGAGATGGACGGGAAGTGTAGCCTCCAGCCCATCCTAGCTGGATGAGGCCTCTCAAGCAACACAGGCGGGGTGGGGGGCGGGGCTGGGGCGGGGAGAACAAGAGAAGTCCTTTAGCTGAATATTGCCATCTGTCTGTCACCAAGGTCGATTTACAGCCATTTAGAACACGGTGAATCTAGGCAACGACTGTCAATGACAGCTAACGTCATAGAATGATGACAGCTGGAAATTATTTTTATTTTCCTCCTGACAGAAGACCACAGCACCATCTCGGAAGTACTCCTGCCAGAAAAACAAAAAAATCAAGCCTGAATCTGATCAAGCCTCTAAAGCTAATTCCGAGTTACAGGGACTGCGGCCAGATCCTGCCTAAAGGAAGAACACTATAGATTTCATCAACAAGAGATTGTAAAGAAAAAGAACAAAAGGAAAATAAGAATAACCTCAAATGAAACAGAAGGGGAACTTATAGATGAACTTAACAGACGCTCAAGAGAAATATCAACCCGTGACAACACAGGCACCGTATTTGGATTCTGACTCTTACTAATAAGCTAAGAAACGAGGGTGACAGTGAAAGCTGAGACACTCGTGGCCCCATGATTAATCCTCTGCGCTTCCAGCGTCAGGGGTGTGGGTTCGATCCCTGGCTGGGAACGTGAGCACCCCACACGCTGGGTGGTGTGGCCCCAAACAGCAACAACAAACAAGCAAAACAAACAACCTCCCACCAAACAAAAAGACAGTCATGAGACAGTTGAGGGACTCTGAACACTGGCTGGAGATCTGTCGATGTCAACGAATGATTTTAGATTTAGGAAATGTTAAAATGGTTTAGGGATTATACTTAAAAAGAGTCCTGATTGTTCAGAACTACATGCTGAAATATCTGTGGGTAAAATAATGAGAGGTCTGGAATGTGCTTTAAAATAATCCATGGTGGATGAGGGTGTGTGGAGGTTTAGATGAAACAAGATTAGCCTCGAGCTGATTGATTGGTGATAGGTCTAGAGGATCATTATATTATAATTTTAATTTATGTATGCACGCTCAGTCATGTCCACTCTTTGTAGTCCCGTGGACTGGAGCCCACCAGGCTCCTCTGTCCATGGGGTTTCCTAGGCAACAGTACTGGAGTGGGTTGCCATCTCCTCCTCCAAGGGATCTTCCTGACCCAGGGATCGAACCTGAGACTCTTGCGTCTCCTGCATTGGCAGGTGGATTCTTTACTACTGAGCCACCTGGGAAGCAATATTAATTTAAGTCATATGATATTGTTGCTATTTATTTACCCATTTTGGACCTTCACAATGGCAATTTCACATGATGCAAGCCAATCCTTTGGTATACGTTTGAAATTTTTCATAATAAACACTTTTTTAGAGCCAAAGGAAAACTCCAGTCCTGCTTTTCCAAGAGGAAAGAGGTATCCCAGGCTGGTACTAAAATCTATGGGACTGTTATGAAAAAAAGCTGAAACAACTCACAGAGGCCTCTGTTGCCTGCGTGAATTACTTCTGTTGAACTAATAATAATGGTAACAGTGTTATAACTTACAGATGACTGACGGTAGATGCTTAGTGACTTGGCTGGATATGCTGGCGCTACAGAAGATGACATCATGGATGGTTTAACTGCTTAATAAATGACGATAAAAAGTTAAAGGAATCCACACAAGCAGGAGACGGAGGATAGAATGAAAATTCCTCCTGCTTTTGAAAGAAGCCACACTGGGTCATTCCTGGAGCCTAACCTGTCCCTGAGCACCCTTGGGCCGAAGACCTCAAAGAGGGGCAGCGCCAACCCCTGCTCTGCCCATGGTCTTGCAGATCTCCCGGCTCTTGAAGCCACAGCCTTCGTCTCCTGCCTGTTTCTCAGACTTGTGGCTTCCTGTATCTGGAGAAGGCGCAGGTCACTCCATTAAGTCCTTTGTCTGGTTCCTGCTTTTATCTTCATGCTGAATTAATTACTCGAGCAACCAACAAGGGTTTATTTGTTTTTAATATTGCCTTCTCTTTGCGCACCACTGTGCTGAGTGCTTTAAGGTGGCATGGTTTTCTCGTCACAGCAAAGCTACTGAATAAATCCCAAGTCCACCTTTACTAGCTTTGTGGCCCCAGGCAAGTAATACTGAACCTCCATTTGAGCCTCCTTTTCCTTACTCGCCAGTTGGAGGTAATGGTAGTTAATACCTGCACATAGGGATCTTACGAGGATTAAATAAAATAAGGCAGGTCGGTCACCTAGTGTCTGGCACGTTGTAAGGCTCAGTAAATGATAACTACCACTATTATTATTTTTACATAAAACCTTGAATGTTTAACAGTGAAGATAAGCTGGGTGGTTTTGGTGATATGTGATACATCCTAGGGGACTGGTTTCACAAGGAAGTCTTGTACTAAGAAACTGCTAAGTACCCCTCACCATTCATTCTCCTCTTTTACGTTAATAAAAAAGCTAAGACTACATATCCCAGCCTTCCTTGCTGCTAGACATGGCCATGTGACTAGGCTCTGGCCAACAAGTGAAAGCACAGTGGCGTGTAGGACTTCCAGAAAGCCTGCTTCAAAGGATCTGATGCAGCTGGGAGGAGAGTCCCTTGCCCCGTTTGTTTTGCTTCTGCTGGTATGGAGTGTTGATGTGATGGTTGGAGCTCCTGCATCCTCTTTGGAGTGTGAGCCGATCTTGCAGATAGATAATGTGTACCGAGGATAATAGAACGTGAGAGGAGTCTGGGTATCTGATGACCGTGGAGTCACCAGAAAGTCCCTGGACTGTCTACCTCTTTAGTTTTCTGTGTAGAGAAGTAAGCTGTCTTGTTTAAGTACCCCCTGCCAACACCTTTTTTCTGTTCTACGCAGCTGAACCTAATTCCAAAGGTGATATTCAAAATATATAACAACCAGAAAGGCACAGGCTCTGACCAATCAGAACAGAGCAGACCGTGGCCCCGGGGACAGAGCGGCAGAGGGAGGGAGTGGGGAACTGGGGTGGCAGAGCCTGGGGAAGCAGAGAGTTACCAACCAGCATGGAGACAGTTTACTATTTTGACCCCCTCTCAATGGATGCTGCTCAGCCACTTCAGTAGTGTCTCACCCTCTGTGCCCGCCCAGGCTCCTCTGTCCAGGGGATGCTCCAGGCAAGAATCCTGGAGTAGGTGGCCGTACCCTCCTCCAGGAAATCTTCCCCACCCAGGGGTCGAACCCATGTCTCTTGTCTCCTGCGTTGGCAGGCATACTCTTTACCCTGAGCCACTGGGGAAGCTCACATCAGTGGCTCCACAGCTGAAAATCACATGAGTACAAGTCCTGCCTAAACCTATCAGATAGAAGGAATAACACGTGAGAACAGCTGAAGGGATTGGAGAAGGCCTTCAGGCCCTGGGCACCACTTCAGTAGCAGGTAAAGGGCGAGTGACACACAGTGAGTTATGGACCGTGAGAACCGCAGAGCAATGTGACTTAATGAGAATGTTCTTTTTGTTTGTTTGTTTTTATTCCATTAAAAAATTGTGGTGGCATACATGTAACATAACATGTACCATCTTAGCCATTTTTCAGTGTTCAGTTCGGTTGTATTGAACACATTTATAAAGTTACGCAAGCGTTACCATCCAGCTCCATAGCTCTTTTCGTCATGTAAAACTGAAACTCTGCTCCCACCAAGCAGTGCTCCTGGCTGCCCTCCCCCAGCCCCTGGCAGCACGTCCTCACCCCCCGCCTCGGCGACGCTGGCTACTCGCAGTGCCTCATCTAAGTGGAATCGTACAATCTTGGCTTCTTTCTGACTGGCTTGTTTCACTTAGCACGGTGTCCTCTGGTTTCATCTCTGTTGTGCCCTGTGTCAGGGTTTCTGTCCTTTGTGAGGCTGAATAACGTTCCATCATACGTGTGCGCCACATTTTGTTTATCTACTCATCAATCAGTGGACACTTGGGCTTCTCCCACATTTCAGCCATCGTGAGTAATGTTGTCATGAACGTGGATGTACAAATGTCTCTCTGAGATTCTGTTTTTAAAATTTGGGAATATATATCTGCCAGAAGCCAGTGTAAGGCATCCCACCCGTGACAAGGTGATGTGGCAGAGATTTGATGGGCAAGGACGAGTCAGATCTCAGGTTTTCCCCTGGCATTTCCTGAGCATGTAAACCCCCCCCCCCCCAAATAAGAATCTGCCTGCTTTTCCACTCTTCTGACATTCTCTGGAAAAAGTCAACTCAGGGCTTTAGTCTTCTGCATTTGAAAGGGTGTTTCAATACAAAAACCTCTCTGATGGCTTTCTAGCCTGCCTGCAGGATGCGTACAGCTGCGCATGTGATTGTCTGAGGCCTCCCGACGGCGGGAGGCACAGGAAGCTTAAAACATCCTGGGAATGTAGGGGCTTCTGAGGAGTCAAAATCATTAGAATAGGACTGATTAAGGGTTTCATTTGTTGAGCCAATACTTGCTGCCAAGTTTTCATATCTTATATAGTTGGTATATAGAAAAACAGGTAGTAGACCTGGTATTTGGAGAAGGAAATGGCAACCCACTCCAGTGTTCTTGCCTGGAGAATCCCAGAGACAGAGGAGCCTGGTGGGCTTCCGTCTATGGGGTCGCACAGAGTCAGACACGACTGACGCGACTTAGCAGACCTGGTATTAGCAATATTAGATCTTTGAGTTAAGTACTTTCTTTGTTATAACCCACTGCACCTTTGTGCTACAAGAATGTAACTTTATTTAGTATTTTGAGGGTAATGCAGAGTAAAGAAAAAACACTTCTAGGGAAAAGGAGTTTTCTGGTTGATAGACAATTACCCAGGAAGAGAGCCATAAAAATGTTAACAGGCCTCTTGGCCAGAAGATAATGTAAACCACCTGGGACCTTTCCTATACGGGAGGGTATGCAGAAAGAGAGCCTGGTTTCTGGGCTGCTGACGCCGCATACTTGTGTATCACCCACTGATCTCTATGCACAATCAAAAAGGTATGAAAGGCCTTTCTAGACAATAGGGGCAGGGCCAGTCATTGGAAGGACTGGTTTCCCCCGTGTCTCTCTTTACTCTTAATTTCAGGCTGAATTCCCATCTGGGGCGTGGAGGCTCGCCATGTCTACTTACCTGTCCCGGCTGCTAAGATCCATAAGAGAGAGAGCCCAGGGCAGGGACTCTCAGATATTTAAATGGACGCCGGTGGCCTAATGTAGATGGTGCAAGCTCCTTGTCTGGAACTTTATTGGCTTTCCACATAAACCAAGTTATTCAGGCTTCTTTTCTCCGTCTAAATTGTCCTACTATACTATTATTTCATAATCTAATCTTATATTAATTAAATAAATAAGTCTTCCTCACCAACGCCGTCCCCGCTTTGAATTCCCTGGATCTACCGGGGCTGGACCCCGGCATACATCCTGAAGTAGTATTCTTGCGTTACATGGTAATTCTTTCTTTTGTAATTTCTTGAGGAACTGCCATACTGTTTTCCCTGCCCAAGCAGCAGGGCACAACAGTCCAATCTCTCCACATCTTCCCAACACCTCTTTCCTGTTTTCTCCCCCATTTATTGAGGTGTAGCAGACACTCAGAGCTGTGTGTTGAGGTATAACAGACAGTGCTGTGTGTTGAGGTATAACAGACACTCAGAACTGTGTCTTGAGGTGTAACAGACACTCAGTACTGTGTGTTGAGGTGTATCAGACACTCGGTGCTGTGTGTTGAGGTGTAGCAGACACTCGGTGCTGTGTGTTGAGGTGTAGCAGACACTCGGTGCTGTGTGTTGAGGTGTAGCAGACACTCGGTGCTGTGTGTTGAGGTGTAGCAGACACTCGGTGCTGTGTGTTGAGGTGTAGCAGACACTCGGTGCTGTGTGTTGAGGTGTAGCAGACACTCGGTGCTGTGTGTTGAGGTGTAGCAGACACTCGGTGCTGTGTGTTGAGGTGTAGCAGACACTCGGTGCTGTGTGTTGAGGTGTAGCAGACACTCGGTGCTGTGTGTTGAGGTGTAGCAGACACTCGGTGCTGTGTGTTGAGGTGTAGCAGACACTCGGTGCTGTGTGTTGAGGTGTAGCAGACACTCGGTGCTGTGTGTTGAGGTGTAGCAGACACTCGGTGCTGTGTGTTGAGGTGTAGCAGACACTCGGTGCTGTGTGTTGAGGTGTAGCAGACACTCGGTGCTGTGTGTTGAGGTGTACAGACACTCGGTGCTGTGTGTTGAGGTGTAGCAGACACTCGGTGCTGTGTGTTGAGGTGTAGCAGACACTCGGTGCTGTGTGTTGAGGTGTAGCAGACACTCGGTGCTGTGTGTTGAGGTGTAGCAGACACTCGGTGCTGTGTGTTGAGGTGTAGCAGACACTCGGTGCTGTGTGTTGAGGTGTAGCAGACACTCGGTGCTGTGTGTTGAGGTGTAACACACTGAGCACCGCGTGTTGAGGTGTTACAGATATTTGGTACTGTATGTTTTTAATGTGTACAGCATAGTGATCTCACTGACATACATCATGAAATTTTTGTCATGTTTAGTGAATATTCATCATCTCATAGTAGAAATAAATAGAAAAATTTATTTCCTTGTGATGCAAGCTATGGTTTTTCCTGTGGTCCTTGTATGGATGTGAGAGGTGGACTATGAAGAAAGCTGAGCACCAAAGAATTGAGGCTCTTGAACTGTGATGTGGAGAAGACCCTTGAGAGTCCCTTGGACTGCAAGGAGATCCAACCAGTCCATCCTAAAGGAGATCAGTCCTGAATATTCTTTGGAAGGACTGATGCTGATGCTGAAGCTCCAGTACTTTGGCCACATGATGAGAAGAGCTGACTCATTTGAAAAGAGCCTGATGTTGGGAAAGACTGCAGGTGGGAGGAGAAGGGCGTGACAGAGGATGAGGTGGCTGGATGGCATCACCGACTCGATGGACAAGAGTTTGAGTGAACTCTGGGAGGCGGTGATGGACAGGGAGGCGTGGCGTGGTGGTGCAGTCCGTGGGGTCACACAGAGCTGGACACGGCTGAGAGACTGAACGGGACTGAGCTGGTGTGAGCTCTGAAGACCCAGCTTCTTAGCTGCTCTCCTTTGTCACACACAGCAGTGCTAAGCCATCCCCAGCACTTACTTATCTCATAACTGGATGTTCGTAACTTTGACGACCTTCATCCAATTTCCCCTTCCCCAACGCCACCCCGTCCCCGCCCCCTGCCGCCTCTGGTAGACCCAAACTGATTGCTTTTTCTATGAGTTGGTTAATTTGTTTGTTTTGAAGTGTAATTGACCTACAACACTGTGTTAGCTCCTAGTGTACAATGTGGTGATTTTGTAATGATCACAACCATAAGCCTAGTCACTACTTGTCCCCATAGAAGATGTTATGTAACTGTTGAGTATATCCCTCACACTGTGCATTTCCTCCCTGTGACTCACTTATTTTGTAACTGGAAGGCTGCACCTCTAATCTCCTCTACCTGTTTCTCCCATTATCCCGGCCTCCTCCCTCTCTCTGTTCTCTGCGTCTATGACTGTTTCTGTTCTATGTTTGTCCTTTTGTTTTGCTTTTTAGAGTCCACATATAATCAAATCATGCAGTCTCCATCTTTCTCTGACTTACTTCGCTGAGCACGACGCCCTCTCAACCCATCGCGGTGTCCCGAGTGGCAGCGTTTCGTCCCTTTACGGCTGAGCAGTGTCTGCTGTGTGTGAAGTGCTGCCTCACCATGGTTTTGACTTCATTTCCCTCTTAGTGGCGCCAAGCAGCTTTCTATATGCTTACTGGCCATCTCTATGCCTCCTCTGAAGAAAGAATGTTCTTCTTAACGTGTGTGTGTAGGTTACAAGAGGGCCTGGGAGATGCCATTTGAAAAAACATCAAGGAGGCCAGATGAGTCAGATTACAGAAGTCTGTGAGGGGCAGATCCAGAAATACTCTTGAATTTGAGGCTAGAAGGAGCATGTGTGGGCGTGGGGGTGAGCGAGGGAGCAGATGGCCCCAGGAAGTGAGGCACCTTGGCTCCGCAGTGCTGGTTTCCCCGTCAGTCAAAGAAATCACGAGTCCATCCGGATTTGGTGGGGAGCAGACGTGTGTCCCTCCTGCTGGGAGGAGGGTCAGGGTCCCGTTGCAGAAAGACACACGAGATGGAGGCTCCACCGCGGCCGTCTTTGGAAAGGACAGCCTGGCGAGGAGCTGTCCGTCCTGTCCAGCACCTGTCTGGTTAAGAAGCCTTCAGGGTGGCTGCCTTCTCTTTCTGCTCCAGCCTCTTCAGAAGTATCTGGAGGTGCTGTCTTCTAAATGGGATACAGTGTGCACCCAAATTATTTATGGAAACCGATGATATCTTTAGTGGAAAATAACCAAGAAAACGCTTAAGCATGGCACTAATTAGCTAATGTAACTGAAATGAAGGGAATAGTTCAGACTCTAAGTATGACTCAAAAATAAAGAGAAGTGATTTTTCAGTGGGAGGTGATGTAGTTCTCATCATTATTCAAAATGACTGGATCTGAGTCATTCATTTAGCAAAACTTCCTGAGTGCCAGGCACTGTGTGAGGCCGAGGGTGAAGGTGGCCGGTGCTCCAGCTCCTCCCTGCAAGCACGTGGGGATGAGGAAATGTGCATGGTGGTGTGCTGAGCGCCCTGCGGGGAGAATGTGGAAGGAACCCGGGGCTGTGCGGGCGGCTGGGCTCAGGGGTCAGCCTTGAGCTGGGTTTTGCAGGAGTGTAAGAGCACCAGGAGAAGGAAATGGCAACCCACTCCAGTGTTCTCACCTGGAGAATCCCAGGGATGGGGAAGCCTGGTGGGCTGCTGTCTACAGGGTCACACAGAGTCGGACACGACTGAAGCTATTTAGCAGCAGCAGCAGCAGCAGCAAGAGCACCAGGAGGGCGTCCCTGGTGGCTCAGACGGTAAAGAGTCTGCCTGCAATGCAGGAGACTCAGTTCGATCCCTAGGTTGGGAAGATGACCTGGAGAAGGGAGTAGCTACCCACTCCAGTGTTCTTGCCTGGAGGATTCCATGGACAGAGGAGCCTGGTGGGCTACAGTCTAGGGGTCACAAAGAGTCAGACACGACTGGGTCACACACACACACACACACACACACACACACGAGTACCAGGAACCCAGGGGCAAAGCAGGGCCAGGACTTCCCAGGTGACCCTGCAAGCTTGCTAAGGTTGGGTCTTCTCAACCATGGCTGAATGTTGATCTCACAGACCCAAAGTTTAAAAATTATACATATATATACATTTGGTTTTCTATATTTATATATACAATGTATGATTTTCATCTTTCACTGTAGCCTTAACATGAGCAATAGCAAGTCCTGGACTGCAATATGGGGCTACTCAAGGAAGTAGCAGGCAGCTTCCCCACCCCCGTCTCTACAAGCCCAGAGGGAACTGTCCATTCACATTGAGGGCAATGACCAATATCCAAAATGATCATTCTGGCCATCCAAAATTTTTATTATTTCTTAGATCCATTGTTTAAATGAGGCATACCAGATGACCACATCTTAAAGACAATCAATCACTGTTATATAAATTTACAAAGAACATTTACACATACCCTTTTTCTTGGCAGCCCTGTAAATGAGTTTATCCCCATTTTCTTGATCAAGGCTTGGAAAGGTCAACCGTCTGGCTGAAGGCCACTCAGGTAAAATCAGAGAGGGGACTCCAACCTAGTTCTTTGGACGTGCTTTACTTTCTGGATTGGATGGTGAACTTCTGCAGGACAGCTGATTCTTCCATGACGGCAGCCAGATGGCAGAAGAGTGGATCCGAGTTAGCATCAGGGAGGAAGGAAGCGATGCTCTTTGGTCTTCATCATTTTGACTCCCTGCCCCACACCAGGCGACTCTGAGCCGGGACATCCCGCCGCAGGAGAAGGAGAGGGGCAGCATCCCGGGAGGCTTTCTGAGCGAGGTTGGGATGCCGCAAATGCCACGCGCCCCCCAGTCTGCTGGCCAGAACTCAGTCAGCCGGGCTCATCTCAAGATCCAGGGAGCAGGGACACACAGTCCCAGCATCCCAGTGCTCCCGGCGCCACTGAGACAGAGAGCGCGGGTGAGACTTTGGTGTCTGGACCGCAGTGACACAAACCAACACTGGCTGAGCGCTTACAACTGAGAGCTTTCTGTGAGCTCCATCCGCGCTGCGCATTCAGCCCTCACATCGCGACCTGGGGAGGAACCCAGTCCCATCTATGACAAGGAACCTGAGGCCCAGGGCGTCCCCCGTGGCTCAGCCATGGCGAATCCGCCCGCAGTGCAGAGACCTGGGATTCCAGGGTCGGGAAGATCCCCTGGAGAAGGGAACGGCTACCCACTCCAGCATTCTGGCCTGGGAAGTCCCGTGGGCAGAAGAGCCAGGAGGGCTATAGTCCACGGGGTCGCAAAGCGCCAGACACGACTTAGCAAGTAAACAACAGCAGACTCTCAGGCACGGAGCGGGGC
>SJXQ01009805.1:107689-118936 GCA_006408695.1 Aepyceros melampus | reverse complement strand
AGAATTTTCCACAGTTTATTGTGATCCACACAGTCAAAGGCTTTGGCATAGTCAATAAAGCAGAAATAGATGTTTTTCTGGAACTCTCTTGCTTTTTCCATGATCCAGCGGATGTTGGCAATTTGATCTCTGGTTCCTCTGCCTTTTCTAAAACCAGTTTGAACATCAGGGAGTTCACGGTTCATGCATTGCTGAAGTCTGGTTTGGAGAATTTTGAGCATTACTTTCCTAGCATGTGAGATGAGTGCAATTGTGCAGTAGTTTGAGCATTCTTTGGCATTGCCTTTCTTTGGAATTGGAATGAAAACTGACCTTTTCCAGTCCTGTGGCCACTGCTGAGTTTTCCAAATTTGCTGGCAAATTGAGTGCAGCACTTTCACAGCATCATCTTTCAGGATTTGAAACAGCTCAACTGGAATTCCATCACCTCCACTAGCTTTGTTCGTAGTGATGCTTTCTAAGGCCCACTTGACTTCACATTCCAATGGATTTGAAAAGTTTTCAGTCATTATTTCTTTGAATAACCTTTAGATTCTCTTTTTCTCTCTGCTCTTCTTCTAGGATTTTCATAGTGCATATCATCTACTTGATGTCCCACAAATCTCTTTATTTATTTTTGGTCTTTTTCTTTATGTTCCTCAGACTAGATAACATTATGTGACCTTTCTTCGAGTTTTAGGATTCTCTCTTCTGTGTCTTCTAGTCTGTTAACAACCTCTTATTAAACTTTAAAATTCATTTATCATATTCCTCAACTCCAGTATATCTATTTGGTTCTTTTCAAAATTTCCTATCACTTTGTTGAGAACCTCTCCTTGTTCATTGAGCCTTTTTATTATGTTTGAATTATCTGTCAGATAAATTATGTAACTTTATCTCATTAGAGTAGATTTCTGGAGTAATAGCTGTTTTTTTCCTTGGCATCATGTTTCCCTTTATCTTTATCTTCTTTGGCTTGAGTTACTATCTATACTTAAAAAAACAAACAAACAAACAAAAAAACAAATCTGCCACCTCTTCCAATCTTCCCAGATTGGCCTTATATAGGAAAAGCTTTCACCTTCAACCTGGCCTAAACTTTTGTGGGTTTTTTTTTCAACTTGGTACTAGTTGTATGCTCTCATTAGCACTCGGAGACAGACAAGCAAGAAACCCATCTTCTGAGTGCCTCCTGGAGAAGTTGAAACCTTGGGTGTGCAGTCCAATTCTTTCTCCCCTCAGGGACAAGTTGAGAACTGGAATTTATTACCCACTCTGTGCTTAGCCAAGGAAGGGAGCTGAGGCAAGTACTTACCCACTAGTTCAAACCATGGTATTGCTCTCTGTACCCTCTCCAAACCAGGCTTCAACAGAATGTGAACCACGATCTTCAAGCCGGATTTAAAAAAGGCAGAGGAACCAGAGATCAAATTGCCAACATCCATTGAAACATCAAAAAGCAAGAGAGTTCCAGAAGAACATCTACTTCTGCTTTATTGACTATACCTAAGCCTTTGACTGTGTGGATCACAATAAACTGTGGAAAATTCCAAAAGAGATGGGACCACCAGACCACCTGACCTGCCTCTTGAGAAATCTATATGCAGATCAGCAAGCAACAGTTAAAACTGGACATGGAACAACAGACTGGTTCCAAATAGGAAAAGGAGTACGTCAAGGCTGTATATTGTCCCCCTGCTTATTTAACTTCTATGCAGAGTACATCATGAGAAACTCTGGGATGGAGGAGTTACAAGCTAGAATCAAGATTGCCAGGAGAAATATCAATAACCTCAAATATGCTGATGACACCACCCTTAAGGCAGAAAGTGAAGAAGAATTAAGAGCCTCTTGATGAAAAAGTGAAAGAGGAGAGCGAAAATATTGGCTTAAAGCTCAACATTCAGAAAACTAAGATCATGGCATCTTGTCCCATCACTTCATGGGAAATAGATGGGGAAACAGTGGAAACAGTGGCTGACTTTACATTTTGGGGCTCCAAAATCACTGCAGATGGTGACTGCAGCCATGAAATTAAAAGGCTCTTACTCCTTGGAAGAAAAGTTATGACTAACCTAGACAGCATATTAAAAAGCGAGACATTATTTTGCCAACAAAGGTCCACCTAGTCAAAGCTATGGTTTTTCTAGTAGTCATGTATGGATGTGAGAGTTGGACTATAAAGAAGGCTGAGTGGTGAAGAATTGATGTTTTTGAACTGTGGTTTTGGAGAAGACTCGTGAGAGTCCCTTCGACTGCAAGGAGATCCAATGAGTCAATCCTAAAGGAAATGAGTTATGAATATTCTTTGGAAGGATTGATGCTGAAGCTGAAACTCCAAAACTTTGGCCACCTGATGCAAAGAACTGACTCATGTGAAAAGACCCTGATGCTGGGAACGATTGAAGGTGGGAGGAGAAAGGGATGACAGAGGATGAGATGGTTGGATGGCATCACTGTGTCAATGGACATGAGTTTGAGTAAACTCTGAGAGTTGGTGATGGACAGGGAGGCCTGGTGTACTGCAGTCCATGGGGTTGCAAAGAATCAGACATGACTGAGAAGCTGAATTAAACTGAACTGACCTACTAGGGGATTGGTTGGTATATGCTGGACTCTGTCAGATCTCTGCAACAAGTAGAATAGAAGCCAGTTTCTCTAGTGTATCTAGAAATGTTGGAAAATTGTATGTGCTGTGCAACACATTTGCTTCTCCTAGGGAAGCTGGGACTTGGGGTGTACAACCACTTACTCTGCATTAAACCAGAGAGAAAAGATACAGTGAATGCCTGCGTGCTACTTCTGCCTGCTGTTTTGGTCTCTTTAGCCCCTGAGGGACTCCCATAGCATTAGGTCCCATGAGATGTTCACGAAGGAGAGAGAAAAGTCAGTTTCTCAGCTAGCACTCAGAAAGTAAGGATGTTAGATATGAAGATTACCTTTCGCATCCCTCAGGGAAAACCTGGAAACCGGAAACTTCCTTCCAGTTACAGCACACTGTTCTGTGGGTGGGGACTTTATTGAGAGGGTGTCTCTGCTTTTCCTTAGCAACATCCTAGTTTTGATGTTGCTAGTTTTTCAGTTACCTGCAGTGTCAGTTCAGTTCAGTTCAGTCGCAAGTCGTGTCCTACTCTTTGCGACCCCATGAATCGCAGCACGCCAGGCCTCTCTGTCCATCACCAACTCCTGGAGTTCACTCAGACTCAATGTCCATCGAGTCAGTGACGACATCCAGCCATCTCATCCTCTGTCGTCCCCTTCTTCTCCTGCCCCAATCCGTCCCAGCATCAAAGTCTTTTCCAATGAGTCAACTCTTCACATGAGGTGGCCAAAGTACTGGAGTTTCAGCTTTAGCATCATTCCAAAGAAATCCCAGGGTTGATCTCCTTCAGAATGGACTTGTTGGATCTCCTTGCAGTCCAAGGGACTCTCAAGAGTCTTCTCCAACATAGGAGTCTCTTTACCTAGTTTCTTGATTTCTCACAAAAAGAGTTGATATGTGTGTTGCTGTTGAATCCATGTCATGAGGACTTCCTATGCACCATCTTGGCGTGTCACTCCCTTGTAACATTTTTATTGTATTATTTCTCTGCTTCATTTCACGCAGATGATATATTTTCTTATTAATAAGGACATCCAGTTTTTCTTATTTATAAATACAAATTACCACCCTTATGTGGTTACAAGTCTTAATTTTCAGTTCCTTAAATCTAAAAGCATAGTAAGTTCTGAGTTTAATTAACACATAGTTCAGTTTTGCCCTTAGCACCTTGTGGAGAAACTGGCAGTTCCTTTCCTCGGCCCTGGAGGTAATTAAAAGCAACATGCGAGAAGGGCAGAATTTGGAGCAGCTCATCTAGCATTGCGTATCTCTGATAATAACAATTTAAGCCTTAACCTTTAACACACTTGTAGATTTCAGGCATCTTTCCTGTTCAAAAACCCAGTCCCCTGACCTGCATACCTGGATGAAAATTCCAAGAGAAGAAATACTTGAGACTCTGCCTTTTGCAAAGTGAGCTTTTGCTGGGACCCAAAGATTTTCTTTGCTAGTAATCCATGCAGCTACTATGTCTATGACACAGATGCCTAAAGAAATCAGGGTTGACCTGCAGAGAGTACACATCAAGAGCCCTGCTTTCAGGCTTATGGAATCTCATGTCCATGGCCTGTCCCTGCTGAGGCCCATACTGGATACAAACAGTCAGTAGTTTGTGATCAACACTATCAAAATCACAAAGTTCTGCCAAGTTCAAAATTCCACAGAAATCAGATTTACCAAAGTCTATTTCTTACATATTGGTCCAGGTTATACAATATGTCATCTCTGCCAATGAAGATTCAGCCACATGGGACAACAGAGGCCCTGAAAATTGTTAAGGTTTAAACCACTTAATGCTAATCTTACTGATGGTAATGCCTAAAAGCCATACTGCCTGCTGATATGAATTATTTGGCTCCTGAATTTTATTTTGTGTCTTTTTTCTCAAAGTTTCCAGCTGATGTCCCAAAGCTTGATCTTAGAGAACCTACTCAATAAAACTCGTTTGTTCTGTGCTTAAATTGTAAAGACATAAAATTTATTACATAAATATAAAAATGTTAAATTATTGCTGATTTTAGCCATATTGGGAAATGTGACTTACACATATCACCCCCTACTCCATCAAAAAGACCCAAGATGAAAGAGCCTGTTCCAATAAGGTTAATCCAGTTTGGAGAGAGAGCCGAGACTGTACTTTGATATAGGCAACTGTGGTCTCTCTCACTCTCTGTCTCACACACACACATACATACATACACAGCAGGGAGAGGGAGGGGAGCCAGCCACACAAGTAAAATGTTTTTCCTATTAGAAAAAGCAGTTTTCCTTCTCTATGGAGTAATTAACAAAAATAAGGCTCAAAGTACAGGTAATGTTCCCATGTGGAAACAGGAGAGATGGGAAAGCAGTGTTTTCTTCTAATGATGAGCACACTGAGAGTCACATTACACTATGGCCCTTAAATATAAAGTGTCTGATGTACCGACTGTGCTAGCACTGTCTAGGTTGAAGTAAAGATACTGCGTTACTGACTGTGTGGTAGAGTGGAAACATACATCAAGGAAAGCTGAAATCAACCTTCAAACAGTGCAAGGAAAGTTGCCCCCCCGTTTGATATACAATTGTCTGGTTGATCTGTTGCAGTCCACTGGAGGAAACCAAGCCCTAAAGAGCAACTGATTCCAGAAAGACAAGAATGTAATATAGTGAGAATTCTTCAGTAGCTAGAGGGCAGTGTGTCACGGTCTTCGTAGACCAGGACCTGGGGCCTGGAGTAGATGAGAAGAAGGACGCAGGGGACCCAAGTCTCAAGTGAAACAAAGGTACTCTATTTGCAGAAATGCATGCTTATATATCTTCAATAAAATGATTACTCAGCCATTAAAAAAATGAAATTCCACCAGCAACAAAATGGATAGTCCTTTAAGAAAAAGGTCACTGAAGGGAATCCAAGCAGGTGTTCTTTCCCATGATCTCAGTCCTCAGAACTACGTGCAGCTCTGCTCATTCCTGTTTTCCAGGAACTGATAAGGAACAGAGAGTCCTTGAGAAATGACACACAAAGGAAGAAAACATATTGGATCCCTTAAAGTTGAATGTCCCCTGACAGCAGTGTCCCTGGGCAACAAATCCTTTGACAATGGTTAGCAGAGCAGAGAGATGATTTTAGATTAATTTGGGAGTTTAAAGCCAGATATGTCTAACTCTGAGGACTGAATTCTTAATCTCAAATCACTACTGCATTTCTGAATTTGTTCACCAATATAAAGTTATCCTAGTGCTTATAGATAGAAAAATTGCAAATCCATTACCTATAATTGAAAACTCACTCCATTTTAAAGTTCCCTTTCCCTTGGAGGAGGTTTAGTTGCTAAGTCATGTCAGACTCTTGTGACCCCATGGACTGTAGCCTGCCAGGCTCCTCTGTCTATGGGATTCTCCAGGCAAGAATACGGGAGTGGGTTGCCATTTCCTTCTCCAGGGGATCTTCCTGACCCAGGAATTGAACCCAGGTCTCCTGCACTGCAGGCAGATTTTTTACCAACTGAGCTACAAAAGAAGCCCCTTTCCCTTAAGGAGCTACAATAATCCTTTCAAGAAACACTGGACAGTGAATAATTATACATTTAGGGTAAATTTTCAGATCTTTGGATAAAGCATTTATATTTTTCTTTTTATAAATCCTTTTTGTCTAATCTGTTCTTCATACAGTTATTCTCTTTTTAGGTAGTATTACTAGAGGGCCAGAGTTTCTTTGCCTGGAACTGGCACTGAAGGTATCCTAAATCTTGGGTCACATCAGGGAAGGATGTGTGTCAGCAACAAACAGTCCTAGTACTCAATCTTCCTGGCCACAGTGACAGCTCCAGAGGTGAGCATAATCACAAAGAAACCAATAAGAGCCTTCTTCAATTTCTTTCCTAATAGACCTAGAGAAAAAAAAAAAAAACTCCTGCTTTTTTGCATCTTGTGTTCATATAGTATATCTAATACGTGTTTGTCTGCTCAGTTGTGTGTAACTCTTTGTGGCCACATGGACTGCAGCCCACCAGGCTCCACTACCCATGGAATTTTCCAGGCAAAGATACTGCAGTGTGGTGCCATTTCCTCCTCCAGGGCATCTTCCCGACCCAGGGATTGAACCTGTGTCTCTTGCATCCCTTGCATTGGCAGGCAGATTCTTTACCACTAGTGCCAACCTCGGAAGTACATGTCAGTTTAATATAGTGAGACCATATTCCCATGTTCCTCACCATGTAACGGAGCTTTTATTTGTTTAAAGCAGGAAAGAGAAAGAGGAGTGAAAGAGAGATATCCTGGGCATACAAACAGGAGGCTTAAACAGTGTTGAAATATCTACCCTTTGCAGGTTCAATTTTGTGCAGTAATGTTTCTGTCACTACTTATTTGCTTTTAGGAAAAGTAAGGGAAGTCCCATAGAGAGCTACCTAAAAAGCAATATAGCCTCAAGATCTACAAAATAAATCTTCTCAAGACTTAAAAGACAAATGCATATAATTCTGCTTGCCTGACAGGAATGAGTAGTGTTAAAATGATTCCTGAGTCATCAGAGTTTTCCAGCAGTGAGGGAAGTGGTTAACCAGACATTGGTATGCTGTATGTAAATCCAGGGCTCTGTGAGATCACACAATGCTTGCAGGAATAAAAACTGGTGTTTGTGGCAAGATGTACATGGGGGCCAGAGGGACAATACCATAAAAGAAATTGCTTGTCGTATTTCACTTTATCCTGAAAACAAAGATGGATCACTGAAGATTTTCCCAAGCAGGAGAGGGATATTCTGGTCTGCATTTAAGATAGATGCTTCTGCCTTGTAATGTGGGGAATAAGCAGAGGGGCTGATGCAAAGGTAGGAGGCCACTTGGGGGGTGATTAACTGAGGTGATAAATAATACAGGCATGTACAAAGATTGTCAGTGAGGCTGGAGAAGAAAATACAGATTCAAAGACTGCTAATAAAGATCTTACGGCTCATTCAGAGCATGGTCATACATAGGCAAGATGTAAGCAGGGGCAGGGGTAGGGACAAAAGGGAGTAGAGGGACATGCTGATATGTAAAGTTTTTTTTAATCTTTTTCTTATGGTCCTTCTAAATTGTTCTAGAAAATGGGTGAAAATGTAGACCTTATGTTTAGGGTAGATGTCCACACTAAAGATACACAACTAAGAAACATCAGCAAATTTTTTTCATTTATGTCTGATATTAAATATGAATTTCAAAAGATTATTGAGTAGAAAGCAAAGTAAAAGTATTTTAATCTAGCTCCCTAAAATTATCTAGATAATATTAGTGCTGCTAAGCCTGCTATGAAGAGAATTATTGAGAGGAGATTTTACAGAGTTCTGGAAGACAGAGTACTGATTTAATATTTTTCTCTTTTCTATCCAAGGTGTGCACTTGAATTTTTTTTTAAAGAAATCACTAAGTTTCTTTAAGTGGAAGTGAATGAATGGGTACTGTTAAGTTCTTCTAGTATGGAGATATATCTTAGAAATAGCTTTCCTTCCCAGGTTTTAATTCCATGGCTACAGTCACTGTCCACTGTCATTTTAGAACCAAAGAAAATAAAATCTGTCACGGCTTCCACTTTTTCCTCTTCTACTTGCCATGAAGTGATGGAATTGGATACCACAATCTTAGTTTTTTGAATGTTGAGTTGTAGCCAGCTTTCTCACTCTCCTCTTTCACCTTCATCAAGAGGCTCTTCAGTTCCTCTTCACTTTCTGCCATAAGGATGGTGTCATCTACATATCTGAGGTTATTGATATTATTCCTGGCAATCTTGATTCCAGCTTGTGATTTACCTACCCTGGCATTTCTCATGATGTACTCTGCATATAAGTTAAATAAGCAGGGTGACGATATTCAGCCTTGGCATACTCCTTTCACAATTTTGAATCATTCTGTTGTCCACGTCCAATTTTAACTGTTGCTTCTTGACCCACATATAGGTTTCTCAGGAGACAGGTTAAGGTGATCTGATATGCCTACCTTTTTAAGAATTTTCCAGTTTGTTGTGATCAACACAGTCAAAGCAGAGACACCACTTTGCTGACAAAGGTCCATACAGGTAAAGCTGAGGTTTTTTCCAGTAATCATGTACAGATGTGAGAGTTGGACCATAAAGAAGGCTGAGAACTGAAGAACTGATGCTTTGGAATTGTGATGCTGGAAAAGACTCTTGAGAATCCCTTGAACAGCAAGGAGATCAAACTGGTCAATCTGAAAGGAAATATCAACCCTGAATATTCATAGGAAGGACTGATGATGAAGCTGAAGCTCCAAAACTCTGACCACCTGATGTGAAGAGCCAACCCATTGGAAAAGACCCTGATGCTGGGAAAGATTGAAAGCAAAAGGAGAAGGGAGCAGCAGAGGATGAGATGGTTATATAGCATCACTGACTCAATGAACATGGATTTGGGCAATCTCCAGGAGTTACTAGAGTACAGAGAATTCTGTGGTGCTGCAGCCCATGAGGTCACAAAGAGTTGGACATGACTTAGTGACTGAACAACAACAAAAACTTAAAGAATAATAATAATTAAAAAAACCAGTCCCAGCATGATCTGAGCTTCTCCAGTTTGACACAATCACCTACAGTTGTATGCTTCCCTGGGTAGGGCCTTGGGCTCCAAGTGATCTGCGCTGAGGTTTCATACATCTGTTCTTGCTTTAGTGTTGTGTGAGCATATGTGGCATGTGCATATATGCTTGTGTGTGTGTTATGGCTTGTGCGTTTACAACCTATGTATGCTTGTGTCATACACATGTGTGTATGACAGGATTGCTATCTTCCAAACTAAAACAACCTAGAATGTTGCTGTCTAGATTGGTAAGCCAATAGTCACTAGTCTAGATTTTAAGTCAATAAGTCAATATCTAGATTGTTTCAACCTAAACAGTCTTGAAATGATGCAAGAGTTAATTGACGTAGTTCAAGTTATTCTGTGAATTTACTTGACTAAGAACTAAAAGTCTAAAATGCTGTTACAGGGTAAAGATATAATTCCAATGTAAAATATCTTTGGAAACTATGTTGAAGACTCAAAATAGTATGTTATTTTGTAATGCAACTGAGCAGAGCATGTCCAACTTAAACTAAAATTATGATGATATGTTTCAAGTAGATTCTTGATAAACCACATATACCAACTCAGTCCTATAGAGTAACAGATTTAATTACAATAGATATTTTCCCACTTGTTGATAAGTCAATATCTAGATTGTTTCAACCTAAACAGTCTTGAAATGATGCAAGAGTTAATTGACGTAGTTCAAGTTATTCTGTGAATTTACTTGACTAAGAACTAAAAGTCTAAAATGCTGTTACAGGGTAAAGATATAATTCCAATGTAAAATATCTTTGGAAACTATGTTGAAGACTCAAAATAGTATGTTATTTTGTAATGCAACTGAGCAGAGCATGTCCAACTTAAACTAAAATTATGATGATATGTTTCAAGTAGATTCTTGATAAACCACATATACCAACTCAGTCCTATAGAGTAACAGATTTAATTACAATAGATATTTTCCCACTTGTTGATAGTTTTCATGAAAATTTATTAAGGGTACTATTTTATTTTTACCACGTTTAACTAATTAACCTAAACATACTTTAAATATGAGTTTATGTCTTCTTGTTCTAGCTGGTTGCTCAAAATGCGGAGATTTTAATTTTCAGAAATTGCTGCCTCATTTTTGCTATTATTATATAGAAAATAAACTGTTGCTATTCACAGTTCTAGTTCTTACACAATTAGTAATTTAATTTTAAACATATATTTTTCACATTTGCCATTGTGAGTATTTTCTTGTATTATTTTGTAGTAGAGGAGAAATTACAGTTCTTGAATACAAAACAATGTGTGTATGTGTGTGTGCTATTATACTCTTTGAGGTCCATTTTCATTATTTCATAAAGCAAGTGTCAAGGATAATTTCCAAAGATCTATGAGCACATGCCATGCATAAGTAAGAGCATTATGGCAATATAAAAAGCTAGAGAATAAATATTTATAGTTCTATAAAGACTCCTCATTCCTCAAGCCAAATGAATCAGTGTTTCTGATGTGATGAATGAGAACCCACTAAGGTTCAGGCAGTGTTCAGAGAATCACATTCCTAAATCAGGTAAGTGAGAGATTGAAGATCATTTCTATAAATCTATCATATCATTCCTGAATTTTCTTTCATATATTAACTCTAAATACCTAGGATACTTATTAATTTTATTGGCCATAACACAAAGACCATATAATCAATTTCCCTTACATAACTGTTATTATTATAAACATTCCTGTGTACATAAAACAAGTTTTGAAATAAATTAACAGGTTAGCTAAAACACAAAGTGAGAAATATTTCTGTGTTAGGTACTTAGGATTTTGAAATCTTCTGAATATTATACCATTAAAAAGAATACATTTGAATCAGTTCTAATGAGGTGGATGATGCTGGAGCCAATTATACAGAGTGAAGTAAGCCAGAAAGAAAAACATCAGTACAGTATACTTACACATATATATGGAATTTAGAAAGATGGTAATGATAAACCTGTATGCGAGACAGCAAAAGAGACACAGATGTATAGAACAGCCTTTTGGATTCTGTGGGAGAGGGAGAGGGTGGGATGATTTGGCAGAGTGGCAGTGTAACATGTATGATATCATAAGTGAAACGAATCGCCGGTCTAGG
>SJXQ01009804.1:341806-380766 GCA_006408695.1 Aepyceros melampus | reverse complement strand
AGGCTTCACTTTGTGGGAATGAAGGACATAAAGGGCCAGACTAAGGAGTCTTGAAATTTCCCTACTCAAAATTTTCCTAACAGGATCCATTAACAGACGTTGACCTGGTGACTGCTGTTTTATGGTGGAGCAGGGGAGAATTGAAGGATACAGAGGCTTGTCAGAGTGGTATTCATGCATAACTAGGGGTGACTATATTTAACTGGTTGCAGGAATATTCTGCTGATTCCCACCTGCTCCAAGATGGAGAAAAATTCCAGGAAAACCTCTACTTCTGTTTCATTGACTACACTAAAGCCTCTGACCATGTGGATCACATCAAACTGTGGACAATTCTTAGAGACAGGAAAAGCACACCAGCTCACCTGCCTTGTGAGAAATCTGTATGCAGGTCAAGAAGCAACAGTTAGAACCTGGCATGGAAGAATGGACCAGCTCACCATTGGGAAAGTTGTATGTCAAGCCTGTATATTGTCATTTTGCCTATTTAGCTCATATACAGTGTACACCATGCAAACTGTTGGCCTAGATGAAGCTCAAGCTGGGCACGTGATTGCCGGGAGGGTTATCAATAATCTCCAATATGCAGATGACAACACCTTTATGGCAGAAAGCAAAGAGAAACCAAAGAGCCTCTTGAGGAAGGGGAAAGAGGAGTGTGAAGAAGCCTGCATAAAATCAAAATTCAAATGATTGAAGACAGGAGGAGAAGGTGACAACAGAGGTTAAGATTGTTCGATGGCATCACCAAGTCAATGGACATGAGTTTGAGTAAGCTCCAGGAGTTAGTCATGGACAGGGAAGCGTGGTGTACTGCAGTCTATTGGGTAGCAAAGATTCGGACACGACTGAGCGACTGAACTGAACTAATAGTGGCTTAGCCATAAGCCTGAATCCTGGAATCTAAATTCTACAAAACCTGTCACTCCAAAAAAGGTACAGAGATGTTTGTCTTTGGAGTGCTTAGGTTTAATATAACTTGTTTGCTATCTGGACATAACTCTCCTTCTAGGGTTTATACTTGTCCCAGATACCTAACTTATTGCTTTGAGATCTGTGCCTTTTTCTGAGACACTCGGTAATCATGGCCCCCAGTAAGGTCTTCAATGTTATTTTTATCTGAGGCCTCCATGGTGGGACTACATATTAAAATATCACCTGCATAGCACCTGTAGAATAGTACCTTCTTTTACATGCATTTCCCTTAGTTTTTTTTACTAGGTCCTAGGACAAGACTCTTGAGAGTCCTTTGAACTGGCAGGAAATCCAACCAATCCATTCTGAAGGAGATCAGCCCTGGGATTTCTTTGGAAGGAATGATGCTAAAGCTGAAGCTCCAGTTCTTTGGACACCTCATGCAAAGAGTTGACTCATTGGAAAAGACTCTGATGCTGGGAGGGATTCGGGGCAGGAGGAGAAGGGGATGACAGAGGATGAGATGGCTGGATTGCGTTATTGACTCAATGGATGTGAGTCTGAGTGAACTCCGGGAGTTGGTGATGAACAGGGAGGCCTGGAGTGCTGCGATTCATGGTGTCTCAAAGTGTTGGACACGACAGAGCGACTGAACGGAACTGAACTGAACTGAGACGAACAGGTGTGAGCTGCCCCCAAACCCCTGAGGCAATACTGTCCAGGTATTTTGTTGCATATAGCCTGAGTCAGGATTATTTCACTCAAAAGCAAACAGATATTGTGATGAGGAATGAACTGGGATACAAAAGAAGGCATCCTTTGCATCAGCATCCTCAGGGAATGGGGTTAATATATTATAAGGTTTGGCCACAAGGGGATGTATAGACACTACTGCAACTTTTACTGCTCTAAGATCTTTGTACTATCCTATATTATGCATTTGGCTTAACAACTGGCAGGAGTGTTGCATGGAGACTGGCAGGGCACCAAGAGGCCACAGCTTAAGAATTTACAAGGGGTTGTAAACCCTTCTTCACATCCAACTTTATTGGATATTGTCTCGTTTTAGGGAAGACAATTTCTGGTCTAAGGGTCATTCTTACAGGTTGAACATTTACAGCCCTTCCAGGATTCCTTTGTCCCATACTGAATGGTCTATGGCTTGTAGGATATGACTGGGATATACAATCTTGTAGGATATAGAATCTTGTTCTACCTGCTGATCCTGTCTCAGTCAGAGTCAAAGTAGGAGGCTGCTTGGGGCCTCCTAACTGGAGTATGGCCCCAAGGGAGCTCAGAAGGTCCCTCCCAAAGAGAGGCATAGGACACTCAGGCACAACTGGAAAGGTATGAGAAATCAACTGCTGGTCATATTGGCAAATTAGAGGTCCAGTATAACAATTGGTGAGAGGCTTTCCATCGACACTAGTCACAGTACAGCATATGGAGGAGAGAGATCCAACATGAGAAATTTTAAAAATTCAACTTTCTCTCTTGCCAAGTTAAGGACTACCAGGGGCTCCTTGATGGAGATATATCATTTTGGTGAGCTGTGAGAATCCCCAGGCTGCATCAGTTACCCAGCATGGCCATCTCAGCAGCAGGAGCCCCCCTTGCTCTTCAGGACTGAAGGCAGTCTCTCATCCAATGACCTGTTTGTCTGAAGGCTGGTCATGGCCTGTGGGCACTCTTGCTGACAATCTTGGGTCCAGTGGTCATTTGACTTCATTTCTAGCATTACCTTCAGATGAATAGTTGGACTTTCTTGGCCCTGTCCCATCTTTCTTCATATTGCGTTCTTTCTTCCTTCTGAGCTTGGTGTCTATTAAATATCCCAAAGGCCACATCTAGGAGTTGGTAGACAGAGCAAACCTCAAAGTAGATTTCTGGGCATAGAGTAAGGTGAGAGACTAGAGAGCAGAAGAACACAAGATCATTTGCCCTGTCTTCCTAGCAGCTAAGATAGAATTGGGAATCGTCTAATGATTTTTTTTTTTTCTGAAATAGACAACAATGAGTTTGACAGTGGTAGGGACAAAGTTTAGGAATGATACCTAGGAAAGCTTTTCCTGGAAGGGCACAGAGATAAAACGTGAGAAAGAGACCTTACTGTGCTAGTAAAGCGAGAAAGAAAAGCATAGTGGAAAGTTCATATGGGAAAGTGAGCAAAGAAGAGTGAGANTCACCAAGCATATGGATTTATAGTGACGCACAGTGCCAAGTGAGAATAGGGGATGAATTGAAGTGAGACTAAACCTGCTCTGATTAGGTATGAACTCAGGTCCATCCAGGATATCTCTTTATGCCAAGTAACAGACACAGATACAGGGCAGGGAAATGTCATCTTGTAGGTACAGGGTTGGGTTCATAGGCTTCTCCCTGCTGAGTGAGGTGTATGCATCAGGAGGCAGCAGTGGATGTGTCAGCCTGGCCCTGGAGGCTTCACTTTGTGGGAATGAAGGACATAAAGGGCCAGACTAAGGATTCTTGAAATTTCCCTACTCAAAATTTTCCTAACAGGATACATTAACAGACGTTGACCTGGTGATTGCTGTTTTATGGTGGAGCAGGGGAGAATTGAAGGATACAGAGGCTTGTCAGAGAGGTATTCATGCATAACTAGGGGTGACTATATTTAACTGGTTGCAGGAATATTCTGCTGATTCCCACCTGCTCCAAGATTGAGAAAAATTCCAGGAAAACCTCTACTTCTGTTTCATTGACTACACTAAAGCCTTTGACCATGTGGATCACATCAAACTGTAGACAATTCTTAGAGACAGGAGTAGCACACCAGCTCACCTGCTTGTGAGAAATCTGTATGCAGGTCAAGAAGCAACAGTTAGAACCTGACATGGAAGAATGGACCAGCTCACCATTGGGAAAGTTGTATGTCAAGCCTGTATATTGTCACTTTGCCTATTTAGCTTATATACAGTGTACACCATGCAAACTGTTGGCCTAGATGAGAAGCTCAAGCTGGGCACATGATTGCCGGGAGGGTTATCAATAACCTCCAATATGCAGATGACAGCACCTTTATGGCAGAAAGCAAAGAGAATCCAAAGAGCCTCTTGAGGAAGGGGAAAGAGGAGCGTGAAGAAGCCTGCATAAAATCAAAATTCAAATGATTGAAGACAGGAGGAGAAGGTGACAACAGAGGTTAAGATGGTTCGATGGCATCACCAAGTCAATGGACATGAGTTTGAGTAAGCTCCAGGAGTTGGTGATGGACAGGGAAGCGTGGTGTACTGCAGTCTATTGGGTAGCAAAGAGTCGGACACGACTGAGTGACTGAACTGAACTAATAGCAGCTTAGCCATAAGCCTGAATCCTGGAATACAAATTCTACAAAACCTGTCACACCCAAAAAGGTACAGAGATATTTGTCTTTGGAGTGCTGAGGTTTAATATCACTTGTTTGCTATCTGGACATAACTCTCCTTCTAGGGTTTATACTATGTCCCAGATACCTAACTTGTTGCTTTGAGATCTGTGCCTTTTTCTGAGACACTCGGTAATCATGGCCCCCAGTAAGGACTTCAGTGATATTTTTATCTGAGGCCTCCATGGAGGGACTACATATTAAAATATCATCTGCATAGCACCTGTAGAATAGTACCTTCTTTTACATGCATTTCCCTTAGTTTTTTTTACTAGGTCCTAGGAGAAGACTCTTGAGAGTCCTTTGAACTGCAAGGAAATCCAAACAATCCATTCTGAAGGAGATCAGCCCTGGGATTTCTTTGGAAGGAATGATGCTAAAGTGGAAATTCCAGTACTTTGGCCACCTCGTGCAAAGAGTTGACTCATTGGAAAAGACTCTGAGCTGGGAGGGATTAGGGGCAGGAGGAGAAGGAGATGACAGAGGATGAGATGGCTGGATGGCGTCATTGACTCAATGGATGTGAGTCTGAGTGAACTCCGGGAGTTGGTGATGAACAGGGAGGCCTGGAGTGCTGCGATTCATGGGTCGGAAAGAGTTGGACACGACAGAGCGACTGAACTGAACTGAGACGAACAGGTGTGAGCTGCCCCCAAACCCCTGAGGCAATACTGTCCAGGTATTTTGTTGCATAAAGCATGAGTCAGGATTATTTTAGTGAAAAGAAAACAGATATTGTGATGAGGAATGAACTGGGATATAAAAGAAGGCATCCTTTGGATCAGCGTCCTCAGGGATTGGGGTTAATATATTATAAGGTTTGTCCACAAGGGGATGTATAGACACTACTGCAACTTTTACTGCTCTAAGATCTTTGTACTATCCTATATTATGCATTTGGCTTAACAACTGGCAGGAGTGTTGCATGGAGACTGGCAGGGCACCAAGAGGCCACAGCTTAAGAATTTACAAGGGGTTGTAAACCCTTCTTCACATCCAACTTTATTGGATATTGTCTCTTGTTAGGGAAGACAATTTCTGGTCTAAGGGTCATTCTTACAGGTTGAACATTTACAGCCCTTCCAGGGATTCCGTTGTCCCATACTGAATGGTCTACTGCTTGTAGGATATGACTGGGATATAGAATCTTGTAGGATATAGAATCTTGTTCTACCTGCTGATCCTGTCTCAGTCAGAGTCAAAGTAGGAGGCTGCTTGGGGCCTCCTAACTGGAGTATGGCCCCAAGGGAGCTCAGAAGGTCCCTCCCAAAGAGAGGCATAGGACACTCATGCACAACTGGAAAGTATGCGAAATCAACTGCTGGTCATATTGGCAAATGAGAGGTCCAGTAAAATAATTGGTGAGAGGCTTTCCATCGACACTAGTCACAGTACAGCATATGGAGGAGAGAGGTCCAACATGAGAAATTTTAAAAATTCAACTTTCTCTCTTGCCAAGTTAAGGCTACCAGGGGCTCCTTGATGAAGATATATCATTTTGGTGAGCTGTGAGAATCCCCAGGCTGCATCAGTTGCCCAGCATGGCCATCTCAGCAGCAGGAGCCCCCCTTGCTCTTCAGGACTGAAGGCAGTCTCTCATCCAATGACCTGTTTGTCTGAAGGCTGGTCATGGCCTTTGGGCACTCTTGCTGACAATCTTGGGTCCAGTGGTCATTTGACTTCATGTCTAGCATTACCTCCAGATGAATAGTTGGACTTTCTTGGCCCTGTCCCATCTTTCTTCATATTGCGTTCTTTCTTCCTCCTGAGCTTGGTGTCTATTAAATATCCCAAAGGCCACATCTAGGACTTGGTAGACAGAGAAAACCTCATAGTAGATTTCTGGGCATAGAGTAAGTTGAGAGACTAGAGAGCAGAAGAACACAAGATCATTTGCCCTGTCTTCCTAGCAGCTAAGATAGAATTGGGAATCGTCTAATGATTTTTTTTTTCTGAAATAGACAACAATGAGTTTGACAGTGGTAGGGACAAAGTTTAGGAATGATACCTAGGAAAGCTTTTCCTGGAATGGCACAGAGATAAAACGTGAGAAAGAGACCTTACTGTGTGAGTAAAGCGAGAAAGAAAAGCATAGTGGGAAGTTCCATATGGGAAAGTGAGCAAAGAAGAGTGAGAGCAAGAGAGACAGAGGGAGACAGACCCCTTGAGCTTCTGAATGGCTGGAAATTGCATTTCCACCCTGTTTCAAAGTCTGCTGTCACACAAATATTTGAATCTGCATGGCCCAGAGAGTTCCCTTGCCATCCCAAGACGTCATGCCCTGCGGGTCTTGAAAAGAAAGCAAAGGTTATCTCTTTGCCCAGAGATCCTGGGCCTGAGATTTCTCATAGATTTCTCACTCTATGTCCAGAAATCTACTGTGAGAATTTATCTGCCTGCCAGCCCTTAAGCCTTGAAGCCCGTACCATCTTCCACCATGCCCAATTACAATTTCTCCAAGGATTCCTCTTCACATATATCAGACCCTCTTCACTCCAAGACTTGGCAGCCTACATACTGCTGTAAGAAAGCAAGGGAAAAAAGGCAGGAGTGAAAGTCAGGGAACTCAAGCCACAGCTGGGTGAAGCTTGCAGTTTACCTTGGCTTTCCAAATTCCTGGGTTTCTGCACCAGATGTGATCTCAGGTGGCCTCTGTCTGCAGTGGCTTTAAGTGGAGCTTCAGTTCCCCGGGCAGAGATTGAGGCTGGGTCATGGAAGTAAGAGCACAAAATCAACACAAAAAGCTGCACAACTTGAGAGTTGTGAGTTTTTTCTTTTTTTTTTAATTGGGGGAGGGAGGTGATGAGGACAGCAGCCCAGGAGACAGCACCCCAGATAACTCTGACAGCTGTTCCAAAGTGGTAGGAGGGGAAGGTCAATATACATGATTCTGGTGAATGGGGAGTTCACACAATCAAGCACTTATCTTACAAAAGGTTTTCTGCTAGACACAAGGAGCTGATGGTCATCATGAAGGGATTTAGTGTTTTTCTAGCTATGAGGAGATGCAAGAATTGGATTCAGTTCCTGAAAATATTGAAACTATCTAAAGGCCTGTTCTACCAGATTTCCTGTTGCACAAAGTGCCTCATTCTCCACTGTGAACTTCCTTCAGGGCATATCCGAGGTTAGCAGCTGCAGCAGCACAAGATTCAATCCCTGCAGTTAGTCATTTAGTCGTGCCCGACTCTGTGACGCAATGGACTGCAGCCCACCAGGCTCCTCCGTCCTTAGTCCACAAGATTTTCCAGGCAAGGATACTGGAGTGGGTTGCCATTTCCTTCTCCAGGGGATCTTCCCAATCCAGGGATCGAATCCGGGTTTCCTACACTGCAGACAGATTCTTTACTGACTGAGCTACACGGGAAGCCCAAATCTTGCAACGGCAGATGGCAAATGCCCTTGGCAAGTGCCAATTTGTAGCTGATGGCTGCCTATTTCCCCTACTTCCTCTTTTTTTATTTGCTCTTGAAAGTCTTTTTTGATGAGTGGAACTGTGTTCTTCTTTTACTAGTTGTTCAGCCTGAAGTTTCCAGCAATTAAGTTTGCAGACAGTTGGGTCAAGCTGAGTCTTGGTTTTGAGATATGGACTTCTGGGATACTACACTTTGACTAAAATTCTCTGGGGCCTGATGTTCCATTAGTCCAGCTCTCTGGCCCCTGAACCAGGGTCCCAAAACTCACAGGACACCACCAAAAAAAAAAAAAAAAGAAAAAGAAATAAAGAAAAGAAANCTTTTTTGATGAGTGGAACTGTGTTCTTCTTTTACTAGTTGTTCAGCCTGAAGTTTCCAGCAATTAAGTTTGCAGACAGTTGGGTCAAGCTGAGTCTTGGTTTTGAGATATGGACTTCTGGGATACTACACTTTGACTAATATTCCCTGGGGCCTGATGTTCCGTTAGTCTAGCTCTCTGGCCACTGAACCTGGGTCCCAAAACTCACAGGACACCACCAAAGAAATAAAGAAAGAAAGAAAGAAAGAAAAGAAAGCAGTAAAATAACAAAGAATAAAAATAAATTTAGAAAACTAACAAATATATTTGAAAACATAAGAATATATATGAAATAACCACTGAAGGGTAAAATCAAACTCCAATAGCAACGAATAATGACAACAATAAAGGCAAAATAATCATTGACTGTGGGTGTGGGACTTAGGTGGGGAAGGGTTTAGGCAGGGCTGTGATCCTGCTTCAGGATCTCTGATCAAAAGGCCCTGTGTGGTGATGACGGACAGGGCCTGTGCTCAGCCTCAGGCATCGGGGGTACAGAGGACCAAGCTCAGGGTCCCAGGAGGCTCCCTGGGGCCCAGTGGGCAGGGAAACACTATATGGGTTCCTTGATCCTCTGAACCCTGAAGGAACCTCCCCCAGTCTGCTTGATTCTTCCTCCTTCCACTACCTTCTCACACCTGCAGGACCTATTGGGCAAAGGGGTCCTTTAGGGTGGAGGTGGCCTCAGAGGGTGGAACAGGGTGGGAGTGGAGGTCATGGCCTGAGGCCTCAGAAGACTTCCCAGGGCTAAGTGTTCAGAACACCAGGAGCTTCCCCAAATTGATCCTCTAACCCAGACATGACTTAGCGACTGAACAACAACCACTACCACCTGGCCTGGTCTGAATACTCCTCCTGCTCCCTCCATCATGCTTCCATACCCACGTGGGTGGAGGGGGCCCTGGACTGTGGAGGACCAGGTCCTGAGCCTCAGCAGGCTCCCTGGGAATGATGGGTAGGTGAGAATACCAATTATGTTCCCCCAAATCCTCTGACATCCGAGTGTCCTTCTTCCTCCCTTCCAGTCTCCTGGAGACAAGTGTACCTCTCCATGTGCCTAAACTGCTACCCTTCCCTCCCCCAGCCACCCCTTAATTGTGCTGGTCCTGTCCAGCCTCCACTTCTCTTCCTCCCCCTTGCTCCCTCCCATGTCCTGCCTGGTTGTTGGAAGTCCCCCACCACTGTCTGGTGAGTTTCCTAGGTGTTGGGAGATTCAGACTTCGTGTCATGCCTCTCTGTCATCTTAGCTCCACCCCAATGAGGTTTTCAATACCTCCAAATATGTAAGTGCATTCCCTTATGGCATAATTTTTGGGGTTACATTTGATTGTTTCAGACCCAAGTAAGTAGGAGGTACATGTGAGAATTTTGTAGGTTAAAACTTTAAAAGAAATGTATTGGGGAGGAAGAAGTTAACAATGTGCTTCTGATTAATTATGCAAATTCTGTTCTCCTTAGTCCCTCCTTTCACAATGTTGACCCCTGCCTCAAAACAAACAAACAAAAAACTAGAATATAACCAATGCCCAATAGGGCCTTGTGGGGTTTCAGGGCACAGAGGCCTCTTTGTCCCCTACTCCTTGTAGGTAAGACTCCAACTTCCATGGTCTTCCCAGAGTTCCAATGAACAGATGTAAACAGTTGCTAATCCAGTGAGGAGCGGCCATGAAACCACTGGAGGCAAGATCAAAGGTAGCAGAGAAGTTCATCAGATTAAGAGGGTGGACCACCTAAATCCCTGCACAGATCCTAATCTTGTCAATAATCCTGCCCTTTTGAAACTTTGCAGAGGACAGAGGAATGCAAGACTGTAACTGTTTTGATCCTTGTCACATATCTCTGCTTGATATATTACCTCTCCCTATTCACAAGGACATGCTGGTGTGTGCTCAACCACTCAGTCATTTCCAACTCTTTATGACCCCATGGGATGCAGCCTGCCAGGCTCCTCTGTCTATGGATTTTTCCAGGCAGGAATGCTGGAGAGGGTTACCACTTCCTCCTCCAGAGGATCTTCAAACCTAGGGATCAAACTCACATCTCTTACATCTCCTGGATTGACAGCAGACTCTTTACCACTGAGCCACCTGGGAGGCCCATTCTATAGGGAAAGGAGCACTGGTCTTAAGATACTAGTCTACTGTGTTCCCTCTTTGCCTGGCAAAGAAAATCCACTCTTTCTCCTCCATAACTCTGTCACCCTGTGTCTGTTTGGCATTAGAGCACAGAAAGCCAAGATTTTGGCAACAAATTTAGGATCTCATCCCGGCTCTTCTCTTGGGCAGGCAACCCTGAAGGGCCCCTCAGCTTAGCCAAACACTTAGGATCTTCTCTACACAGCAGCCTCCTATCAGAGAGTGGAGGGTTGGAGGATTTTTCTGAGACCAGATCACCAGGGCTCCCCTGCTGTAGGGACATGCCCTGATCATACCCAAACCACCCTCTAGACCATGGAACTTTGAAGCTGCAGTGGACATTGGGGGAGAGGTTCCCTAGCAGCTGTCACAGTTTTCTATTCCTTGAGGACACTTTTTTTTTGGTCCTTTCTTCACACTGGCCTGGACTTCTACTCTGAGAAGACATTAACTTTTAGAGGATCAGAAAGAGAGCTTATGGTATGTTATGACACACCCACCAGCAATTTTGTACGTCTCCTGGAGTGCATACCAGGGCCTCTCTGACCTTGCCTGTTCATGGGAACTTCAGTTTCAATTTTGGGAGTTCTTCCAGTGAAGGGCAACTCCATTCCTAAGGCACACTTTGGACAAAATCACAGGTCTAGAGGGACTGGAAAGTCACGTTTGGGGGCATTTATACCATTTGGCTTTTGACTTCTGGGCATCTCTTTGCCATCTGTTCTTTTGGGGAGTGTGACTTCTAGTTGGTGAGGTTTTGGTGTGGTTTGATTGGTTTGATTACTTTGGTTTGAGCCTGCATATTGGTTTCAGTGCACACAGATCTGATACAAACTGCTTGAACTAAAATGGGAAGCAATTCCTCCAAGGTTCCATACATCACCTGGGAAACCCTTTGGGAAAATTTTAAATGACTAGTTGATCTATAGCTATGTGCATGCATGCATGCTAAGTCGCTTCAGTCATGTGTGACTCTTTGCGATCCCATGGACAGTAGCCCACCAGGCTCCTCTGTCCATGGGATTCTCCAGGCAAGAATACTGGAGTGGGTTGCCATGGCCTCCTCCAGGGGATCTTCTTGATTCAGGGATTGAACCTGTGTCCACTGTGTCTCCTGCATTGCGAGTAGATTCTTTACCACTGAACTACCAGGGAAGCCCTATAGCTATGACACAATGCAAAAAAAAAAAAAAAAAGCCTAAAAATGAGTCTCTTACAGTTAGATCTTTATTGCCACAGGATGAGAAAATAGACTGAAGTTCCTTTATGTTCAGGGCTCTTCACCTACAATCAACAATCTAGAGCTGATCAAACTAGGACCCCAACCATCCCAGAAAGCAATCACTGCTGGGACTATTCTGCTCTTGTTATAACGGCCAACTTGAGGACTATCTGGTCTAAACTTTGTTTATGAAAATATGACTACAGAAAAAGTTTTTTTTTTTTTTTTTTTTTTACTGTGTGGCCCCAGAGAAACTGGATTAAAAAATTTTTTTTTTGACATTGTCATCCTAGGAGAAGATTTTTTCTCTCCTTGTGCCTTGAGACCATGGCTCTCAGAGACATTAATCTAAACTATCTCTAATTCCTGAAACTGAGGGGAAAAATACAGTAAAAGCAGCCTTTAATTTTTTTTCACATTCCAACCATTGTTTATAATCTATTGTTTTATACTCTGATATCTGAGTCGTGACTAAGTTTGGAAAACAAGACTATGAAATCTTTTGTCATGTCTATTGGATATATGTACATTTCAGTATGTGTATTTGTCTCTGGATATTGGTTTTGAGATTAATTTGTAAATGAACTCTATTTAGTTGGCTTAAATAAAGGTAAGTACTTAAAAATTGAACAATTCTAACTGCAAGTGAAATCAGGTTAAATAAAGTTAGGGCTCATGTGAACAAGGAGATATTCAGTATCAAAGTAACACTTGCTATTAATGTTTCTTTGTTGTTGTATGTGTGTTGTTACTTACAAAATGACTTTGGTAAATATTAATAACAGGACAGGGCTCACATGTGACAATACCAGAGAAATCCTTCCCTATTGCTTCAGCTCTGCCTGTGGTGGAAAGTTGATTGGGATTTTGCCTTTGGGATTATCCTTGTTATGTGTAAGCTTTGTTCCATCTTGTAGTCAACCCCCACCCCAAGTGAACAAGGAGATATTCAGTATCAAAGTAACACTTGCTATTAATGTTTCTTTGTTGTTGTATGTGTGTTGTTACTTACAAAATGACTTTGGTAAATATTAATAACAGGACAGGGCTCACATGTGACAATACCAGAGAAATCCTTCCCTATTGCTTCAGCTCTGCCTGTGGTGGAAAGTTGATTGGGATTTTGCCTTTGGGATTATCCTTGTTATGTGTAAGCTTTGTTCCATCTTGTAGTCAACCCCCACCCCAGGGTATTTCTCCACCTGTGTCCAGACCCTCAAAAAAAAGTGGGAAATTGGTAACAGCTTTTTGAACTCAAGCGAAAAAAAGTGAGATTTCTGGTTTGGCATTTATGTAAAAGGTAACTTGTAAATGAACTATTTTATTTTACTTGAAATTAAGCACTTACAAATTAGATCTAAATATATAGAAAATTGGCCAAAATAAATATTAGGACCTATGATCTGGGAAATATTCTGTACTGATTTGATATCTGCTATTGCAAGTGACTTAAGCTTATTGGTTTGATTAATACAGACATGTCCTTAGAGTTATCAATATTAAATATAGATAGTATTTGACTAGAAGTAAAATTAGACCTTAATCCATCTGTTATACATTTATCAACAAGAAAAGTAACTCATTCTTAAAAGAAAATTTAAGGAAAGTAAAATATGTGTTGTCAAAACGACACTCACCTCTCAACTACAAATTGGCACTTGCCAAGAGCATTTGCCAGATACTGAACAACAACAGAAAGGGCATTTTTCATCTGCCTCTGCAGAGATTGAACCCTGTGCTGCAGCGGTTGACCTTCAACATTCCCCTCCTGAAGCACTCTTATGGAACAGGTCTTTAGATAGTAGGATATTTTCAGGAACTGATTTCATGATTCCAATTTTTGCATCTCCTCACATCTAGAAAACACTAAATCCCTTCATGGTGACATTGTCTCCTTGTGACTAGCAGAAAACCTTTTGTAAAGTAAGTTCTTGATTGCATTGAACTCCATCTTCACCAACATCTTATATATTGACCTTCCCTGACTGCCTCTTTGGAGCAGTCTCTTAAAGCTATATGAGGTCCTGGCTCCTAGGCTGCAGTCCTCATTTTGCCCCAAATAAAATTTAACTTGCAACTCTCAATTTGTACATCTTCTAGTCAACAATTACGGTAACTGACAAAGCAACCCAGAATGGAATTCCTTCCTTCACCTGAACTCCATGTATTACCAGAGCTTTGGTACCAGCAGCAGCCCATTGAACTCATCTGCCTCCTTGGGAAGGCAGACTAGTTTGAGTCTCTCCTGGTTCTCAATGGATAAGGCAATGGCACCCCACTCCAGTACTTTAGCCTGGAAAATCCCATGGACGGAGGAGCCTGGTAGGCTGCAATCCAAGGAGTCGCTAGAGTCAGACACAACTGAGCGACTTGACTTTCACTTTTCACTTTCATGCATTGGAGAAGGAAATGGCAACCCACTCCAGTGTTCTTGCCTGGAGAATCCCAGGGACAAGACAGCCTGGTGGGCTGTCGTCTGTGGGGTCGCACAGAGTCAGACACGACTGAAGTGACTTAGCAGCAGCAGCAGCAGCCTGGTTCTCAAATCTCCCATATTGGTTGAGATTCTCTGTTTTATTTGCTGGTGGAGCAGGTTACCTGCCCCCTCCCAGTTGGAAAGATACTGGGGCGGGGGTTGAAATATGTGGGGCATACCAACTCATGGTCTAGACACTGAGTGGGGCTCAGTTGAAAGATACTGAGAAATTTCCAACCAATCAAAGGATACTGGGTGAAGGCCTGGCTGAAAGATGCCCAGGGGAATACCCACCCAGTAGCAAGGTTATTGGGGGTGGGGTGGGGGGACTCGATTGAAAAATATCGAGGAATACCCAGGGCTTGGCTGAAAGATACTGAGGTTGCTCCATTGTAGGGGCCTGAGTGGACCTGGCTGAGTGGTTAGGTAAGAGGCTGATCTGACAATTTTCCTCATTTTGACTCCCTTTATAAAATGTCTTGGGACAAAAATAAGAAACATACATAAGAGCTTTGCTTTGAAGAAAAGAGACAAGATTCCCCCTGAATGGTTACCGTTTTCTTAGGTAACTGAGAAATTGACTGGAGGGATGGAGGCCTAGTTCTCATGTCATGCACTGATCTCATAGGGAAATCCACTAATTAATTAAAATAGCTGCTCATCTGGGGATTGCAATAAGAATTGACCATTCAGTGACCTGAGCAGCTCCGGTGGTTGATCTTAGATTGCTGGAAGCAGAATCCAAGAACTATAAGAGGAGCTGAAATACTCTGGGGTGACTCCTGGAGGAGTTAAGCTCACAAGCAGTGAACGAGGAATCCTCATTCATTTGCAGAGCTGAAGAATGAACTTTTTACACACACAAACACTCATGGTAGCAAGCAAACAGGATTAATTTCAGAGAGAAAGAAAGTACAAAGCTTTCAGCATAAAACCTGAGAAGGAGTGAGTGACCTGAAGAGTTGGGACTTACAGCAGTTTATATCCTCACTACCATTGATTTGTCCACTTTTAATTGGTTCTTACTTTTAACATATTCCATTTCTAACCAATCAGCTTAAGGGTCACAATGTTTAACTTGACATCTTTAAGGCTTCTTTTGATCTTTTGATTGTGCTTAGACGTTAAGTTGCCATCCTGTAACCTTTTCTCATATCTCCCAGCCATTTTACAATGGACCAGGTGTATGGGCTAAAGATGAATGATCACCTGTTGTTTTTCCTTCAGGCATATTGAACAGGAGTTAATTACTACCTTTTCCTGGATCTGAGTGCTGATAATTTATCAGGCAAAGGAGAAATTCCACTGATAGCCAGGAATTCAGGACAAAGGGTACAGTTTTAGTTTAATAGAGTGGGATGTTTATGAAACCAGCTGAGGTCTCAGAGTTCCTACACTCACTAACAATTTCTACCTCAATCCTCCCCCCACTCTCTTTGGAAATGGAGATGCTAACTGCCAATGAGGAAATGGGAGACGACTGTTCTGGCTTCTTTGAGCTGGACAGGGGCATCGTTAGGGGATGGCAGTTAGGTCTCCACACATTGGACGTTCTAGTGGAACTTGGTATATCATCTTTGGTTCCATTTCCATAACCATTACCATCTGAAGCTTCTATGAGAGACATTGCAAAGCAAGAAAGATGATTTAAAATACAAGGGCCAAAAAGTAATAAGAGTAAAATAAGAGGATCAGAGGTCTCCACCAGGGGGAAGTTGATATCAAATTCAGTAAGGTGGTCCCAAAAGAAAGAGTGGGGCAGTCATTGCATGGACTTGACTTTATAGATCTGGACTTTTCTTGAATAATCCTTTCAATCCTTCCAAAGGGGTGTATTGATATTCTGAATACTGTGAACTCTCCTCTGGGGATGTTGGATGACCTTCTTGATTCGCTCCTGAAGGATTCCAACTTTTTATCCATGTGTGATGAATCTGGGTGCCAATACCTGTAACCTTCAAAGTGGTGGTTGAAGAAAGCATAACAGAGTAGGGTCCTTCCCATATGGGAGTTAAGGTGGGGATATTGTTATGAATAGCCTTTACTAACACCATATCTCCAGGATTATATAGAGAGACCTTTCATTTTCCTTATATTGTGATATTCCATTATATAAGGATTGTAGTTATGTTTAGAAAGAAGCTAAATTGTTGTTGTTCAGTCACTCAGGCATATCTGACTCTTTGCAATCCCATGGGCTGAAGCATGCCAGGCTTCTCTGTCCTTCACCATCTCCCAGGGCTGGATCAAACTCATGTCCATTGAGTTGGTGGTGCCATCCTACCATCTCATCATCTTTCAGGCCCTTTGCCTCCTGCCTTCCATCCTTCACAGCATCAGGGTCTTTTCCAATAAGTTGGCTCTTCACATCAGGGGACCAAGTATTGGAGTTTCATATATCAGCATCAGTTCCTCCAATGAAGATTCAGGATTGATTTCCTTTAGGATTGACTGGTTTGATCTCCTTGCATTCCAAGGGATTCTCAAGAGTCTTCTCCAACACCAGAGTTCAAAAATATCAGTTCTTTGGCACTCAGACTTCTTTATGGTCCAATCCTCACATCCATACATAACTACTGGAAAATCATAGCTTTGACTATACAGACCTTTGTTGGAAAAGTAATGTCCCTGCTTTTTAAAATGCTGTCTAGGTATGTCAAACCTTTTCTTCCAAGCAGCAAGCGGCTTTTAATATCATGGCTGTGTCCCCATCTGGAATGATTTTGGAGTCCAAGAAAACAAAACCTGTCACTGTTTCCATTTTTTCTCCATCTATTTTCCAATAAATGATGGGACCACATGCTGTGATCTAGCTTCTTTTGATCTTTTGATTGTGCTTAGAAGTTAAGTTGCCATCCTATAACCTTTTCTCATGTCTCCCAGCCATTTTACAATGGACCAGATGTATGGGCTGAAGATGAATGATCACCTGTTGTTTTTCCTTCAGGCATATTGAACAGGAGTTAATTACTACCTTTTCCTGGATCTGAGTGCTGATAATTTATCAGATGAAGGACACATTCCACTGATAGCCAGGAATTCAGGACAAAGGGTACAGTTTTAGTTTAATAGAGTGGGATGTTTATGAAACCAGCTGAGGTCTCAGAGTTCCTACACTCACTAACAATTTCTACCTCACTCTCTTTGGAAATGGAGATGCTAACTGCCAATGAGGAAATGGGAGACGACTGCTCTGGCTTCTTTGAGCTGGACAGGGGCATCGTTAGGGAGTGGCAGTTAGGTTTCCACACATTGGACGTTCTAGTGGAACTTGGTATATTATCTTTGGTTCCATTTCCATAACCGTTACCATCTGAAGCTTCTGTGGGAGACATTGCAAAGCAAGAAAGATGATTTAAAATACAAGGGCCAAAAAGTAATAAGAGTAAAATAAGAGGATCAGAGTCTCCACCAGGGGGAAGTTGATATCAAATTCAGTAAGGTGGTCCCAAAAGAAAGAGTGGGGCAGTCATTGCATGGACTTGACTTTATAGATCCTGGACTTTTCTTGAATAATTCTTTCAATCCTTCCAAAGGGATATTGATATTCTGAATACTGTGAACTCTCCTCTGGGGATGTTGGATGACCTTCTTGATTTGCTCCTGAAGGATTCCAAGTTTTTATCCATGTGTGATGAATCTGGGCGCCAATACCTGTAACCTTCACAGTGGTGGGTGAAGAAAGCATAACAGAGTAGGGTCCTTCCCATATGGGAGTTAAGGTGGGGATATTGTTATGAATAGCCTTTACTAACACCATATCTCCAGGATTATATAGAGAGACCTTTCATTTTCCTTATATTGTGATATTCCATTATCTAAGGATTGTAGTTATTTTTAGAAAGAAGCTAAATTGTTGTTGTTCAGTCACTCAGGCATATCTGACTCTTTGCAATCCCATGGGCTGAAGCATGCCAGGCTTCTCTGTCCTTCACCATCTCCCAGGGCTGGATCAAACTCATGTCCATTGAGTTGGTGATGCCATCCTACCATCTCATCATCTTTCAGGCCCTTTGCCTCCTGCCTTCCGTCTTTCACAGCATCAGGGTCTTTTCCAAAAAGTCGGCTCTTCACATCAGGGGACCAAGTATTGGAGTTTCATATCAGCATCAGTTCCTCCAATGAAGATTCAGGATTGATTTCCTTTCAGGATTGGTTTGATCTCCTTGCATTCCAAGGCATTCTCAAGAGTCTTCTCCAACACCAGAGTTCAAAAATATCAGTTCTTTGACACTCAGACTTCTTTATGGTCGAATCCTCACATCCATACATAACTACTGGAAAATCATAGTTTGACTATACAGACCTTTGTTGGCAAAGTAATGTCCCTGCTTTTTAATATGCTGTCTCAGTTCAGTTCAGTCGCGCAGTCGTGTTTGACTCTTTGCGACCCCATGAATCGCAGCACGCCAGGCCTCCCTGTCCATAATCCTCGGTGTGGAGAAAGGGGAATCCTCCTACACTACTGATGGGAATACAGATTGGTGCAGTCACTATGGAAAACAGTAAGGAGGTTCCTTTTAAAAACTAAAAATAGAGCTACCATATGATCCAGAAATCTCACTCTTGAGTATACATCCAGAAAAGATGAAAACAGTAATCTGAAAAACTACATGCAACCCAGTGTTCACAGAAGCATTATTTATAATAGCCAAGACATGGAAACAATCCAAATGTTCATCAACAGACAACTGGTTTAAGAAGATGTAGTTTGTATATGTCAGAGAAGGCAAGGGCAACCCACCCCAGTACTCTTGCCTGGAAAACCCCATGGATGGAGGAGCCTAGTAGGCTGCAGTCCATGGCATAACTAAGAGTCAGACACGACTGAGTGACATCACTTTCACTTTCACTTTCCTGCACTGGAGAAGAAAACAGCAACCCACTTCAGTGTTCTTGCCTGGAAAATCCCAAGGATGGGGGAGCCTGGTGGGCTGCCATCTAATGGGGTTGCACAGAGTCGGATACGACTGAAGCGACTTATCAGCAGCAGCAATGTGTGTGTGTATGTATGTATGTGTTATGTGTGTGTGTGTGTGTGTGTGTGTACATAAAGTGAAGTGAAAGTCACTCAGTTATGTCCAACTCTTTGCAACCCCATGGACTATAAAGTCCATGAAATTCTCTAGGCCAGAATACAGGAGTGGGTAGCCTTTCCCTTCTCTAGGGGATCTTTCCAATCAGGGATTGAACCCAGGTCTCCCACATTGCAGGGTCTCTTTACCAGCTGAGCCACAAGGGAAGCCCAAGAATACTGGAAAAGCGACTTATCAGCAGCAGCAATGTGTGTGTGTATGTATGTATGTGTTATGTGTGTGTGTGTGTGTGTGTGTGTACATAAAGTGAAGTGAAAGTCACTCAGTTATGTCCAACTCTTTGCAACCCCATGGACTATAAAGTCCATGAAATTCTCTAGGCCAGAATACAGGAGTGGGTAGCCTTTCCCTTCTCTAGGGGATCTTTCCAATCAGGGATTGAACCCAGGTCTCCCACATTGCAGGGTCTCTTACCAGCTGAGCCACAAGGGAAGCCCAAGAATACTGGAGTGGGTAGCCTATCCTTTCTCCAGCAGATCTTCCCAATCCAGGAATCAAACCAGGGCCTCCTGCATTGCAAGTGGATTTATTACCAACCTAGTTATCAGGGAAGCATATACACACACACATACACACACAGTTTATAGGATTACAAAAATATATAATTAAAATATACAACAGTAATAACATGAATTTCAGGGGCATAAATGGGTAGAATATTCTAAGTTTCCTTTATTGTCTTGATGCAGAATAAAGATATTAATTTCAGACTTCCTTTAAGAAAACATGTTAAAATTCCTAGAGTATTATAAAAACAGAAAATATAGTTTATAACTTCCAAACAAGAGGGGAACAAATGGAATAAGAAAAAATAATCCAAGGATAAGAAAAGAAACTAGAACATGGAAAAGGCAAGACAAATAAAATGCACAAAAGAAGATGGCATATTGAAAACTCAATATATTTGTGATTACAATAAATAGATTAAAAGCTCCAATTAAAAAAACAGACTAGCCAACTGGCAAAAAAAAAAAAAAATTAAAATCTAACTGTCTGCAAGAAACGCATGTCTTTAGGATAGATAAAAGTTGAACATTATAAAGAGAGAGAATTATGTCACATTTGATAGTATTGAATACTTATTTACTTAAAATCTTTTTCCCTCCTGTTGTTGGGGGAATCAATCTAACAAATCTCCTGCTGCTGCTGCTAAGTCTCTTCAGTCGTATCCGACTCTGTGCGACCCCATAGATGGCAGCCCACCAGGCTCCCCAGTCCCTGGATTCTCCAGGCAAGAACACTGGAGTGGGTTGCTATTTCCTTCTCCAATGCAGGAAAGTGAAAAGTGAAAGTGAAGTCACTCAGCCATGTCTGACTCTCAGCGACTCCATCGACTGCAGCCTACTAGGCTCCTCCGTCCATGGGATTTTCCAGGCAAGAGTACTAGAGTGAGTTGCCATTTCCTTCTCCAACGAATCTCCTACATTTATATAATTGTTTTTCAGTGTCCTAAATTGAATTCTATCATCTACCCATCTCTTACTCTTGTGCTTCTCAAAGTTTGGGCTTCAAACCACGTGCAATGGAAACACCTGTGCCCTACTCCGGACCTACTAATTCAGAACACCAAGTCATGAGTATCAGGGTATCAGCCTTTTAACAAGGTCTCCGAGTTGATTTAAGTATGAGAATTATTGATTTAAATGTTGACCCACAAGGTTCTGTCAGTCCTTGTCTACCTTCTGTTACACATGCACCAAAAATCACATCCAAAACTTCCACCAGTTATTGTTATTAACAGGATGTGTAAGCTGCCTTACCTCCACAATCCCCATCCCTGCCAAAAACTATAATCCCACCTGACACAAAGAGTACTTATCTGAATGAATGTGATGATTCTTAAAACCGCTTTGTCAACCAAGACCTAACTTATAGGCATCATACCTGCATGTGCATCAATCCAATGGACATGTCCACCTGGATGTCCTAAATTACCCTGAATCTATCAGTTAGGATTAAATTCAGCTAACAGTAACAGAAAGGCCTAAAATAGTGGTTTATATAACACAAAGTTTATTTCTCTCAAATAACAGTCTGGAATAGGTTAGTATAAAAATTCTGCTCCACAAAGTTCTGAGAGAGTCTGGCTCTTTTCTGCTTTCCACTTCAAAATGCCTAGAATATGGTTCCCATTTTATAGTTCAAGATAGAGCTCCATCCAAAACAACCACATTTCTAACAACGGAACAGAAGCAAGAAGGGAGAAGGTTACATTCACCTCTCTGTAACACACTATCTGTGCTTTTATCCCACTGACAAAGATTTAAGTGTCAAGACCATAACTACCTGCTAAAGCTAGAAATCTAGTCTTTATGTTAGGCAGCCAAACTGTTACTAAGGTGAGAAAAAGGGAGGAGACCAGATACTGAACAACAATAGCATTCTTGACTATACCTTCAGAAGTTACCATGTCCCAACTTGAACTCATCAGTTTGTAGAACACATTGTGCAATTTACACCTTTTTGATGTCTCTATCTCCTACCTTTATCTCCATTCTGCCTGGCAAACTCCTTCTCCTCTCTTAATACTCATATCATGAATCTTTTTGTGAAGTGTTCCTTTACCCAACCACCTTTACCACCAGCCTAAACAAACCAGATGTCTTTCAGCCACCTTCGTATCTAGCATATATCTCTATTTTTACACTGTTAATTTTGTATTGTATCTTTTTAAAAGTCTATCCCTCCATTCATCCCTCTCCCAGTAGAAGGTGAACTTCTTGAGGGCAGAGACTATGCCTTATTTTAGTACCATATGCACATAAATCTGTATCATACTAAATTTTACAAAAATCAACCATTAACATCTGTTACCTAAAATTATGACAGCAGGGAATGGGTAAAAAGAGGTACCTAATAAAAAGAACACCATGGTATGTAGTACTGTAGAATAATGGGATGTCTTAAAGTTCCAAATTACGTAAGATTCTACTAGCAGTTACAAGAATATTATGGCTATATGCTCATACTTAAGTACTGCCTTCCTCCACACACGTTATCTATTCATTTCCTACACTCATCTTTCTTTTCCTTCTGGTATAAATTAATATAGTGGGGTAAATTTTAAGTAGATTTATATTTGACTCCACTAATAAGTTCACATTTAACTTGGATCAAACGATTGGGTTCTGTGCTTAGACTCCAGTTAAATCTCAGCAGTTATTTCATCACAGAAGACTGGGTTAGGTATGTCTATGTCCTTGGAAGAGTCAACCAAAGAGCTTCAATATTTTGATGTATTTTTTCTGAAAGAAAATATCTAGGCTAGATAACATAGTATTCAACTTAGGAAGCACAGCATTACAACTGATAAACACTTGACTGAAATAACATACTAAATAATATACTAATTTATAATGGCTTTCATAGTCAAAAATTTTTAACATGCATAATAAAATCTTTATAGAAGTGAAATCTTATCACTATCAAAGCACCAATTTAACTTGAAAAATCAACCAAAATCACGTAAAACATGTAAACAATTGCTATGCCCAACCTTTAAAAAAACTTCAAGATATTAACAATGGAATGCCATGTGTAATTTTAAGTAGAATATCAACTATAAACGTAGCTAAGCACCCCAAAATGCTTACAGTAGCAAAGCTTCAATGGTGTAAATGTGGCCTGCAGCTTTGCCCATATTGGCCAGTGTGGTCTATCAATTCAGACCATGATATTGTGCTGACCCTCAAGAATTCTAATCATAACTTTTTACTCGAGTTCTCTAACCTGAACAGTGTCCTCACTGTTCTGCCTGCTGTTCCTCAGTTGGGCATGAAGTCCTACCCTCAGTGTCAACAGCAGTTAAATCTAACGTCAATAAAATAAAAGAACATGTATTAGTTAGTTATTATCTTACCATTACTTCCTAGTGGTTGTAATGTATCTCCTGTCAGGTTACACCACCCAACTGGGAAAATATCTCGACAATCATACTTGCACCAATAATTGAAAGCTCCGCTCCAGCCATCAAATGTGATATAAACTTCATCTCCTTTAACATTTCCAATAGTTGCAGGGCAGATCAGATAAGGGTTCTTTCTGTCTACAGCTTCAAGTTTCATTCCCACTTGAAAATTATTTAGAGGTGGCTTTGGTGGTTCCTACCAAAATATTAAAAAAAAAGTTTTCATTGTTAAGATGTATTAAGAAGCATTTGCTCAACTGTATTTTTACAATCTTCAGCAACCAAAAATTAAGCTTCATGTTTATCAATTAAATACAGGAACAGACAGTTCTCACAGATCCCTTTTGAAACTCTGCTCTACAATATCTCACTTACTCTGGAGCATAGTCAAGAACCTAGAAGAAAACAAAACCAGCCTGATGGTCATTCATTCATTCAAGAAATATGTATTACATACTATGTACCAGGAATTTACCATTCATAGGTGAACAAAAATATCAAGATCCCTGTTCTTGTAGACAATCTAATAGTGGTGGTAGCAGTGGTTGGGAGGCTAGACAGGATGAAGGGGAGGAAGCAGTAACAAGAAATTTGAAAGAGGGAGTCAAACAAACCTAAAAATATGTAAATTATAGAGTAATTTGAAAGATAATCCCAAAGAGAAGGAACAGCAACAGATAATATCTAAAAAGAAACTCAGAATATAAAATGTAGATACAAGAACATCAAAGTCACTGTCTGGGGTCATTTATGATATATAATCCAGAAACAAATATTTAAAAGCATTCCTTAATTACAAAAAGCTAAAGTATACAAATGCTAACAGGATTCTTAGACCAAGAGCTACATTAAAAGCAACTCATCTTTTTTTCCACTCTGCTTTTTATCCCAGTAAATGGCACCATCAGCAACCCAGTTACCCAAGTCAAAAACCTGGAAATGGCCCTATACCTGTGGTTCTCAGCCTGACTAAACATTAGAATTTCCTGGGGCCACACTGCCAGAGATATTGATTAAACACGTCTGACATGGGGCCTAGGGCACATTTTAATTGCCCAGATGATTCTACTGTGCATCCAAGGCTGAGACCCATTACCCTAGTCGCATTTTCCCCCTAACACTCACATTCAGAGACTACAACCTGCCAATTCTATCCCCTAAATCTCTAGAATAACAACATTAAAAGTTAACTTTCTCTTCATTAAGACTTCCAGAAATCAGAAAATAAATAATATTAGGGAACACATTATAAAAAGGTTAACCTTCAATTTCCTCTATTTCTTTGCATTGTTCACTTAAGAAGTCTTTCTTATCCCTCCCTGCTCTTCTCTGGAACTCTGCATTCAGTTGGATGTATCTTCCCCTTTCTCCTTTGCCTTTCCCTTCTCTTTTTTTCTTAGCTATTTGTAAGGCCTCCTCAGACAACCACTTTGCCTTCTTGCATTTCTTTTCCTTTGTGATGGCAAAGCAGAGACATCACTTTGGTGACAAAGATCCATATAGTCAATGGATCTTTCCATTAGTTTTTCCAATAGTTTTTCCAATAGTCATGTACAATTTTAAGAGTTGGACCATAAAGAAGGCTGAGTGCCGAAGAATTGATGCTTTCAAACTTGGTAATGGAGAAGACTCTTGGGAGTCTCTTGGACAGCAAGAAGATCAAATCAGTCAATCCTAAAGAAAATCAACCCTGAAAATTCACTGGAAGGACTGATGTGGAAGCTCCAATACTTTGGCCACCTGATGCGAAGAGCTGACTCACTGGAAAAGACCCTCATGCTGGGAAAGATGGAGGGCAGAAGGAGATGGGAGCAACAGAGGATGAGATGGTTGGATGGCATCACCGACTCAATGGACGTGAGTTTGAACAAACTCTGGGAGATAGTGAAGGACAGGGAAGCCTGGTGTGCTGCAGTCTGTAGGGGCGCAAAGAGTCAGACACAACTTAGTGACTGAACAAAAACAACCACCTTCAATTGTTGAGCATATGCAGTTTAAATATTCTCTATATATTCATTTAATTCTCACAACAGACCTATGAAGCCAGTGCAGCTATTATACTCATCTTGCAGATGATAAAACTAATGTACAGTGGCCTAAGACTACACCATAAGTATCAGAGCTAGATTTTAAGTCTAAGTAGCCAACTTTCTGGAACACTCTACACCCCAACATCTGCCAAGCCAATTCCAACTCTTTCGCACCTCAAAGCCCAGTTCTCCTGGTCTCTTTAAAGCTTCTCTGAACAATGCCTGCTATTCCGAGGCCCACCAAAGTGGCACTCGTCTTCAATTGTGAAACTATTAAAATATGTTTACTCTTCTGAGATCTTTTTCATATTGTTATTTCCAGCACAGTACTCAATGGCAAGCATTTTTTAAATGAATGAACCAAAGAATCACCTGGAGAACAGTAAACAAGCTCTGAACTACCTCTTTCAACAAGATATAATTTTTAAAACCTATCTGGTAGATGAGTTCCTTTTAAAAATGTCCCCTTTAAACCCATCTCATCATCCCATGCTTTCTCTGATCCCTTAGTCGTGTCTGACTCTTTGCGACCCTACGGATTGTAGCCCACCAGGCTCCGTGGAATTCTCCAGGCAAGAATACGGGAGTGGGCAGCCATTCCCTTCTCAGGGGATCTTTCCAACCCAAGGATCAAACCCGGGTCTCACGCATTGCAGGCAAATTCTTTACCATCTGAGCCACCAGGGAAACCCCTATTTCTTCTAAATTTCATGAATACCCTATCAAATTTTCTTACACAAATAAGTGTTAATAGAGCTCTAGAAGAAAACAAATTTTAATTTGTTTCATAACAAATTAACTTTTTTCATAACATAGTAAATGAAAGGGCTTTAACACAAAACAACCAACCTCCTTCCAGATTTACATAATTTGCAAAATGGTTCCCTCTGCTGTCAACAAAAGGTAATGATACAAAAGTTGCTTTCAGATATGTTTTAAAAGAATATAGTTTGTCATTATCCATTCTTGAATGACTTCCTAAACACAAAGATACAATCTGCAAAAGCAAAAGCTTAAATAAAAAGGGATCATTCTCTTTTCTTTTACTGTTAGGAAAATGATTCTGTTCTAAAAGGTGGCTAGCAAAGAATGGCCTTTTAACCTCCCTTTTTGCTTACCTACAATATGGTTCTTCTTACAGGCTATTTTCCCCTACATCCCACTGATTGAAGCCAGTCTTAGCATTATCTACATTACCCTTCTGCCTGAAATATTTTTACCCTTGTAGTCTCAAGGTTCATTGTCTCCCTTTCTTCACATCTTCACTCAAATAGCACCTTCTCAGCAAGACCTTCCTTGCCAAACTATCTAAAACATCACCCCTTTGTTCTCCTTAGCATATACAATATCAAGCATAATACAATGCATTTATTATGATTTACTATAAATTTACTCAGCTAGAAGGTAAGCTCCATAAAGGAAGGAGTCTTCTATAGCTAAGTTTACAGCTATATTCCTGGAGTCTACCTCTGATCACAAACCCCTATCCTTAAATTTCTACTTCCTTACTTTTAATCAATTACTTCTTTGATTTCATCAAGAATTCTAGTCCTTTAACCTTCATTTATTCATTTATAAATATTTACTGAGTGCCTACTAAGTCCCAGACACTACTGAAGGTTCTTGATTATATTGGGTTGGCCAAAAAGTTCATTCAGATTTTTCTGTACACCAACGAACTTTTCGGCCAACCCAACATTAGCTGGCAAAATAAACAAAAAACCCCACTTGTGCACTGCTCACATGCTAGTAAAGAGAAAGATAAGGAACATAATAAGTAAAATATATTTTATGTTATAAATGATAAATGCTTTGCAGAAAGAGAGAGCAGAGCAGAGTTTAAGGGAGATCCAGAAAGCAATGTAGGGGAGGGGTTGTGAGATTATAAATAGGACAATCAGGGCTTCCCTGGTTGCTCAGTGGCAAAGAATCTACCTGCCAATGCAAGAGACATGGGTTTTATCCGTGATCCGGGATAATCTCGCATGCTGTGGAACAACTGAGCCCATGTACCACAACTATTGAGGCTGCATTCTTAGAGCCCAGGTGCCACAACTACAGAAGCCAGTGTGCCCTAGAGCCTGTGCTCTACAACAAGAGAAACCACCACAATGAGAAGCCTGCACACTGCAACTAGAGAGTGGTCCCTGCTTACCAAAACTAGAGTAAAGTCCGTGCAGCAACAAACACACAGCATGCACAGCCATAAATAAATAAATAAAATTCTTTAAATAAATAGGGAAATCAGGATGAGCCTCATCTGGAAGGTGACATGTGAACAGAAGCCTGAAGGAGATTATTAGCCAGTTATCTAGAGGAAGAGTGCTTTAGGCAGAGACAACAGCTAGGAACCAAGGCCCTAAAACAGAGACGTGTCTGAAATGTTCAAAGAACAAGGAAGCAGAGTGTGGCTAAAATGTAGTATGCAAGTAGGAGGGCAGTAGGAAACAAGGTCAGAGAGATAATGAGGGGTCATATCATGTAGAATTATGGAGGCCACTGTTAAGAACTCTGGCTTTTACCCTGAGTAAATCAGGGAACCCCTGGATGACTTTGAGGAGAGGAGTGATATAATCTCACTTATGTTTTAAAAGCAATACTCTGGCTGCTATGTTGACAACAGACTGTAAAGAGATCAATAAAGAGGTTATCAGTAATCCAAGTGAGAGATAAGGGCAGCTTGTACCAGTCTGACAGCAATTGAGATGGCAAGAAGTAGTTGGATTTCAAATATATTTTAAAGATAAAGGAAATGGGGTTTCCATATGGACTGGATGCAGTGTGACAGAAATAATCACCAAGGTTTTTGGCTTAAGCAAATGGAAAGACAGTTGCTATTCCTTGATATGGGAAAGGCTGCAGGTTGAGCAGTTTGATGTCTATTAGACACATCCCCAAGGAGGAATACTGAGTAGGTGGGCTGGATATAGAAGTCTGAGTTGGGAGCAAAAGGTCTGGACCAGAAATATAAATCTGAAAGGCATCTGCATATAAACTGTACTTAAAGTCAGGAATTAGATTAATCACCAAGAAATTAATACAGATCAGTTTCTCAAACAAGATACTATTGTCATTTGGGATCAGAACATTCTGTTGTGGGGGCTGTTCTGTGCATTGTAGGATGTTTAGTAGTATCCCTGGTCTCTACTCACTAGATATAAGTAGCACCCCCCCACACACTCACAGTTGTGATAACCAAAAACATCCCCTGTTGAGAATTACTGTATGAAGAAAAGGACCAAACACTCAACTTCTATCATACCCTTTCACATCCAGGTTACAGAGCATCATATCACCATTTTCTTCTCAGCACCCCAAACCAACTTATCCCCTTGTCCTGGTTCTATTATCTCCAAACCTTAGTTCAGTATCACCCTCCACTTTACCTATTTATACTTAGCTGCTGAGCACTGCTGGATAAAATTCCCACATGCGTATTACACATGCAGTGCTACACATGTTTAGTCTTCGTCCTCAGGTGAACCCTCCAAAATACTGTCATATGTCCCTAGGTCAATCCCCCTCCCATCCCATATGGCAGCTATTCCAAACCTTTATCATTTGCCTTAAGATCAGTGTTTCCTCATTGAATTTTATTTGTTAACTGACTTTCTCCCCAACCACAGAGTAAGCTCTCTGCCTTGGTGGTGGAATATAGTAGACTTTCAGTCTTGTATGCCTTTGTCGGTTTCCCATTTCAGAGTAAACTGAGGCCATTAGGAATGAACTCTAACAATATTCTGCCTTCACGATTATAAACGTCACTATCTGAGGACACTTTTCAGTTGGTTTTCGGTTCTTGCTAATGTAACTGATGAACTTCCTCTATAAAATAGTCAAGAATCAGCTTTCCTTTTAACTGACCTCTACTAAGTTCCTGATATGGGTACTTATATATTATAAAGGTGAGTGGGTATTTCTCAAGGTTCTAAACTTGACACTCTTCTCTCCTCTGTTTTGCCTTTGAACTGGCTCATTCATGCTCAAGGCTTCTATCACTACCATTTAAGCTAAGAAATCCCAAATCCATGTACCCAAGCCAAATCTTATTTCTAAATTCTAAATATTTCATGTCAATGTCTGGTGGTAGTTATTCCTCCTCAAACTTGCCAGAGGTACTTTTCAACATGTCAAAAACTAAACCCATCTTCTCCCTAAGTATTCAACTTCCTGTACTTCTCATTCTTTCTTCATTCATTGAACAAATATGTAGGTACCAGGACCTAGGATAGGCAATGAGAATACAAAGTAATATTAACTTCTCAAAAGGAACTATACTCTAGGAAGCAACAGAGAGTGAAAATAATAATACAATCCAATATCTACAAAGACTGACATATGCACAAAGTGCTACAGAAGTTTAAGAATAGAGAGGTGAAATTAGGGAAGGTATCTTGGAGGATTTAATGCCTGAGATGAATGTTACAAGAAAAATAGGAGCGAACCATAGATAACCAGTCTTTTTAAAAGGGGAACATGGTATGGACAGGCTATTACAAGCAATTTAGAACTTAAGATCAAAAGCAAGAATTGGCAACTATAAACCAGATCACAGGGTACCTTAAAGGCCATATTAACAAACATATTTCATCCTGAACGAAAATGGGAACTTCAAAGGAGTTTTAAGTATGGAATAATGCAGCATGGCTTCTGTATCAGATATTTCTAGCGTTGTATGTAAGGGTGTTAGAGGCGTTATAAGGCTAATTGAATAGTCCAGACAAGAGAAAAGCCTGCAGGAGTGGTAGTAAGTAGGAAGAAGAGACACAACAAAGATAATTAGCAAGCTAAGTAGGTGGGCCTTCCTAATTAATCCGCTATCCAGAGCGCAGGGTCGAGAAAGAGTGGAGATTTAACATGGCTCCTAGTGAAGTTTCAAGCTTGGCTGAAAAAGGCACCCCACAAGTAAGTAAAAGAAAAGAAATCCAATAGAAATACAGGCAAAGGCTATAATCAGCCAATTCACAGAAAAATAAAAGGCCATTAAACACATTTTGAAAGTTCCATTTCACTGGTAATTACTTCCATACAAATTACAATGGGATACCATTACCATCCCCACCTCCAAAAAAGATTCACCAAATTTTAAAAGATGGATAATATTCAATGCTAATAAAGGTATGGGAATGTGAATATATCTAAACACTAATACTAGAGAATAGTTTGGAACACACTTTTTAGGTGCAATTTAACAATGTAGTTAAACACTACTTGAAGGACATTGGAATTCTACTTCTATTAATAAGAGTGTAGCCATTCATACTTATATAAAAAGTTCTATACAAGAATGTCCACTGTAGATGATTTAAACAACAATATGGAGACAACCTAAACATTAATCCTTCAGTTCAACTCAGTTCAGTCGCTCAGTCGTGTCCGACTCTGCGATCCTATAAATCACAGTACACCAGGCCTCCCTGTCCATCACCAACTCCCAGAGTTCACTCAAACTCACATCCATCGAGTCGGTGATGCCATCCAGCCATCTCATCCTCTGTCGTCCCCTTCTCCTCCTGCCCCCAATCCCTCCCAGCATCAGAGTCTTTTCTAATGAGTCAACTCTTCGAATGAGGTGGCCAAAGTACTGGAGTTTCAGCTTCAGCATCATTCCTTCCAAAGAACACCCAGGGCTGATCTCCTTCAGGATGGACTGGTTGGATCTCCTTGCAGTCCAAGGGACTGTCAAGAGTCTTCTCCAACACCACAGTTCAAAAGCTCAATTCTTCACTGCTCAGCTTTCTTCACAGTCCAACTCTCACATCCATACACGACCACAGGAAAAACTATAGCCTTGACTAGATGGACCTTTATTGGCAAAGTAATTTGTCTGCTTTTCAATATGCTATCTAGGTTGGTCATAACTTTAGGGAGAGGTTAAATCAGTTATGGTAATCCATACCACAGAAGAGAGCAATACAACCTAAAATATGTACGAAACAAAATGGAAATTTCCAAAGCATACACACTTTAGGGGAAAAACTAAATCATAGAATATATTCCAATTTACATTTAAGAAATAAAAGTCCATATATGTTTGTAAATGCACAGATAAAGGTCATGAAGAACTTTTTAGAGAGAAGAGTAGAATGGAAAAATGGATAGGATAAATGGGCACTCATTTTCCACTTTAGTTAAGGATATAGCTTGATTCCTCCACACACACAAAGATAAATTACTTTTATAATTTTAAAAATGAAAAACACAATGTATGTGACATGTGACGTGACTAGCTGATAAAACAATTATATAATTAAAATAGATCCAATGGCTTTTCTAAAGCCACAGTCTAAGCTAATAAGTATTTAATAAAGACTATTATGAAACATCTCTTTTGTTATTAACTATTGTCAAAAACGCTTTACACAGTGCCCAAAAGGACTGCATTCACTTGTGCCCCTTGCTGGTAAGGCAAGCCCACTTATAGCATTTCATGCTGCTCAAAGCTGTACTCAAAGAATTTTTCTCTGCAATGCAGAAATCATGTCAATTGACATTTCACATCTTTGTACATTTAATCTTCTTGAAAAAGTTTTAAAACTATAATCAATGTTTACCATTCCTGATACAAATGGCTGTAATAAAATTTAAGTGACTGAAAAAACAATGAGGACAGAGTGAAAAATTTTGACCCATAATTTAACTAAAACTTAGCTTTCATTCACTGTTTCTTAACACAGTGTACTCTCTTTTAACATTTTCTCAAGAGCATAAACTATTTTTGGAATTTTCCCTCTTTGTATATAACAAGTATTTCCTTATAAAAAGAAATTCTTTCTGATGACTGTTTTTAACATTCTTTTACTTCTGCAACCAAATCTGTCCAAGTAACTTTCAAGTTTTCTTGTCCCATTATTTTCTCCATATCAAAGAGATGACTAACATTGCAAACTGAGAAGTTTCATTTCTGAAGGTAAATAAAAAATAATAACAAACATCTGCTTCCAGTAAAGTACCCATTTGTATCTGAGGTCAAGAAAGAGGTACTAATTCACTTTGACTACTGAGTGATGAAAACTGAGCCTTTTTTATGACTCACTGTTACAGGCTGAACTGTGTCTCACCTTCTATCCCACCAAAATACATATGTTTAATTCCTCATCCAATACCTCAGAATGTGACTGTATTTGGAGACAGGGTCTTTAAAGAGATAATTAAGTTAAAATAACGTCATTATGGTGGATTCTAATATGACCAGTGTCCTAAGAGGAGGAAATTAGGACACAGGTATGTAACTAATGTAAAAACTCAAAGAGGAGAAGATGGCTGTCTATAAACCAAGAAGCATGAGAAAGTCAAAGTGAGAAAATAAACTTCTGTTTAAGCCACTGTTATGAAATGAGTTACATCTTTTCAAAATTCATAAACTGAAGCCCTAATTCCCAATGTGAGTATACTTAGAAGCGGGGCCTTTAAGGAGGTAACAAAGGTTAAGTGAGGTCATAAGGGTGGGGCTCCAAATCCAGGACTTCTTTACAAGAAAAGAAAGGAAAACCAGAGATTGCTCTCCTTCCACCACATGCACAGAGCAGAGGCCATGTGAGGACACAGTTTAGACTATAAGCTGAGAAGAGACACCTCACCAGAAACCAGCCCTGATGAAACTTTGATCTTGGACTTCTAGCCTCCAGAAATGTGAAAAAATAAATTTCAGTTATTTTAAGCCACTGAGTCTGTGGTACTTTTTGCTACAGCAGCCTGAGCAGACTAACGCATTTGCCAATCAAGCAGTTTGCAAAGTACTTTCGATACACATTAGAGAAACAAAGCATTTAAGAATCCCCACTAAATCAAACACACACACACACACACACACACACAGCCCAGTTGATGGAAGCTTTTTATAACATCTTTCTTACCTTCTTAAAGAATGCTTCAGGTGCCATTTCAGATCCAGTCAGTGTTCGCAAGAGGAACATTGGCCAAGATGATGTGTTCATCTGGTACCCTGTTTTATAAAATAAAGCAGGTATTTTTTAAAAGCTTCTCTGTGATATTACAGCAAGTTGGCATAAAAAACGTTCCATTTACCATTCTTCTCCAAAGAATGACTTTCTTATTGAGGAACGCAGGAAATGTGCTAGAGGAGCAGGTGCACCCTCCAATCAGTGCTACTGCATCCGCTGTACTGTTAGAAGAATGCTACAGTGGGGGTAGAAATTCTTATTTTTAAAAAGCCACTAGCTAGGGTTCACAAACATACAGATATATGCTGGGAATGGGCCATAATACTAGGAAAGATCCAATTCAAAACCCAGGAGAGCTTCCATTCCCCACCAACCACCACACATGCAGAGTAAAAAGGCTGCAAAAGACTACCAGCCCCTTTTTCCTCAGAGCTTCTGCCTAACTTCCTTTCAGAAAGACAGTTTTCTGTCAAACTCAGTAAATGTACACTTATGATGGTGCATTTCACTGTATGTAAATTTTATCTCAAAAGAAAAACAAACTGTAAATAAACAGTGAACTCTGGTTAGTGATATGCATGCTAAAGGATTTAGGGGAAATGTACTGATGTCAATAACTTATCCTGAACTGCATTTAAAAATATAATTCACTGATGAACTGACAGAAAGGCAAGTAAGCAATAAAGCAAGTATAGTAAAATGAAAACGGGTAGAATGTAGGTAGTGGGTATGTGGGTGTTCACCAGAAAATTCTTTCACCTTTTCTGTATGTTTGAAATTTTTCATACATTAAGTTGGGAAAAAAGACAGCTCTCACTTTAGCAGTCCCTACACACACTAAATGATCTTATACTAGGATTTGTATCAAATGCTATCAAATAGACTCAACATGTGTATTCTCTAGAGATCTCATCAATTAACGGTAACTATCACAGCATGTGGCATGTGCAGCAAGGAGCAGGAGTCTGCTAGCCTTACTATTTTCTGGGAGCAATCTGTTACATGCAATACTTGCCTGCCTTGATGCCAGAATTGGTTGGTGAGAACTTGGCATGTATCTCTGATGAATACATGCATTAAGATAGGGAGGCACATGAATCACATTGCTAATGGGTCCATCAATAGCATAAAATATACAAGAAAGTTCATCCAGAAAGTCATTTTATAATAATCATGTATCAAAACACCCTTAATCTGACTAGGAAAATAATTGTTGCTGGGGAATTGTAAAGGGTTGTTACATACTCCCTTAAAATAAATCAGTATTACTAGTGATACCTAATATTAAATAGTTATCCAGAGCATGGATTCTCCACACTATTGTTAGAATAGAGCATGACAATCCTTCTCTGGTCCTTATGCCTTTCTCTTAACCTGTATCTTATCCTATTACGTGAGGTACCATGACTTTTTTTTTAATTTAGCATTTTCCTTAATTCTGAATTGCCTAGAGTCAAACACAGATCAAAGTGCATGTAAAAAATTCAAACACAGCTAAAACTAATTCATGATATTAGGAAGTCTGGACAGTAATTACCTTTGGAAAGGAGGAGGATATGACTGGGGATCAGCAGGAATGGGGCTTCTAGGGTGCTGACAATGCTCTCTTTATTTGGGTGTTGGTTTTCATACATGTTCATTTATAAGCTCAGAGAAGGCAATGACACCCCACTCCAGTACTCTTGCCTAGAAAATCCCATGGATGGAGGGGCCTGGAAGACTACATTCCATGAGGTCGCTGAGGGTAGGACACGACTGAGCGACTTCACTTTCACTTTTCACTTTCCACTTTCCCACATTGGAGAAGGAAATGGCAACTCACTCCAGTGTTCTTGCCTGGAGAATCCCAGGGATGGCGGAGCCTGGTGGGCTGCCGTCTATGGGGTCGCACAGAGTCGGAACGACTGAAGTGACTTAGCATTTATAAGCTGTACATTTTTCTCCATGTATGTTAAAACTTTAAAAAATAATTTTAAATAATAACCTTTAACATTTAAATAAATAAACCTTTTAAAAAGTAAAACTATATAAGTTGTGTTATAATGGAAACTAAACTATTCAAAAGCATCTCATGAGCAAATCGGCAAAAATTGTATTTTTTTATTATGTGGTGTCACAATACATACTAATCAGCACGTATTGCTATATATTTCATATTTTTAATTAATAAACTCTAAAATTAATTTGAAGAATGATTATAAATTTTGCTGTGTTTGAAATGCTGACCATCACCATAGTTATGTTTCCTTTAAACAAAATACAAACACATATTAGCATACTGTCAATAGAGAAATAAAACCCAAACAAGGAAGCACTAAGCCTCAGATGTATATCTGTTACAGAAGTCTGTATGATTTAAGATATTATAAAAATAAGCAATAAAAAAATTTGAATGTTATGAAGAAAAGGGGAAAAGCAGAAAACACACATATCCTAAACCATCTTCTTGGGAATAATACATACTTGATTAGTTTTTAAAAATATTTTAAACCAAGTTAGTATTAATTAACCATTAGAACAAAGACAATATAAAACAATGTTGCTAGAAAGAACAGTTATTATTGTCTTAAATTTTTTATTCTCATAGCATCTTTCACTAGTTGGAGACAAAAAAATTGTCTCACTGTGCATTATAATAGAACATTTACATTTTAGCATTATAAAAAAGAAACAAAAACCAATACCCACCATTCACTCAGAATGTGTAAGTAATAAACTAAATACTTATATTCTACAGAATACCATGGTACACCAAAGTATTAAAACAGAAAAATTTCTGCACAAAATTAGGGTCACATACTTTGTTTCTTTTAAAAACTTGGTCAAAGTCAAGAATTTCATATTAAAAACCTTTGCTGAAGAGTTCCATCAATCTCTTCCTTTACAAAGACCTAATGTAACTGATTCCTACCCCTCTCACTAGATTTCTTCCCACACAGGTGTAATGAAATTCCCAAGCCTGACACTGGAGTCCCAGTGTAAAATCATCTCCTTCTACCGTGCTAATCCCCATAACAAAAAGGATGAATGGCTCATTAGACAATACTGAGGGAGGAAGTGACTCATATCAAATGCTACAAACTTCTCCCCCAGAAGGGTTTCTGAATCTGCATGTGTAATTTGCTTTTGACATTTCAAGTTTTAAGGCAGAAGGAGTCTTGCTCTAGAGTGGGGAACCTTTAGCCACACATATGCCAAAATATGTACTTAAATGAAACTCTATACCACAGTAACCACCTGACCGTCTGTTTGCCAGAATGCCCAGAAGAGATTTTTAAAAGGTCAGTTAAAATTATTTCTACTGAATATTACATTAGCAAGAATATTTTGCTTTAAAACTGTTTATCCTTACCCAGTGGAGGCTGAAGTAAGTCCCCTTCCTTTTCACATGTCCCAACAGGCTGTATGTCTGGAGAATCAACCAGCCGCCAAAAGTCATTTCGGTTATCACTACCATCCAATCTTAAACGCAGCCTGGCACCTGTAACTCCAACAACTGTAGCAATACATACTGAAGTCGTATTGCGAGGGTCATGGGCTTCCAACTTCATGCCAACTTTGAAGTCATTAGCTGGCGGAATCTTAGACTATATACATAAACACATACAAATAAAATTCTGTTAAAACTCTTTAAGTGTAGGAAAATCAAACGGTCAGTTATGTTACCAGAATACATGAGGAACATTTTAAGCAACAGTTGGTGAACAAAATGAGAGCTGTAAGGGTTAAGAAAAAGATCTCCAAATTCTCTCCTTGGCTTGACACACAGCCTGACATGGTTGCCCACTGCTCATCACTCATTCATCTGCCCACTTCCAGGCAAACCAAATACAACCTCTAAAATGCATCCTGAGTGCCTTTCTAATATAAGAATTTGATTAGGCCTTTACTCTTAAAGTAAGCCAAAAGGCAGCTTACCACTGCCTAATGTAAAGTCCAAACAGCAGTATAGTTTAAAAGCCACCACACTTTAACCTCACTCCCATACTTAGTGCTCTATCTACTTAGTGCTCCAGCCACCCATACCATCCCTCGACACTCAGGTTCTTTTATGTCCATGTCTCTTTCCTTTGGATGTTCTCTCTGCCTGGAATATCCTTCCCCTCATTACAACTACCTCAGATAGGACCTCTTCTGTGGGCCCTTTCCAGTATAGTTATCAAACTTTTTATCATTAATTATTTACATGGCTGTCTTTCCCTCCAGATGGGCAGTCATAAGAGCTTAGTATACCTGACATAAAGTAAATTCTTAATCAATGAATGCAAAGAGACCATCTGGTTCTTAAGCAGCACTGCCATAATCCCACAATCACTTCACACTAATAGAACCTAATAACACATTCCCTTCAACAAGTTAATAGTTTACAAAAATAAATATAACATGGTATCTACAGAATTTTGGCATACCTGTCTGAAATACTCTGAAGGAGCACTTAAAGATCCAGTCTCTTCCAAGTATTTTTTCCATTGAAACTTATCTGGAAAAAAACATGCAAAAATAGGTGGTTTTTTTGGTTTATTTTTGGGCCCCGCCAGCATAGCTTATGGGATCTTAGTTTCCCAGAGAGCAAACCCAGGCCCATGTCAGTGAAAGTATCAAGTCTTAACCAATGGATTGCCAGAGAATTCTCAGGGTTTTTAAAACATATATAATATGTATACTAACTTTCAGGAATAAAATGGATTTTAGTTCCATATATCTTTAAAGAAATACTTCTCAAAGGACAGATACAAACTTCCTCATTTGACTACCAGCATGGAAATAAAAAATAAAACCATTTCCTGATAATAATGGTTCTGATATAAATGATTTTCTTGATGTAATGAGGACTGCATCACAGTGATTCTAAAAACATGAACTCTAGAAACAACTAAAGGACTTTTTATAGAGTAATAGCAAATTCTACTCATATGTCTCTAATACAAATTTACTCAAAATATGTCTTTATCATTTCATCTCACTATCTGAAGCTATTTCTTTGTTTTTCACAGGGATCTAAAGATGTGTGGCATGGCAGAAATAAAGCATTAATTTATGGAAAGAAAAACTCTGAGAACCAGCATTGTTTCTTGACTATTAGATCTCCATCCAAGGTGTCAGAATATGGTGGAAGAATAAAGCAGAAACCAGTCATCAGTGCAATGACTAACACAGATTGTTGTAACAATCTATATTTTCTGTAAACTCCTTCTGTTCTTTCTCTCACTTAGTCTTGACGACATATAATGCTAGAAGTAAAGGTCAGAAGGCAATACACTTTTCCTGGACACTTCAGTTCACTGTGTCAGTCACAATGCCCTAAAAGACTTGACAGCAGTATTAAAGCTACTATTAACTCATATAAACTTTAATTCTCATCAAACATGAGGGTTTTTTTTTCTATACGCCCTCTTTAATCTCTTTACTATAAAAATATTAGGGCGCCACAGTTCCCTCCCTAGGGGAATCTGTGTTACTAGCCCCTTATACATTCTTCAAAGGCTGTAACAGTTCCACTTACACACACACACATTCACACACTGCTGATAAATGTTTAACAGCCAGCTTTCCAGAAAATACAAACAAGAAGCCTGACTGGAACTGTTAGTGTCACAACAAACTGTGGAAAATTCTTCAAGAGATGGGAATACCTGACCACTTTACCTGCCTCCTGAGAAATCTGTATGCAGGTCAAGAAGCAACAGTTAGAACTGGACATGGAACAACAGACTAGTTCCAAATAGGGAAAGGAGTATGTCAAGGCTGTATATTGTCACCCTGCTTAGTTAACTTATATGCAGAGTACATCATGTGAAATGCCGAGCTAGATGAAGCACAAGCTGGAATCAAGATTGCCGGGGGAAATATCGAAAACCTTAGATATGGAGATGATACCACCCTTATGGCAGAAAGTGAAAAACTAAAGGGCCTCTTGATGACAGTGAAAGAGGAGAGTGAAAAAGTTGGCTTAAAGCTCAACATTCAAAAAACGAAGATCATGGCATCTAGTCTCATCACTTCATGGCAAATAGATGGGGAAACAGTAGAAACAGTGGCTGACTATTTTGGGGGGCTCCAAAATCACTGCAGATGGTGACTGCAGCCATGAAATTATAAGACACTTACTCCTTGGA
>SJXQ01009804.1:317305-341512 GCA_006408695.1 Aepyceros melampus | reverse complement strand
ACTCCAGTACTTTGGCCACCTCATGGGAAGAGTTGATTCATTGGAAAAGACCCTGAGGCTGGGAGGGATTGGGGGCAGGAGGAGAAGGGGACGACCGAGAATGAGATGGCTGGATGGCATCACGGACTCGATGGACGTGAGTCTGAGTGAACTCTGGGAGTTGGTGATGGACAGGGAGACCTGGCGTGCTGCGATTCATGGGGTCGCAAAGAGTCGGACACAACTGAGTGACTGAACTGAACTGAACTGAACTATTTCTATGAAAATATAAAATGCATTATATTTAACAAGCTGGGATTCTATTTTTGGCTTTTTTTCATCTATATTTTATCATGGAAATATAAGATTTGTTACTAAATGAGTTGCTGCTGCTGCTAAGTCATTTCAGTCGTGTCCGACTCTGTGCAACCCCATAGACGGCAGCCCACCAGGCTCCCCCATCCCTGGGATTCTCCAGGCAAGAACACTGGAGAGGGTTGCCATTTCCTTCTCCAATGCATGAAAGTGAAAAGTGAAAGGGAAGCCGCTCAGTCGTGTCCGACTCTTAGCGACCCCGTGGACTTCAGCCCACCAGGCTCCTCCATCCATGGGATTTTCCAGGCAAGAATACTGGAGTGGGGTGCCATTGCCTTCTCCGACTAAATGAGTTACTTCTTACCAAAAAGAACTATTAGTATTACTATTTTTTCATATGGTAAACACAGATATCAGTACCCTTATTTTGGGCAAGAAATAGAGAAAAGAGAAAAGATATAGATCATGAAATTATAAACTCTATCATCAATGAATTTAAAGCCAAATGATTTCATAGAGCTGCACAGTTTCTAGAATAAAGAAAAGTGAAAATATTTCAGAGGTTCGAAGGAGGGATGGGGGAAAGTTGCCTGAAGTTTAGGTTTGATGATTTTAAAACCTGACTGCAATCTTGAACATTTCACACACCAAATGATGTGGATGATGAGGTCCATGTTTCTTCTGCTTGAGTTTGAGTGGGTTTGTGATTGATTTAACCAATAAATCAAAAGGGAAGTTGGGCTTCCCTCATAGCTCAATTGGTAAAGAATCTGCCTGCAATGCAGGAGACTTGGGTTGGGACATCCCCTGCAGAAGGAAATGGCAATCCACTCCAGTATTCTTGCCTGGAGAATCCCATGGACAGAGGAGTCTGGCAGGCTACAATCCATGGGATCGAAAGAGTCAGACACAGCTTAGCAACTAAACCACCAACCAGCACCAGGTTGGTGGCGGACAGACTAACCAATAAAAGATGGCAGTCCCAAGGCTGTGTGACTTTTAGATCATAGGAATTCTGGGGTTCTCAGAGCACCTATGAAGACCAACTATGCTGAACCCACCTTGTTGGCAAGGCCACTTGTAGGTACTCCACAGTCCTAGAGGGGCCCAGACATCCAGCTGTCCCCACCAAGGCCCTAATCATAGAACTGAAACTGTCTTGGGCCGTCCAGGCTACCGAAAGACCTTTATGACGCCATGTAGAGCAGAAGAAAGACCCAAGCAAATCCTGCCCAATATCTGACCCACAAAACAACAGTCTTCGCTTTAAGTCACAAAATTTGAGGATAGGTTGTTATGCAAACAAAAGAACAAAGGGGAAAGCATTTTAGAATAAGTGGTATAATTACTTTTCTTATAAAACAACATGTTCTTAAAAACAAGAACATAATACTTCTTAGTAATGGTTAAGGACAAATGATCCAGCAAAATGCTAAATAGCAATAAGCTGATATTGAGTGTTTTTTCTTTGCCTTCAGGATATTTTTGGCCCCAAGGGACACCTTCAACTGTAAGAAGAGTAATTGGAAAAGGAAATATGGCAGAGAGAATACAGTAAAATTCCTTACTGTAACATACAATTAACTGAAACTTCTATGCATCTAAAGTTCAAACAACCAAAAGCTCAAATAGCAGATAAATTGTCTGTATCTTGTTCCTTGTCTCTCTTTTTATGAAAAAGAGACAAGAAACAAGTAAACAGCTGTTGTTATCATTTTATTAAAAAAAAGAATCAAGCAGTGTCAGGCCTTCTCACCATGACATAAATTTTAGAATCATAATATTAGGTAAAATATACCAGAAACTTATTTATGAATAACTGGAAAAACAACAAAATCCTGAAACTATAACTATCCCTTCTGCCTCCGTAGTACTACATGTTGGCAAGACATGTTTATTTCCCTCAGTACTTGCCTCCTGGTCTAGTAGCCGGGACTCCACACCTCCACTGCAGGGGGCCCAGGTTCCATCCCAGCTTGGGGAACTACGATCCTGCATGTCACATGGAGTGGCCAAAAGAATAAATAAATTACCTTTTTAAAAAAGCCCATTATTCTGATAAAATAAAAGATGTTTATTTCCCTGAAGATTTATACAATTCTGGGGTTCAAAAAGAGCCAGTAAAGATAATCAGAATAGTTTCCAGAACTATCTTAACATAGGACATTTATTTTTCTAATCCTTTTCAATTTACTCATTTCTCAGAGACTCTCCATTTGTTTAGTTTTCAATTCAAACATTATGTTGAATCCACTGAAAGATAATTTTTATTTGTTGAACTTGGCTTCTTAATATGAAATGCAATACTGCACAAATACACATCTGAAACCTTGTAATCTTTTGCAAATGAAAGCATGGCAAGTTATCTAAACACATGAATGCATAGGAGAAAAAGCCAAAAAATATTACGTATATTTATTTTTAATCAGAAAATTGAAAAATACAGAACACACAGAAAACACTATGTTTTGGTTAAAGATCAAAACAATTCCACTAATAAAACAAACTGCCTTCTATGCAGAAGAGATGCTACAGATAATGGTAGTATTGAGTTGATTAATAGTTACATGCACTAAAATCCTGATTAAAAAGCAGTCAGTATGACAATACTATAATTCTCACCTCCAAAAGAGTATTAAATTTTACTGATAGAAGGTTGGTTAAGAAAGCTAATACCTATCAGCTTCTACATTTCAGTTCAGTTCAGTTCAGTGGCTCAATTCGTGTCCGACTCTTTGCGGCCCCATGGACTACAGCACGCCAGACCTCCCTGTCTATCATTGACTCCCGGAGTTTACCCAAGCTCATGTCCATTGAGTCGGTGGTGCCATTCAACCATCTCCTCCTCTGTCGTCCCCTTCTCCTCTTGCCTTCAATCTTTCCCAAATCAGGGTCCTTACAAATGAGTCACTTCTTCGCATCAGGTGGCCGAAGTATTGGAGTTTCAGCTTCAACATCAGTCCTTCCAATGAACACTCAGGACTGATCTCCTTTAGGATGGACTGGTTGGATCTCCTTGAAGTCTAAGGGTCTCTCAAAAGTCTTCTCCAACACCACAGTTCAAAAGCATCAATTCTTCGGTCTCACCTTTCTTTAAAGTCCAACTCTCACATCCATACATGACTACTGGAAAAACCATAGCTTTGCCTATGACAGACCTTTGTAGGCAAAGTAATGTCTCTGCTTTTTAATATGCTATCTAGGTTGCTCATAACTTTCCTTCCAAGGTGTAAATGTCTTTTAATTTCATGGTTGCAGTCACCATCTACAGTGATTTTGGAGCCCCAAAAAATAAAGTCTGACACTGTTTCCACTGGTTCCCCATCTATTTCCCATGGAGTGATGGGACCAGATGCCATGATTTAGTTTTCTGAATGTTGAGCTTTAAGCCAACTTTTTCACTCTCCTCTTTCACTTTCATCAAGAGGCTTTCTAGTTCCTCTTCACTTTCTGCCATAAGAGTGGTGTCATCTGCATAACTGAGATTATTGAGATTTCTCCTGGCAATCTTGATTCCAGCTTGTGCTTCATCCAGCCCAGCATTTCTCATGATGTACTCTGCACATAAGTTGAATAAACAGGGTGACAATATACAGCCTTGACATACTCCTTTCCCTATTTGGAACCAGTCTGTTGTTCCATGTCTAGTTTTAACTGTTGCTTCCTGACCTGCATAGATTTCTCAAGAAGCAGGTCAGGTGGTCTGGTATTCCCATTTCTTTCAGAATTTTCCACAGTTTGTTGTGATCCACACAAAGACTTTGGCATAGTCAAGCAAAGCAGATATAGATGTTTTTCTGGAACTTTGTTGCTTTTTCCATGATCCAGCAGATGTTGGCAATTTGATCTCTGGTTCCTCTGCCTTTTCTAAATCCAGCTTGAACATCTGGAAGTTCACAGTTCATGTATTGTTGAAGCCTGGCTTGGAGAATTTTGAGTATTACTTTACTAGTGTGTGAGATGAGTGCAATTATGTGGTAGTTTGAGCATTCTTTGGCATTGCCTTTCTTTGGGATTGGAATGAAACTGACCTTTTCCAGTTCTGTGGTCACTGCTAGTTTTCTAAATTTTCTGACATATTGAGTGCAGCACTTTCACAGCATCTCTTTTAGGATTTGAAATAGCTCAACTGGAATTCCATTACCTCTACTAGCTTTGTTCGTAGTGATGCTTCCTAAGGCCCACTTGACTTCACATTCCAGGATGTCTGGCTCTAGGTGAGTGATCACACCATCGTGATTATCTGGGTCATGAAGATGTTTTTTGTACAGTTATTCTGTGTATTCTTGCCACCTCTTCTTAATATCTTCTGCTTCTTTTAGGTCCATACCATTTCTCTCCTTTATTGAGTCCATCATAGAATAAAATGTTCCCTTGGTATATCTAATTTTCTTGAAGAGATCTCTAGTCTTTCCCATTCTTTTCTTTTCCTCTATTTCTTTGCACTAATCACTGAGGAAGGCTTTCTTATCTCTCCTTGCTATTCTTTGGTACTCTGCATTCAGATGCTTATATCTTTCCTTTTTTCCTTTGTTTTTCACTTTTTTCACAGCTATTCGTAAGGCCTCCCCAGACAGCCATTTTGCTTTTTCTCATTAGTTCTTTTCTTGGGGATGGTCTTGATCCCTGTCTCCTGAACAATGTCACGAACCTCCGTCCATAGTTCATCAGGCACTCTATCAGATCTAGTCCCTTAAATCTATTTCCCACTTATACTGTATAATTGCAAAGAATTTGATTTAGGTCATACCCGAATGCTCTAATGGTTTTCCCTACTTTCTTCAATTTAGATTGAATCTATTCACTTTGGATATGATCAATGTTCTTAATCATTATAAGATATTTCATGAAATGTTTGAGATGTTCAGAGATCTGGAAAACTGAAGAGATGCTGGAGATTCTTGGGCTTACAGAACATTGCTGTGAAACTTTGTTGACCCAAAGCCATACCATGCCTGACAGAAAGAAGAAAGCTTTCGTGAGAGTGTTATAGATGAATGCCTACCAGATGGTACTACACTTTCTTATGAGTCCTTCCATAACCAGTCAGTTTATCATCTGAAATCCCATAATGAATAATAGAGAGAGGAGGAATGCTTATGATGGCTGATTTTCCTGGGGCTCTAGTATCTTTCTGGAACATATCAATGCACAATTGTGGCAGTAAGTTATTCCAACCATGTCAAACATTCCAGAGCAGCCTGGTTTTGTATGAAAACTTAACCATTAGCTAGGAGGAGAAGAGCCTTATGTGGTCACAGTCTCACAGGGATGTTACAAATCCTGAATTAGGACAAAGAAGACTAGGTTTTTAAGTTTTCTGTTGACATGGTTTTCTCCAACTCTGATTTAACATTCAGTTCAGTTCAGTTGCTCAGTCGTGTCCGACTCTTTGCAACCCCATGAATCGCAGCACGCCAGGCCTCCCTATCCATCACCAACTCTCAGAGTTTACCCAAACTCATGTGCATCAAGTTAGTGATGCCATCAGCCAGCTCATCCTCTGTCATCCCCTTTTCCTCCTGACCCCAATCCCTCCCAGCATCAGGGTCTTTTCCAATGAGTCAACTCTGCATGAAATGGCCAAAGTTTTGGAGTTTCAGCCTCAGCATCAGTCCTTCCCATGAACACCCAGGACTGGTCTCCTTTAGGATGGACTGGCTGGATCTCCTTGCAGTCCAAGGGACTCTCAAAAGTTTTCTCCAACACCACAGTTCAAAAGCATCAATTCTTCGGCGCTCAGCTTTCTTTATAGTCCAACTCTCACATCCATACATGACCACTGAAAAAAACAAATCCTTGACTAGACGGACCTTAGTCGGCAAAGTAATATCTCTGCTTTTTAATATGCTATCTAGGTTGATCATAACTTTCCTTCCCAGGAGTAAGTGTCTTTTAATTTCATGGCTGCAATCACCATCTGCAGTGATTTTGGAGCCCCAGAAAATAAAATCTGACACTGTTTCCACTGTTTCCCCATCTATTTCTCATGAAGTGATTGGACCGGATGCCATGATCTTAGTTTTCTGAATGTTGAGCTTTAAGCCAACTTTTTCACTCTTCTCCTTCACTTTCATTAACAGGCTTTTTAGTTCCTCTTCACTTTCTGCCATAAGGGTGGTGTCATCTGCATATCTGAGGTTATTGCATTTCTCCCAGCAGTCTTGATTCCAGCGTGTGCTTCTTCCAGTCCAGCATTTCTCATGATGTACTCTGCATATAAGTTAAATAAGCAGAGTGACAGTATACAGCCTTAACCTACTCCCTTTCCCATTAGGACTCTCATAGAAACGTTTCCCTAGCAATTATTATGTTTTTTTTTTATTGTCCCTTTTAATTTTTATTAAATTTTTATTAATTTTTTATTTAATCTTACCTTGAAAGAGAGGTGAGAGATCCTGCATAGATCATCAGTGTGTGCGTGTTAGTCGCTCAGTCATGTCCGACTCTTTGCAGCCCCATGGACTATAGCTTGCCAAACTCCTCTGTCCATAACATTCTCCAGGCAAGAATACCGGCGTGGATTGCCAGTTCCTTCTCAAGGGGATGTTCTCCACCCAGGGACTGAACTCGAGTCTCTTGCATCTGCTGCATTAGCAGACAGATTCTTTTATTATTATTATTATTTATTTATTTTTACTTTACAATATTGTATTGTTTTTGCCATACATTGATATGAATCTGCCATGGATGTACATGCGTTCCCCATCCTGAACCCCCCTCTCACCTCCCTCCCCATCCCATCCCTTTGGGTTCTTTACCAGTAGTGCCATCTGGGAAGTCAGTGACCAAAGTTACCCTGAAAACTCTTTTTATATTGCCTTCTAGTGGCCAAATCTTTGCCTCTGGCTGTTAATGTTGTACGCTTTATAGATTAAAATATTTAGATACAATGTGTCCATCACCAATTTCTGTCAGTATAGGAAAAAGTACCATTTCTAAGAAGTGATTATGAACAGTTTATGCAGAGGCAACTAACTGGGATATTTGATCCATTTCTCTGTCAACTTTGGAAATAACTACAAAATAAAATTTGTACTGGACAGAAGACCAGTAACAACCTGGGCCTCTCTGGTAGCTCAGTAGTAAAGAATCCACTTGCCAATGTAGGAGACATGGATTCAGTCCCCAGTCTGGAAAGATCCCAAAGGCTGCAGGGCACCTAAGCGCTGTGCCGCAGCTGCTAAAGCCTGGGCACGCTGGAGCCTGTGCTCAAGAGAGGCCACTGTGATGCGAAGCCCAGGTACCACAGTGCAGCACTCACTGCAGCTAGAGAAAAACTGATGCGGCAATGAAGACCCAGCACAGCCAAAAATAAATAAAGAAAGAAATATTACATCTTTAAAAACCTCAGAAATCAAATCAAAATAAAAGCATTTTTTAGAATGATTTTTTTTCACCTAAAACTATTTGAGATTTTTCAGAGACTCTGGAAAATGACAAAAATGTATTTTTTCATCTTATAAAAAGACGGGTATTATCAACACTTAGGCTCTTTTTATACTCCATACTTCTTAATTGACTCAAGATAATTTAAGAATTGCATGAGAAGAATTGTCAAATCTACCGATACTTCATATTAGTAGAATGCATTTAGTATAAATATTGCAAAGATCGTACACTTTGCAAACTAGAAAAGAAAGCCTTTGAAGATGTATCAATGTCCTCATTGCCCATGATGCTTCCATCCTTAGGAGAATTATTGATCTTATTCTTAGGAAATAGTCACATATTTTTACCCCAACGGGGGTACTAATCCTCCTTATGAGTTTACTAGCTGTTGTAATACATTAACCACAGCCAGTTAGTTGTATCACTACAAGGTAGTTCTTTCCCTGAATGCTTCCTGAAGATTCTGCTATAAGCAATAAGATGAGAGTTTAGTCCTCAACAAAATGCAGTCTCAGTGTCTTGGGAAGGACTGTACAATTCAAAGTTGAATCTCTGGGTACTGGATTCTGAGCTGTCAGCAGTTAAAAGACATTCAGACTCTACCTGAGGACTGGGCTGAGATTTCCAAGGTTCTTTGAAGTCCAGAGGCAGATGACTTCAGGAAAGCAGAGTGGTAATTCAAAATCCAGAGGTACAAGAATTCGTTATAGAACTGAATGAACTAATGAGAGCCATTTAATTGTCCTGTGGTCTGTGCTTTAAAAAAAAAAATTATTGGTATTCTTCATATATATTTTTCTTTCTTATTGTGCTTATAATGCTTAGTTTAGCTGAATGAGGAAGCACATTCAAAAGAATCCAATTTTTTTTACTGTGTCTTATTGTTTTTCATGGTTTTATAGTTACTTCCATAAGCTCAATAAGACTCTCTCTTCCTTTTACCAGATAAAATTGGACCAAACATTGGTACTACTGAGGCTTGTATGTGGGTTGTCATATTTGAGACTAGTTCTTGACTAGTTATTGTAACTAGTCCCCCTGAAGGAACAAGGGTTGTACTTTCTAGGTGGAATCAATACCCACAAAGCCAGTGCAGACAAACTGGCTTGATCTTTTTCCATGACTGTCGGAATCCCAGCATCATAGGTGGTAGGCAGGCCAGGCACCTTGGCAAACCTGGGGGATCTTGAACAAAGATGATTTCACCCCATCTTGAGGTAGTGTAAGTTGGAGAGAGTTTCATGGGCTTGGTTTCCCAGCCTTGGAATAGATGAACAAATAATAGAGACCTTTCAGTTCAGTTCAGTTCAGTTGCTCAGTCGTGTCCAAGTCTTTGCAACCCCATGGACTGCAGCACTCCAGGCTTCCCTGTCCATCACCAACTCCCAGAGTTTACTCAAACTCATGTCCATTGAGTCAGTGATACCATCCAACCATCTCATCCTCTGTTGTCCCCTTCTCATCCTGCCCCCAATCCCTCCCAGCATCAGGATCTTTTCAAATGAGTCACTTCTCTGCGTCAGGTGGCCAAAGTATTGGAGTTTCACCATCAGTTCTTCCAGTGAATATTCAGGACTGATTTCCTTTAGGATGGACTGGTTGGATCTCCTTGAAGTCCAAGGGACCCTCAAGAGTCTTCTCCAACACCACAGTTCAAAAGCATCAATTCTTCAGCTTTCTTTATAGTCCAGTCTCACATCCAAACATGACTACTGGAAAAACCATAGCTTTAACTAGATGGACCTTAGCAAAGTAATGTCTCTGCTTTTTAATGTGCTATCTAGGTTGGTCATAACTTTTCTCCCAAGGTGTAAGCATCTTTAATTTCATTGCTGCAGTCACCATCTGCACTGATTTTGGAGCCCAAGAAAATAAAGTCTGTCACAGTTTCCACTGTTTCCCCATCTATTTGCTATGAAGTGATGAGACCGGATGCCATGATCTCAGTTTTCTGAAAGTTGAGCTTTAAGGCAACTTTTTCACTCTCCTCTTTCACTTTCATCAAGAGGTTTTTTTGTTCCTCTTCACTTTCTGCCATAAGGGTGGTGTCATCTGCATATCTGAGGTTATTGATATTTCTCCCAGCAATCTTGATTCCAGCTTGTGTTTCTTCCAGTCCAGCGTTTCTCATGATGTACTCTGCATAGAAGTTAAACAAGCAGAGTGACAGTATACAGCCTTGACGTACTCCTTTCCCTATTTGGAACCAGTCTGTTATTCCATGTCCTGTTCTAACTGTTGCTTCCTGACCTGAATACAAATTTCTCAAGAGGCAGGTCAGTGGTCTGGTATTTCCATCTCTTTCAGAATTTTCCACAGTTTGTTGTGATCCACACAGTCAAAGGCTTTGGCATAGTCAATAAAGCAGAAATAGATGTTTTTCTGGAACTCTCTTGCTTTTTCCATGATCCAGCAGATGTTGGCAATTTGATCTCTGGTTCCTCTGCCTTTTCTAAATCCAGCTTGAACGTCTGGAAGTTCACAGAGAATGAAGCCTGGCTTGGAGAATTTTGAGCATTACTTTACTAGCATGTGAGATGAGTGCAATTGTGCGGTAGTTTGAGCATTCATTGGCATTGCCTTTCTTTGGGATTGGAATGAAAACTGACCTTTTCAGGTCCTGTGGCCACTGCTAGTTTTCCAGATTTGCTAGCATATTGAGTGTAGCACTTTCACAGCATCATCTTTCAGGATCTGAAATAGCTCAACTGGAATTCCATCACCTCCACTAGCTTCCTTCGTAGTGATGCTTCCTAAGGCCCACTTGACTTCACATTCCAGGATGTCTGGCTCTAGGTGAATGATCACACCATCGTGATTATCTGGGTTGTGAAGATTTTTTTTGTACAGTTCTTCCATGTATTCTTGCCTCCTCTTCTTAATATCTTTTGCTTCTGTTAGGTCCATACCATTTCTGTCTTTTATCGAGCCCATCTTTGCATGAAATGTTCCTTTGGTATCTCTAATTTTCTTGAAGAGATCTCTAGTCATTCTCATTCTATTCCTCTATTTCTTTGCACTGATCACTGAGGAAGGCTTTCTTATCTCTCCTTACTATTTTTTGGAACCCTTCATTCAAATGGGTATATCTTTCCTTTTCTCCTTTGCTTTTCACTTCTCTTCTTTTCACAGCTATTTGTAAGGCCTCCTCAGACAGCCATTTTGCTTTTTTCTATTTCTTTTTGTTGGGGATGGTCTTGATCCTTGTTTCCTGTACAATGGCACGAACCTCTGTCCATAGCTCATCAGGCACTCTATCAGATCTAGTCCTTAAATCTATTTCCCACTTCCACTGTATAGTTGTGAGGATAGGGATTTGATTTTCTAGCTTAAGTAGTTACTTAATAATCCCTGCTTCTAGGTTTGCTGAGCAAAGTCAGGAAAGGAGGCTTTTAAAAAATTGCTCATGAACACCATTGTTGCCCCTAGATTAAAAATATGGCCAAACATAAGGAAACTAGAGTTTTTTTAAGTAAATAATTATTTTTGAATATAATTTATGATAAGAGACGGGGCGGGGGGAATGTTAAGTAAAATTATCCCAAACATGCATGTGTTGTGCTGTGCTCAGCCACTTTAGCTGTGTGCAACTGTCTTGCAACCCTTTGGATTGTAGCCCACCAGGTTCCTCTGTCCATGGGATTCTCCTGGCAAGAGTACTGAGGTGGGATGCCACCCCCTCCTCCAGGGATCTTCCTGACCCAGGGATCGAACATGCATCTCCTGCATTGTTCGTAGAGTCTTTACCGCTGAGCCACTGGGGCTGCTAAGTCGCTTCAGTCGTGTCCGACCCTGTGTGACCCCATAGACGGCAGCCCACCAGGCTCCTCTGTCCTTGGGATTCTCCAGGCAAGAACACTGGAGTGGGTTGCCATTTCCTTCTCCAGTGCATGAAAGCGAAAAGTGAAAGTGAAGTCGCTCAGTTGTGTCCGACTCTTTTCTGACCCCATGGACTGTAGCCCACCAGGCTCCTCTGTCCATGGGATTCTCCAGGCAAGAATACGGGAGTGGGGTGCCATTGCCTTCTCCAGAGCCACTGGGGAAGCCCCACCAAACATGCATATTCTTTTTGAAAATATCATTGCTGTGGAAATTTTTAAAATAAGAAGGACTATGAAGCAATAAAGCAAAGTTAGTCATAGATTTATACTAAGAAAGATTGTTAGATTACCTGCTATGTTCAATAATAAAATGATGCCCATTTCAACTTACCACATATATTGCTTGTGCTCCTGAACTATAATTTCCCACACATCCTCCTCTGTCTGCCATCTGTCTCCTGGAGGCCTTAAACATCAACGATCAGTAGAGCTACAGACACAGCCTGACCAACTAGAACACCAGATAACTGATTGACTAGGAATGGCGTAATTGGGGATAGCAGAGGATAAGCAGTTGGCTTGTTCTAGCCACCCATGTCGGGCTAAACCTCATTGTATCAGGGAGTGTCCACCTGTTGTGGGAAGGTGATTATTTTTACATTGCTTCAGGGGAGGGTCTAGAAGATTATCACTGGTCATCTTTCAGACCTAAGCACACGGTGAAGTGAGAAGTCAGCTTTCTGTACATGTGTCTCTCATGTAGAGGCTAGATGTGCCTGGTGGGGTTCTACCAAACCTGTCCTGGCTTATTGTCATGCAATAAGAATGCTTCATTGACAATGAAAAAATCAGAGATTGACGTGAAACTGGTCAGGACGTGGTTCTCCAGAGCAAAAGGAGACAGAGGATCTCCCTTCTACTCTGACCTTATGATAGCATTCCAGTGTCATTCTCAAAAGTTCAGTCCCGGGTCTGGGATGTGCAAAGGCTGGCCTGGGGCTCAGTTGGGAGAAGAGATGGAAGAGAATTGAAACGCAGACACAGATAAGAGCTGCAGATGGTAGAGTGGCGGACTTTTACTTTATTTCTTGACCCTGTGAGCGCAGTGAAGATGAACCAGAGAAACTAGAGAGATGAAGGTTGAATAAGATCGCAGGGGACAGGAGCCCATTTCTGTCTGTAGAAATGATAGTCAGACTTCTTTAAAACACAAGATTTTCTAATACCAACTTTAAAAATTTATTACTCTTCAGTAAATCTCTGTTCCTGTCAATCTTTATAGAAACAGATACATTCACCAAATGCCTTAGCTATAAGTTTTCTTTTTCATTTTGTTTTATTTCATGGAATGGCTGTCTGGGGAGGCCTTACAAATAGCCGTGAAAAGAAGAGAGGCAAAAGCAAAGGAGAAAAGGAAAGATATAAGCATCTGAATGCAGAGTTCCAAAGAATAGCAAGAAGAGATAAGAAAGCCTTCTTCAGTGATCAGTGCAAAGAAATAGAGGAAAAGAACAGAATGGGAAAGACTAGAGATCTCTTCAAGAAAATTAGAGATACCAAGGGAACATTTCATGCAAAGATGGGTTCGATAAAGGACAGAAATGGTCTGGACCTAACAGAAGCAGAAGATATTAAGAAGAGGTGGCAAGAATACACGGAAGAACTGTACAAAAAAGATCTTCACGACCCAGATAATCATGATGATGTGATGACTAATCTAGAGCCAGACATCTTGGAATGTGAAGTCAAGTGGGCCTTAGAAAGCATCACTACGAACAAAGCTAGTGGAGGTGATGGAATTCCAGTTGAGCTGTTTCAAATCCTGAAAGATGATGCTGTGAAAGTGCTGCACTCAATTTGCCAGCAAATCTGGAAAACTCAGCAGTGGCCACAGGACTGGAAAAGGTCAGTTTTCATCCCAATTCCAAAGAAAGGCAATGCCAAAGAATGCTCCAACTACCGCACAATTGCACTCATCTCACATGCTAGTAAAGTAATGCTCAAAATTCTCCAAGCCAGACTTCAGCAATATGTGAACCGTGAACTCCCTGATGTTCAAGCTGGTTTTAGAAAAGGCAGAGGAACCAGAGATCAAATTGCCAACATCCGCTGGATCATGGAAAAAGCAAGAGAGTTCCAGAAAAACATCTATTTCTGCTTTATTGATTATGCCAAAGCCTTTGACTGTGTGGATCACAGTAAACTGTGGAAAATTCTGAAAGAGATGGGAATACCAGACCACTTGACCTGCCTCTTGAGAAATCTGTATGCAGGTCAGGAAGCAACAGTTAGAACTGGACATGGAACAACAGACTGGTTCCAAATAGGAAAAGGAGTACGTCAAGGCTGTATATTGTCACCCTGCTTATTTAACTTATATGCAGAGTACATCATGAGAAATGCTGGACTGGAAGAAACACAAGCTGGAATCAAGATTGCTGGGAGAAATATCAATAATCTCAGATATGCAGATGACACCACCCTTATGGCAGAAAGTGAGGAGGAGCTAAAAAGCCTCTTGTTGAAAGTGAAAGAGGAGAGTGGAAAAGTTGGCTTGAAGCTCAACATTCAGAAAACGAAGATCATGGCATCTGGCCCCATCACTTCATGGGAAATAGATGGGGAAACAGTAGAAACAGTGTCAGACTTTGTTTTTTTGGGCTCCAAAATCACTGCAGATGGTGACTGCAGCCATGAAATTAAAAGGCGCTTACTCCTTGGAAGAAAAGTTATGACCAACCTAGATAGTATATTCAAAAGCAGAGACATTACTTTGCCGACTAAGGTCCGTCTAGTCAAGGCTATGGTTTTTCCTGTGGTCATGTATGGATGTGAGAGTTGGACTGTGAAGAAGGCTGAGCGCCGAAGAATTGATGCTTTTGAACTGTGGTGTTGGAGAAGACTCTTGAGAGTCCCTTGGACTGCAAGGAGATCCAACCAGTCCATTCTGAAGGAGATCAACCCTGGGATTTCTTTGGAAGGAATGATGCTAAAACTGAAGCTCCAGTACTTTGGGCACCTTATGCGAAGAGTTGACTCATTGGAAAAGACCCTGATGCTGGGAGGGATTGGGGGCAGGAGGAGAAAGGGACGACCGAGGATGAGATGGCTGGATGGCATCACAGACTCAATGGACGTGAGTCTGAGTGAACTCCGGGAGTTGGTGATGGACAGGGAGGCCTGGCGTGCTGCGATTCATGGGGTCGCAAAGAGTCGGACACGACTGCGCGACTGAACTGAACTGAGGTTTGTCATAGCTTTTCTTCCAAGAAGCAAGCTTAAATGATGATAATTTAAAAGGACCCACGTTACTGAGTTTTTGCAATTTAGGCTTCTTGGTGGCAGGAAGTTTCAAGGATCGGTTATAGAAATTTCTGAGTTGTATCTATTTTGATATTTCTGCCATGCTCCCCATTAAGAAGAAAAGCATAGACAGAATAAAGGCATGGAGGTGGGGTGAGGGGACGACCACTTTAAAACTGGGGGGTTCCCCTCAGGCCAGGTGGCCTGGGGAAGGCAGGGGCCCTCCATGCCTCGGAACATGCACTCCTGGCCAAATCTGTCTGCTGCGTCCCCCTCCAGCCCAGCGCCCTCAGAGAGGCTTCAGGGACGCGGAGCAGGGGAGTGGGCTGCATGCTGGCTGGCCTGGTCTCACCCTTCCCTGGTCCTTCCTTCCAGAAGAACCAACGGCCTTTCTCTTCATTCAGTCTAAGCTCCTTTGTTCCAGCCCAGAGTACCTTTAGACAGTCTGGATATAACATCTCAACCCAGAATATCATAGCATCACCGACTCGATGGACATGAGGCTGAGCAAACTGGGAGACGGTGAGGGACAGGGGAGCCTGGCGTGCTGCAGGTTCATGGGGTCGTAAAGAGTCAGGCACGACTGAGCGAATGAGCAACAGCAGAATACCATTATTCAGTGGGAATGTGGGGCGCAGAAAGATGGGGTTTTCTGGCGCCACCCTTGCCCTGCACTTAAAGGAGAAAGAGTAATTCATGTGTCTCCGAGATATACTGCTCATTAAATTTGAGAGTGCAGTTGAGTTGAACACAGCCCTAAGAAAAGGGGTTTGCTTTCTGTCCTCTGCACCCCGCCCCCAGCCCAGGTCCCTGCCAGCTGTACTCTTCCTTAGGATCTGCCCAGAAATACTTCTCTTTTATAATCGTCTCATTTTTAAATATACACTTGTCTGTAGCAAACTTCCTATGTTCGTTTGATGTTTCAGATTGTTGTTAAGTTTCTCTTGTAGAGCTTATATCCCTGTGCCATGCTAAACTTTAACTCCGAATATTGTAAATATCAAGGTTGTTCATCTGCTTCTTAACTTTTTCAAAGAAGCAACACAGCTTACCTTTCAAAGAGTCGGAGCTTCTCTTTTAATGCATTTGTGCTGCTTCCCCTTTAAACTAATGTAAGCTTCACACCGCTGTCTTCTCTGCACAGGTGCTGCTGTCCTGCTCACACGTGTTCCACAGGGTGAGGAGCCCCCTCCGCGCCCCCAGGGGCCACGCGCCCTCCCAGCCCGGAGGGCTGGGCGCCTCTCACTTGGGCGTTTAGTCCCTCGGTCATGTCCGAGTCTTGGCGAGCCCGTGTACTGTAGCCCACCAGGCTCCTCTGCCCATGGGAGTTCCCATACAAGGATACTGGAGTGGGTGGCCATTTCCTCCTCCAGGGGATCTTCCCCACCCAGGGAGCGAACCTGCAGCGGCAGGCAGATTCTTACCGCTGAGCCACCAGGGAGGCCCCCTCTCACTTTCCGGCTCCTGAAAAGAGCCATTTATTTATCCATAGTCACCACTGACGGCTAGAAATATGGTTTTAGAGTAGAGTGGGACAGCCTGTTTTGAGAGCTGTGAGTCCTCGGTGGCGTCAGAGCCGCACAGTCCCTAGGGGAGAGCGTGCTCAGTGGCGTCCGCCCCGCTCCCTCCGGGGTCACTGCCCGGCCGCCTGAACCAGCGACATCCCCCTTCACGCGGGGCTGCTCGGAGGTGTTTGATGTGCCTGCATGTACAGTCTTGTAAAGTATCACTTTTCACGAGGGCGGTGTTAACATCTGATGAAACGTCTTCCCTCCGTAATCTAAATTGGGCCGAGTCTCATAATTATGTGAGAAAAGAGCACTAATTACATGAGAAGTAAAGCGTGTCGTTTCCACGTAATTACTCGTGACATTTCAAGTGCAATGTTTTCCTTCAGGCTTGCCTTCAGGCTTTGAAAAGTTCACAAATAGAAAAACCTGTCCTCTCTGTAGAAAGAACCAGTACCAAACCCGGGTGATCCGCGATGGGGCCCGACTCTTCAAAACCAAGTGTGCGACCAGGTGAGCGGCGGCGGGCGCGGGCCGAGGGGCGGGGCCTCCCTCCCGGCCGCGGGCTGCGGGGCGGGGCCTCCTCCCGGCCGCGGGCTGCGGGGCGGGGCCTCCCTCCCGGGCGCCGGGCTGCGGGGCGGGGCCTCCTCCCGGCCGCGGGCTGCGGGGCGGGGCCTCCCTCCCGGGCGCCGGGCTGCGGGGCGGGGCCTCCTCCCGGCCGCGGGCTGCGGGGCGGGGCCTCCCTCCCGGGCGCCGGGCTGCGGGGCGGGGCCTCCTCCCGGCCGCGGGCTGCGGGGCGGGGCCTCCCTCCCGGGCGCCGGGCTGCGGGGCGGGGCCTCCTCCCGGCCGCGGGCTGCGGGGCGGGGCCTCCCTCCCGGGCGCCGGGCTGCGGGGCGGGGCCTCCTCCCGGCCGCGGGCTGCGGGGCGGGGCCTCCCTCCCGGGCGCCGGGCTGCGGGGCGGGGCCTCCTCCCGGCCGCGGGCTGCGGGGCGGGGCCTCCCTCCCGGGCGCCGGGCTGCGGGGCGGGGCCTCCTCCCGGCCGCGGGCTGCGGGGCGGGGCCTCCCTCCCGGGCGCCGGGCTGCGGGGCGGGGCCTCCTCCCGGCCGCGGGCTGCGGGGCGGGGCCTCCCTCCCGGGCGCCGGGCTGCGGGGCGGGGCCTCCTCCCGGCCGCGGGCTGCGGGGCGGGGCCTCCCTCCCGGGCGCCGGGCTGCGGGGCGGGGCCTCCTCCCGGCCGCGGGCTGCGGGGCGGGGCCTCCCTCCCGGGCGCCGGGCTGCGGGGCGGGGCCTCCTCCCGGCCGCGGGCTGCGGGGCGGGGCCTCCCTCCCGGGCGCCGGGCTGCGGGGCGGGGCCTCCTCCCGGCCGCGGGCTGACGGCGCCCTGGGCACAGGATCCAGGCGTGCTGGCGCGGACTCGTGGTCAGGAGGTGGTACCGGGACCTGAGGCGGACGGCGCCGCCCGCGGACGCCGCGCTCAGGAGGACGCTCTTTGAAGCCAAGGTGGGTGTGACCCCCGCGCGCCTGCCGGGCGACACCCTGAGCCGGGCTTCGGGTTCAGGCTCTTTCAGACGGTGGAGTGCCGGCCCCTTAAACTGGCTTTCTAGCCCGACGGTAAACACTTTCAGATTTCCTTTTCTAGTCACCACACGAAAGAGAAGTCGCCCAGTCGTGTCCGACTCTCTGCGACCCCGGGGACAGTGACCCACCCGGCTCCTACATCCATGGAGTCTCCAGGCGAGAGTGCTGGGGTGGGCTGCCATTCCCTTCTCCATCACAGAACTTGTAAAATTGGGTGAGGTGAAATTCAGAGCGAGCTTTCGTGTGTCCACCTTACGACAACGATTTAGATAAACTCATCTCTCCAGAGAGAAGAAAGGGAGCCTGCTCAAGGTTTCACACCTCCGCCTGAGCAGCGAAGGGCCTCCTGGCGCCACCCAAGTGCCAAAGAGTCTTAGAAATGAGTAACTGCGGCTTCTGCCTTTTCCTCTGACCAGTGTTTACCTGTGTGTGTGTGTGTGTGTGTGTGTGTGTGTGTGTGTGTGTGTGTACACACATGTATTGGTCTGCTTAACAGCTTCCCTTGCGCGCCTCACACAGAAAGGCCAGGCGCCGGGGAGGGGCCAGCCCCGACCGACACCCCGGCTCTGCCTGGGCCCGTCTGTGCCGCGGAGGCCGTCGTCTCCCCCGCAGAGCTGAGGGCCTAGCCCACGGTGGGCACCAGAGACCGCGCTTACGTGAACGCTCCTGAATCGCTCAGGGCAGTCTGCGTGCGGCTTTAGACGCAGTGCGAATCCGTGTTTGCAGACGCGCCCTGCAGAGAGGATGGCGTCGTGAGTGTCACCTGGAATCACCGGGCACACCCGCAGTCACGCCTTCCTTGCCTGTCTGCGGAAGCACCACTTGCGTTTATTTCCATCCTTTCTAAACGCATCTGTCTCCTAGCCTGCACTCCCACGGGGGATAATGAGCGATAGGAGGTTACCCTTCGCTGTGCAGGGGCGCCCTCTCTCCCGCTGTGTGATTCCTTGTGTCCAGTGCCTAAGGACTGAGCCCGGGGTGCTGGGGAGGGGGTCACCGTGGCCGTCGGCCGACCTCCTGCCCGACCTCAGGCTGCGGGGCTGATGTCAGTGGGTCTCAGGACCCCACCATCCCTCTGCGTGCCCAGGGTGGGAGGCTTCTTCAGTGTCCCTGAAAGTGGTTGGATTTAGCTCACCACCCCAGCCTGGATGGGGCCGCCGGCACTTCCTCCACAGGCCGCTGCGTCACCTCCGCGGAGCCGGCGCGCGCGTGTTGCGGTTCATTTTGAGCCAGTGAGCGACTGTCTCCCATGCTGGCGTTTGCTCTTCCTCTCACGTTCCCTCCATGCTTTTCTGCATTCTTAGTCTGACAGTGAGCCTTATTCTCTGTGCTTCTCTTAATAATCTATAAGACATAATAATAATTATTGTATGTAATTATTACATAAATATATGTGGGCTCTCAAATCAGAAATTTTCATTTCCGCTTGGAAAAATTTAATGACAGACTCAATAGTCATTTTACCTTCTGAGTATGATATTTTATTTTCATGCATCAGTTTAACTTTTGAAAGCGTAGACCACCCTTTGCATTCACATGGAGCAGAGTCGAGTGGCTCAGCCGGGTGCACACACAGACCATGCTTCCCGTCACTCTTCCCCAGAGCATTTTAACTTGGTGAAGTTATACTCCTACTTAGTTACACAAATAGGATTTTAAAATTGCCTCTTTCAATTTATGAAATCTAGAATCCCCGGCTCTCTCTGCCAGTTTCCTAAATCTTCTCCACAATATTTTCACACCTCACCCCGGCCCACTTACCCATTTGGCCATGAACAATCGACATCTGTAAACCCAAACCTCATTTTCAGTAAGTGAAGACTGAATTTACATCAGGTAATAGATTGGCAGAAGTATACACTCCTGTCCCTGCTCCTGGTGGCCGATAATGGTAGAGGCCTTGGCTACTTAAATGCCTTCCTAGGTGGAGCCCAGAGGCTGTCCTGTATGATATCGACCACTTCTTATCATTTACTGAATGACTCTTGTGATTTGATGACTTTTCCTTCCTCTGCCAATTTGACGGACTCACTTGTTGAGCTATAAGTATGATCTTGCTGTTCAGTCGCTCAGTCGGGTCTGACTCTTTGTGACCCCATGGACCGCAGCACGCCAGGCCTCCCTGTCCATCACCAACTCCTGGAGCTTGCTCAAACTCATGTCCATTGAGTTGGTGATGCCATCCAACCGTCTCATCCTCTGTCGTCCCCTTCTCCTCCCGCCTTCAATCTTTCTCAGAATTGAGGACTTTTCTAATGAAGAGTCAGCTCTTCCTAGGGATGATCTAGGAAATGTTCATCTACAACTTTAAGTGCCAGCATGCTTGTGTGGAATCTGAAAGATGATCAAACTAGGTCAGTGAGTTTCACATCACCCAGGAGTCTATGGATTACCCAGACCACACGGATGTACACAGATGACAGTCTGAGAGCCATATCAGGAAATTACTGTGAGCTGCTGGGTGAAGGATTGTTCGGGAACTCCATTTTTCACACACAGTCTCAAAGGAACCACCCCACAGATGAGTCAGAATCTATCAAGAGGAGAAGTGCATACATTGGAAAAGTCCAGTAATCCTCTTCTCAGCCCAGAGGCCACAGTGCCAGTCACTGGGCAGAGTGACCCCTGAGCCCCTCGTGTGCACGCAGCACGCTGGGACAGAGCTGCGCCTTTTGCACTCACACACCTGAGCCCAGCCACAGGCGCCCCTGTAAGCAGGTGGTCCCGGAACGAGCAATACTCTGAAACGGCTGATTTCAACAGAACAGTGTCATAAAGAAAAAAGAGGAATGTTCTGGAACAAAGGTACTTGAGAGATATAACATTTAAATGTAATGAGAAGCCTTTGACCGGATCCCTGGTCAACATTAAACATGAAAGGAACGTGCAAGCCAAGCAACTGTGATGACAGAGGAGCACGCTGATCTGCCCAGCAACTGGCTCCAGAGACGTGGAGGCCTGCGAGCTCCGGGGAAAAGAACTCGCGCGTCTCGAGGAAGCTCAGTGAGCTACCGCAAGCACAGAAAAGCCATTCAGCGATCTCAGGAACACAACACAGAAACACAGTGAGAAGTTTAAGAGTGATAGAAAAATTAAAAAGAACCATGCAGATTCTGGAGCTGAAGTATACAGTGAATGAAACGAAAAAAAAAAAAAAAAAAACTTTAATAGAAGGCCTAAACACTAGAATGGTTCAAACAGAAGAGTGTGAGTTAGAAGACAGAACTTCTGAAAATATCCAGTAAGAGGAGAACAAAGAAAAAGAGTGACAAAAGCATGTGTGATCCTTGGAGTGCGTTAGAAGGGACAGTGTGTACATCATCAGAGCCCAGAAGAAGAGAGGGAGAGGAGGCAGGTAGTGTATGAAGGAACAGTGGCCGAGAACTTCCCGGATGGGGGCGAGATTGAGACATCCAAGTTGGTAAACCTCATAGGTCACCAAACAAATGCAATTTAAAGAGATGTTCTCCAAGACACATTATAATAACTGTCAAAAATCAAAGACAGCATCTTAAAAGCAGCAAGGGAAAATAAGCTTATAACTAACTTAAGGAAATGCCCACAGGCTATTAGTGGGTCTCATCAGACTCACAGGCCAGAAGGTGATACTTCAGTTCAGTCGCGCAGTCGTGTCCGACTCTTTGCGACCCCATGAATCACAGTACGCCAGGCCTCCCTGTCCATCACCAACTCCCGGAGTTCACTCAGACTCACGTCCATTGAGTCTGTGATGCCATCCAGCCATCTCATCCTCGGTCGTCCCTTTCTCCTCCTGCCCCCAATCCCTCCCAGCATCAGGGTCTTTCCAATGAGTCAACTCTTCACATAAGGTGCCCAAAGTACTGGAACTTCAGTTTTAGCATCATTCCTTCCAAAGAAATCCCAGGGTTGATCTCCTTCAGAATGGACTGGTTGGATCTCCTTGCAGACCAAGGGACTCTCAAGAGTCTTCTCCAACACCACAGTTCAAAAGCATCAATTCTTCGGCGCTCAGCCTTCTTCACAGTCCAACTCTCACATCCATACATGACCACAGGAAAAACCATAGCCTTGACTAGACGGACCTTAGTCGGCAAAGTAATGTCTCTGCTTTTGAATATACTATCTAGGTTGGTCATAACTTTTCTTCCAAGGAGTAAGCGCCTTTTAATTTCATGGCTGCAGTCACCATCTGCAGTGATTTTGGAGCCCAAAAAAACAAAGTCTGACACTGTTTCTACTGTTTCCCCATCTATTTCCCATGAAGTGATGGGGCCAGATGCCATGATCTTCGTTTTCTGAATGTTGAGCTTCAAGCCAACTTTTCCACTCTCCTCTTTCACTTTCAACAAGAGGCTTTTTAGCTCCTCCTCACTTTCTGCCATAAGGGTGGTGTCATCTGCATATCTGAGATTATTGATATTTCTCCCAGCAATCTTGATTCCAGCTTGTGTTTCTTCCAGTCCAGCATTTCTCATGATGTACTCTGCATATAAGTTAAATAAGCAGGGTGACAATATACAGCCTTGACGTACTCCTTTTCCTATTTGGAACCAGTCTGTTGTTCCATGTCCAGTTCTAACTGTTGCTTCCTGACCTGCATACAGATTTCTCAAGAAGGTGATACTACCGAGCAAGAATCCTCTGCTAGCAAAGATGCCCTTCAGAAATGAAGGAGAGGCAGAAAAGCCTGCCCAAACAGATGAGAGCTGGGGGCTTCATCTCTAGACCCGCCTCCCAAGAAACCTTGAGTTTTTCAGGCTGAATGCTAATTTCAGGAAGGACTCTGTGGCCCGTGGACTGCAGGCACCAGGCTGCCCTGTCCATGGGCTTGCCCAGGCCAGAATACTGGAGCAGGCTGCCCTTCCCTCCTCCAGGCGATCTTCCTGACTCAGAGATTGGACCCTTGCCTCTTGTGTCTCCTGCAATGGCAGGGGTATTACTGTGCCACCTGAGAAGTCCAGTTAGTAACATGGGAACATATAAAAGAAAGCACATTGTCAAATTCAGAATACTCTTAATACTGTGATATTGTGCTATATTACTCCCTTATAAAGGTTAAAGGACAAGTATTAAAAATAACTACAGCTACAGTAATTTCTCAGTGAATATATCTGTCAGTAGCGTAAAAAGATGCCAATTGTGATGTAAAAGGGGGAAGTAAAAGGGAGGAGTATATGCAGTCACAGTCATCAGTCCATCTGTACAATGTGTCATGGAAGCCTCTTGGTAACCACACAGCAAAACCCTACCGTAGATACCCTGAGTTAAAGAGAAGGGAAGAGAGCGTTCCACTCTGCAAGACCTTCAGTCCTCAAAGGACCAGCGAGGGAGGAAGACAGGAAGACAGGAACTAGGGTCAGACAGGAGGCAGTAGGGGGCATCAGGAAGTCCTTACCTAGCAGTGATGACTCTCAAGATGAATGAATTAATTTGTCCACTCAAAAGGCATAGAATGAGCAGATGGATTAAAAAGCAAAACTGCCTACAGAGAGACTTGCTCCCCAGTAAGGGCACAAATAGGCTCACATTGAAGGGACAGAAAAGATATTTCATGCGGTAGAAACCAAGAGAGAGCAGGGGTAGCTGTGCTTCTGTCAGATAAAATAGACGTTAAAGCTGCAGCAGATGGAGAAGACCATTGTATAATGACGAAGTGGTTAATCCAGCCAGAGGATGTGACCAAGATTAACCCAAAATGGCTTAAAGACTTAAAGCCTGAAACCACTAGAAAAAAGCACAGGGGGAATCTTGGCACTGATCTTGGCAATGATGTTTCTGGATACAACACCAAAAGCACAGGCAACAAAAGCAAAAATAAATAAATGGTCCACCTGAAACCATCACAACGTGGTTATATCGGCTATACTCCAACACAAAATAAAAAGTGTAATTAAAAACATAATTAGCTAGAGGAGAAAGGAGGGAAAGAGGGAAGAGAGAAGTTAAGAGTGGAAGCCAGATTTCTCTGAAAGTGTTCAGTTTGTGTTTTTATTATTAAATGTTCTTAATAACTAAAAATTAATAAACTACATCAAAATAAATAGCTTCTGCACATCACTGGAAACAGTCTACAAAATGAAAAGAGACAACCTAAAAAATGGGAGAAAATATTTGCAAATCATAAATCTCATAAGGGGGTTGTATTCAAAATATATAAAGAACTCATACAACTCAACAGCCAAAAAAAACCCAACCATCTGATTTTTTTAAAATGGGCAGCGGCGGTGACTAGGCACTCTTCTGAAGAGGACATACACACAGCCAACAGGTGCGTGAAAAAGGTGTTCAGCCTCAGGAATCACCAGGGAAACGCAAACCAACACCAGGGTGATAC
>SJXQ01009804.1:227859-316668 GCA_006408695.1 Aepyceros melampus | reverse complement strand
GTCAGTTCCGTCCCCGCAAGGCTGAATGAGGTAGCGCGCCCTTGCTGAAGATCAAAACATACATAAAGCTTCTGTAACTGAGGTTCTCGTGAAACGACGGACGGACGGGGGATGAACCAGTAGAAAATCACCCACCTCCGTGTGCAGAGATTCCAGATCTGCAGTAAGGAGACAGCAGATCAGTGAAGAAAAAGACCTATTGCAAAGAACGGTTAACTTCAGCTTTCATGTGAAGGAGAAAAACAGACATTACTTCACACCTTCTCCTCAGAAGAGTTCCATATCAGTTACACAGTTTCCAAGAGAAATATAAAAGTGCCAGAAGGCAACGGATGACACCCCGGGCCCTGAGCCTTGCCCGCCCAGGGCCCAGGAGAGCGTGCTGACCCGTGTGCGCCGGGGGCTCAGAAGACCTCGTGACGTTGCGCTGGAGCCAGGGGTCAGCGGCCCCACCCTGCCGAGCTGCTCCGCAGAAGAGCAACCCGCTGCTGGTCCACAGGGTGCAATGACCGTCTTTACCTGAGTTTTTAGTAACAACGGAGCATTGGCTTGTATTACTACATAGATTGAAATATGCATCTTATTCAGGGGGTTTGGATATTTTCATGTGCTTTTTAAAAGATGTGATCCTGGGAATAGAATAAGTATTTCTCAGTGCAATACCGTAACAACCCAATAAGAGAGATATTAGACACGAAACAACCGTGAACTCTGAGTTAGTAAAGAAAGAAGTCATTGTCCAGAGGTGCCTTTAGAAAAAAGACTTTCATCTCAGTTCAAAAGCATACCCTGTTTTATTAAAGATAATTCAGTGGCATTTTTCTGATGGTGGAGACTCTTGAGAGTCCCTTGGACTGCAAGGATTTCAACCCTGAATATTCATTGGGAGGACTGATGCGGAAGCTGAACTCCAATACTTTGGCCACCTGATGTGAAGAGCTGACTCACTGGGAAAGACCTTGATGCTGGGAAAGATTGAAGGCAGGAGGAGAAGGGGGCAACAGAGGATGAGATGGTTGGATGGCATCACTGACTCAATGGACATGCGTTTGAGCAACTCCAGGAGATGGCGAAGGACAGGGAAGCCTGGCGTGCTGCCGCCCCTGGGGTCACAAAGAGTTGGACACGACTGAGCGGCTGAACAGCAGTGATGGAAACAGAATTTTATTATTTTCATCAAGAAACAAACGTGTGTAAGTTTGAACTGATTGTTTTCCTTTAAGTGCCTATAAAAATACTTTAACTTGAGCTTGTCAGTATAATGAGCCTTTCAAATCTAGAAATCACAGGTTAAGAGATTTAAAATAAAAGTGTAACTCTTGGTCCTGGATTTTCACTGTCTTCATCTTGACAGTTTTTCAGAACCAGACGTGTGTCCCAAACAGAGCCCAGCTTCAGAGGCACTGGGGTCTGCAGGTTCCCTAGTGATAGACCCAGTAAAAGATAAAGCCCAAAGCCGTGGCAAGCAAGAGGTTCCTCAAGGCCCCAGTGGGCGGGAGGCCAGCCCTGTGACAGGGACATTCCAGGAGTGCCAGGCGCCTGCACGGGCCTGCCTTTGGCTCTGCCTTCTGACACCCGCGTGCTCACCCTGTCACCCTCCTCGCACAGAAATGTGGATCAGTGCGCCGTTAGGGACCCAGTGTCTGAATTTCAGAAATCGGACCGTGTACAGAGCAAAACGTGCAGTAGCTACAGCATCGAATAGGGTGCGTTTATCATTCTCTGTGGATCCGGGGTCCTTAAACTGGCAGTGACTTGTGCAACCAGAGCCGCATTTCTCAGCTGTATCTCCATACTGACCACGGGCGAGTCAATGTAAAGTCATCTTAATTTAGTCTAAAAAACTGGAATTGCCACTGACTAAAGAAACCGCGTGACCCACTTCACCGCCCAAGGCCGGCGGATGGGTGCGTGTCGGCCCCGCCACCTCCGTGGGCCCGTGAAATCGGGGCGCTGCAGCGAGGTCCCCTCTCCTCGCAGCCCCTGCAGCTCTGTACCCCAGGGGTCTCCAGCCGTCCAGAGTCTGCCGGTGATCAAAGAGAAACCCCGCCTCCAGCAGACTCATTACCAACTTTCAAAACTGTCCATTTGGCCAAGTAAGAGTTAAACCCAAGCATCACATGGAGGCCCTCAGAATCATCTCGTAAGATTGAAGGGCTGTTTCAACAGCAGGAAAGCTGGAAGTACCTGACCACACACTACAGGATATTCCTGGACACTGAATCGTTCAGCTCTAGAAGTTCCCCTCCACTGAATTCCCTTTTTTTCCCCTTTGTCTGGCCATAGATGAAAACTTCTTGCCATACCTGGGGACCACTGGCCTCGTTCCCTTCAGGGAAAACAAGGCTAATCCACAGAAAGGAAAGGCAAAGCGGGGGTGAGACTGATATTTTTAGGCAACACATGAGGAAGTGCTCTTTCCTTTAAAGTTTCAAGACCTCACCAAGATGTATATGTCTTTAATACTCGAGATTAGATTAGCTCCGGCCATTCTATTTTTATAAATCAATCCATCTTTCTTGTGAAAGCACCCTGGCCTTGCCTGCTCGCCCTTCTGTGTCGGGGCGATTAATAAGGGGAATTAATGAGGTCTTCTCCCGCCTCAGTTGAGCGTCTGCTGGGTGTCGGCAGTCTAGCAGAGGTCATCTCTCTACAGACAGCCACGCTCCCGCAGGCCCAGGCTTGGTCTTGGCAGAGCTGCCTTGCCTGGAATACCCCTGGCACATTCCTGACAAGACGGAACAGGGCAGAGTGAAGCTGCGTCCACCGGAGGCCTCTCAGACCCCAGCGGGGCCGTGCTAAGGGCGGCAGGGGGTCGCCTGCTGAGCCCGCGGGCGGCAAGCTGCGGAGTGACCCTGCGTTCGCGGCGCCCCCGGCGCAGCCACCCCGCAGGCCGGCGCGCTCCCGCCGACGACGGCTGGGCCCAGATCAAAGCCGCCGGGGAGGTCACAGGGCCGCGCGCTCGCCCTGTGCAGTGTGTGCAGAACGCTGCCCGGAGAGCAGTGGCCGGCCCTTGAGTGCCTTTGATCCTTATCTGGGAGTTCTGCGAGCAGATGTCGTATGATTGAGGCATGGCCTTTTATTGCGGCAATTAAAACTTTCAAATGCATCATATTATCTCCACCCGAGCTAAAAGTCCGGGCCATTGTTTAGAAAGCCGGGCGAGGGGTCTGTCAGATGCTGCGGTTGACTCTAGGGACGGCCGCTCCCAGCCCCGCCCCCGGGAGCGCGCTCTTTTTTTTATTTTTCATTCCATCTCACCAAACAGCATAATGGTCTTCACGTTTGCTCAGCCCTTTTGACTTCCTTTATCACATAGAGATGGCAAACATTCTGTTGCTAACTTGAAGTGGCTCCAAGCAGCAAGACGGGAAGACATTAAACCAGTAAAAGCTTATCAACGGATTCATTGATACGCTGTAAATTCCAGGCGTTTCACTTTGCTTTTGAGGGCAGCCGTAAGTCAACACATTAGTAAGCAATTGCTGACATCAAGATGGATGCTCAGAGAGGCCCCTGGGCAGGCAGAGTTCACCTGGCACTTCTGGGAGCCGGTCTTCTTTCCCCTTCAGCCGGGGTGTACTTGTAAAGGACCGGTGACTGCTCTACATATCGGTTACCTGAATCCGTAGCTGCTTCATTGATCAAATGTATGAAATGTGAGGCTTAGAAAGAGAAATAGAAGATACTCATGTTTAATGGAAAATTTTATGTATTTTGTATGCTTCTGTAGAATTAATATTAACCACTAGTTTGAAAACTAGAAGCCGATCATCTTCGTGGTGTGTTCTTGCCTTTCCAACCACTAAAGGCCTCTGACCCACGTGACAGTGAGGGGCTTAACAGGAGCAGAAGGATGCTGCTCAGGCAGGAATCTGACCTGTGAGAAATATTTAATAATAGCTACACTTCGGGCGTGGCCCTGACCCGGCCACAGCATAGTCAGTACCCATTTGCTAATCTAACTTTTTTTAGGATATTATTCTTGCTAACTTTTCAATACTTGAAGCGCAAGAGCGAAGACGGTCACGCCAGCTCACTCCTAGAACTGCGCTGTAAGTGCACACGGAAGGCTTTTCCACGTGTTTATCAACAAGCAAGAGCCTGTGTTACAGGCCAAATCTGATGCTTTACTGAACCTCGGCACTGGCAGTTTGTTCAGAATCCTCCCACACTGACAGGTCCTCTTCTCAACCCCCACGAGGAGACCGCAGGACACTGCTGCAGAAGGTGTGCCCTGGGGCCGTGTGGGCCTTCATTCCTCACCTGTTGCAGATTTCAAGGCGACGTTTTTGTTGAATGCCAAGGGCCTCCCCAAGACGAAGCGGAGGAGCCAAGAGATAAGAAATACACACAGGAAGAAGGAAGGAGCCCCGGCCGGTGACAAGTGTCAGCAGAAGGAGCCAAGAGAGCCCTCTGAGCGGCCAGGCAGAGCGCTAGCCGGGCGGGAGAAGCGCGGCGGGCAGCGGGCGGAGGGAGCCGGGCCGGCCCGGGCAGAGGCCGAGCAGGAAGGCGGCAAGGAGAGGCTGCCAAGAGGCCCGAGGAGGGGAGTCGGGGTCAGAGGCGGAGTGCGGGACGGCCCTGCCGGGGTCTGCCCTCCCCTCCCGCCTCCCTGCTGAGCCGGCCCAGCTGGTCAAGGAACAACGTGGTCCCTCTCCCCGCTGGGCCGTCTGTGCTCTCACCCCTCACCTGCAAAAGCTAGCCGGCAGGGCCAGGGCACAGTGCTTTAGCCTAGGTTAAATAACCTGCATTTTTTTCAATTAAAAAAAAAATTTACTGAAGGATAATTGCCTCACTGAATTTTGCTGTTTTCTGTCAAACCTCAGCTTGACTCAGCCATAGGTATACACACACCCCCTCCCTTCTGAACCTCTCTCCAGTCTCCTGCCCCATCCCGCCCCCCTAGGTTGATACCGAGCCCCTGTTTGAGTTTCCTGAGCCACACAGCAAATCCCCCTGGCGATCTATGTTACATATGGTAACTTGAGTTTCCACGTTACTCTCGCCATGCATCTCTCCCTCTCGTCCCCTCTCCCCAGGTCCGTAAGTCTGTTCCTCTGTCTGTTTCTCCACTGCTGCCCTGCAAATAAAGTCTTCAGGACCATTTTTCTAGACTCTGTATATGTGCATTAGAATATATTTATTTTCTCTTTCTGACTTACTCCACTCTGAATAACAGGTTCTAGGTTCATCCACCTCATTAGAGCTGACTCAAATGTGTTCCTTTTCACGGCCGAGGAATATTCCGTCGTGTATATGTACCTCAGCTTCTTTATCCCTTCATCTGTCGATGGGCATCTGGGTGGCTTCCATGTTCTAGCTATTGTAAATAGTGCTGCAGTGAACAGTGGGATACATGTGTCTCTTTCAATTTTGCTTTCCTCAGGGTATATGCCTAGGACTGGGATTGCTGGGTCATATGGTGGTTTTATTCCTAGTTTTTTAAGGAATCTCCATACCGTCCTCCATAGTGGCTGCATCCATTTACATTCCCACCAACAGTGCAAGAGTGCTCCCTCTCCTCCACACCCTCTCCGGCATTTATTGTCTGTAGACGTTTTGATGAGGGCCATTCTGACCAGCGTGAGGTGATATCTCACTGTGGTTTTGATTTGCATTTCTCTAGTAATGAGCGATGTTGAGCATCTTTCCATGTGTTTGTCAGCCGTCTGTATGTCATGTTTGGAGAAATGTCTGTTTGGGTCTTTTTCCCGCTTTTTGATTGGGTTGTTTGTTTTTCTGGTACTGAGTTGTATGAGCTGCTTGTATATTTTGGAAATCAATCCTTTGTCAGTTGTTTCATTTGCTGTTATTTTCTCCCACTCTGAGAGCTGTCCTTTCACCTTGCTTATAGTTTCCTTTCTGTGCAAAAGCTTTTAAGTTTAATCAGGTCCCACTTGTTTCAATTTAGTTCACTCAGTCGTGTCCGACTCTTTGCAACCCCATGAACTGCAGCACACCAGGCCTCCCTATCCACCACAAACTGCTGGAGTCCTTCAAACCCATGCCATTGAGTCAGTGATGCCATCCAACCATCTCATCCTCTGTCGTCCCCTTCCTTCTCCTCCTGCCCTCAATCTTTCCCAGCATCAGGGTCTTCTCAAATGAGTCAGCTCTTTGCATCAGGTGGCCAAAGTATTGGCGTTTCGGCTTCAACATCAGTCCTCCAATGGACACCCAGGACTGATCTCCTTTAGGATGGACTGGTTGAATCTCCACTTGTTTACTTTTGTTTTTATTTCCATTACTCTAGGAGGTGGGTCATAGAGGATCTTGCTTTGATTTACGTCATCAAGTGTTCTGCCTGTTTTCCTCTAAGAGTTTTATAGTTTCTGGTCTGACATTTGTGTCTTTAATCCATTCTGAGTTTTCTTTGTGTTAGGAGGTGTTCTAATGTCACTCTTTCACATGTAGCGGTCCACTTTTCCCAGCACCATGTATTGAAGAGGCTTTCTTCGCCCCGTTGTATATTCTTGCCTCCTTTATCGAAAATAAGGCGCCTGCAGGCGTGTGGGTTCGCCTCTGGGTTTCTGTTTTGCTCGTTGATCTGTATTTCTGCCTTTGTGCCCGTACGATACTGTGCTGATGACTGTAGCTCTGTAACATAATCTGAAGGCAGGAAGGTTGACTCCTCCAGCTCCATTCTTCTTTCTCAAGACTGCTTTGGCTATTTGGAGTCTTTTGTGTTTCCATATGAATTGTGAAAATCTTTGTTCTAGCTCTGTGAAAAATGCCATTGGTAATCTGATAGGGATCGCACCGAATCTGTGGCTTGAGCTTGGTAGTATAGTCATTTTCACAACATTGATTTTTTTCCTACCCAGGAACATGGAATGTCTCTCCATCTGTTTATGTCATCTTTGATTTCTTTCGTTAGTGTCTTACAATTTTCTGTATACAGTTCTTTTGTCTTAGGTGAGTTTATTCCTAGATATTTAATTCTTTTTGTTGCAGTGGTAAATGGGATTGATTCCTTAATTTCTCTTTCTGATTTTTCATTGTTAGTATACAGAAATGCAAGGGATTTCTGTGTATTGATTTTGTATCTTGCAACTTTGTTAAATTCACTGATTAGCTCTGGTCAAATTTATTTTTTAACTGGAGGAAAACTGCTTTACAACGTCATGTTGGTTTCTGCTGTCCAACAACGCCAACCAGCTATAATTACACAGACTGCTGTCCCTCGTGGTCCCGCTCCCCGCAGCCCACCCTCTGGGTGTCACAGAGTGCCAGGCGGTGCTCCCTGTGCTGGACCACAGCCTCTCACCAGCTCTCTGTGTTAATCTGCATTTTAAGTCTCCGATGACCCCTGCAGATCAAGGGATGGCTGTTTTTCTCATTTGTGAAGTGCTTCCCATTCAGGCTGAGGAAGTGTGCCCATTAACAAGTGTGAGAGCGATGCCAGGTGAGCCGCACACCCACATCCACACTGGCCCTGCCCTCCGCACCCAGAACTGGGTTCCAGCTCGGGGGCTGTGCCACAGACCCGGGGACACAGGGAGTGCCCCCCGGCCAGGCGCACCCCCCCCTCAAGGCCCACGGCTGCCTCTGGGTGCATCCCGCCTTCCTGGAGGGGAGACACAATACGTCAGGATTTTGTTGAAAACATGGATTTCCACCAGTTACGTCCTGGAGAAGACCCTGGAAAGGTGAGGGGTGGCAGCAACGTCGGCCATCCCAGAGCTTCTGGCTGCGTCCGCAAAACCGCCATGGCCATTTTCTTCAGCAAGTGCTTCCCCAGTGCCTTGCGTGGCCAGCACACAGAGCGGCTCACAGATAGACACACAGACGGGGGAACGCGGGGAGACAGCCCCGCCCGAGCTGGCAGAGAGGACGGAGGCAGGCAGGGCACACTGGGGCGTCCCCACGGGGCCGCTGGGACCAGGCGCACAGCCGCTCCGGGCACACCAGCTCCGTGCACCTCAAGCCATGAGAGCTCACGCCACATGAGGACAGGTGTGGATTCTTGCCATCGCCCCGGGCGTGTGCACAGGAAGAGGAACACACACGTCTCGGCACGCACGCATGACAATACACACACATATGTAGGAAAATAGAAATGCCCGTGGCCTCCACACTTACTCTGCCACTCCCTGAAGTGCCTGGAATGCTCAGGAGGGTTCCGCACACTTGAAGCTGGGTGGTCCCGTCTCAGGAAAGGGAAGGGAAGTGAAAGTCGCTCAGTCATGTCTGACTCTTTCCAACACCACGACTACACAGTCCATGGGATTCTCCAGGCCAGAATACTGGAGTGGGGAGCCTTTCCCTTCTCCAGCGGATCTTCCTGACCCAGGAACTGCACTGGGGTCTCCTACATTGCAGGTGGATTCTTTACCAGCTGAGCAACGAGGGAAGCCTCACATCTCAGGGAGTGACGACTAAATCGGTGTTACACAACCTGGACTCCCAACCCCTAATCGGGCAGCTTCTACGAGAGCAGTTCCCATCGCCAGTGAGCATCAGTCCTCTTGCCCCGGGGGCTGTTAGAACACGGACGGCTGCCTCCGCCTGCAGTGCTGACCCGGGAGGGCTGGGCAGCCCGGAATCGGCACTGCTGGCAGCTCCCCGGCGAGGCGGATGCTCTGGTGCAGCGGCCTCCCCTGGAAGAAGACTGCGGGCCCCCACCCCAGCGGCGGGACACCCCGGCACTGCCGTCCCTGCAGGCAGCACTTCTGCTGAGAACTAACGTGAGAGCGAACCTCGGCATCCCAGAGACTGTGTAAGGTCTGCATTGGCAGGGGCTAATTCTGGAGAAAGAAACGGTTTTACCTCTCAGCTCTATACGGGGAATCTCTCACGCTGCATGAAAAGCCAACTCAGAGAAAACCTGACTTATAAAACATTAATTGGAAGGCACCTGTATATGCATTTCCAAGGAATTCCTCCTTTTATAAAGTATAGGGCCCTCTTCTACTTTTAATAGTAGAGATTATCAGGTATTTGAAAGGCTCAGGAGCAGAGGAAATGAAGCATTGCCAGTTGGAGGCCATGAGCTTGGATCCAGCTGCCGGCTGGATAATTGGTCAGCAAGAAGCAGAAGTGGACTCCAAAATGGAAAAGCATCTTTGTCCAGGCCTCAGACACGGCTGAGAAACCACTGCCAGCAAGACTCCAAGACGTAGGCGCCTGGATTCAAACCGTGGGCCGCTGGCCGCTTCACAGGCGGCCTTCCCCTGACAGCCGGCACCCGTCCTGTAAGCCCCAGGGACCAAGGCTGGGGAGGGTCGGTCCCACAGCCCTGCCCCCATCCTGCCCAGGCTCGAGACTTCTTGCGGGACGGAAGGGAGCTAGAAGGGGACCCCGGGGCTGCAGAGGCACCTTCTGATGGAGGTGACCGGCACAGACACTGCGTAAAAATACATGCAGGACACTCTACACACACGCGGCGTCCTGCAGACCGGAATACTTGGCACTGGGGACACCCTCTGGGCCCATGGAGAATGTGTTCCAAGCGTCACACACCTAAAGGACCACGGGGCCGAACTGAGTCCCGAGGAAGGAGGACATAGCTCGTGCTTTGCAGTGAGCCACCGCCAGGCCCAATACCGCGAAAGGCACGGGCTAGGGGGCGGCGCGCCCCACGCGCCTCCCACGCGGCCTCGGCCCGTAGCATTTTACACCCACACATGGCCAAGTGCGCCCTGCAAACACGTGCGCTCGGCGACCCTGGTTTGCTCAGAGCTGTCGCCCTCAGCAGATGACCACGATTCCCGTTACCTTGTTTGTCCTGAGAGCAGAGTGCTTTTCTAGATCTCTCTGTACCAAATGCAGGCCTTTATAAAGAGGACTGAGCCTGGGGGAACGCTGGAGACTGTGTCTGAGGACTGTGCCTTCAAAGCAAAAAGAACGTTTGCGATACACTGTGATGAGCCGCCCTCATATTTAGGCTAGCAGTGAAATCGGGGTTGTTGGCTAAGTCCTAAAAATGCGTTCAGTAGCATGGAGACACACGATCGTCCATAAACTGATTACCTCAGGTTATTTTTTTAGCTGTTTAGGCAACAGGGGTGGGTTCAAAATGAGGATTTCAGAGCTTGGTGAGAAAGGCGGGACGAGTAACCAACTCAGAAGGGAGGAGATGGTCTTTCTCGTGGGTTCCCTTTTTGGACATGTTCACACTGAAAGGACAGTTCCTGACCTGCAGCTGTGAGGGACGACGCTGCAGAGCCCGGGATGTGCCGTGCCAGGCATCACTCACGCCAGCCTGGCAGGGGCCCGGGGGTGGGACTGCCCGGGGGCGCTGCGAGCGCAAGAAAGCGTGTGACCCACTGCACCCAGCTCTGACCCCTCCTCCTCTCAACTCACCAGCGTGCTCCCTGCCACCAAGCAAGGCTCGCCAGCAGGTGCCCCTCCCTGAAGTCTCTGCCCACTCCCTCTGGGCTGGCGAGTGTGAGGGCAGCTGGGGGAGGGTGGTGGGGACCCCGGGGCGCTGCCCAGTGTGGCTCACGGTGGGCGCGGGCGCTCAGTTCACAGAGATCAGCCGGCGCCTGCTCTGCTCCTACCGCACGGACATCGACGCACTCTTCTCCGAGGTGGACCACTGCCTGGCCATCAACCGCAGTGTCCTGCAGCAGCTGGAGGAGCGGTGTGGCCGCAAGCTCTCCGAAGAGGAGTGGGGCGAGATCCAGACCCAGGTAGGCACACCAGGCTGGCCCTGCAGCGGGTGGGGAGGGGAGGGGGTGAGCTGGGCAGATCCAGACCCAGGTAAGTGCGGCCAGTCTGCCGGGGGCAGAGGGCCACGCAACACGTAGAGGAGCCTGGGATGCGTGTCTGCCGCCAGGGGGCCCTGGGACCCTCGTCACCCACTCTGGGGTGAGGCTAAGGGCCCTGGGTGTGGAATTCTGCCCTGATGAAGGCGTCCAGTGAGCAGTGAAAGCGGCAAGGGCAGAGGCCTCCCCACGTGCCCCCATCCCGAGCTTCCTGCCAGTCTCAGCCTGCCCACCCCTTGCATCTGAGAAGAGGGACTCCAAACCCGGCAGGGGAAACACTTAGAAATCACAAAAATGGTAAAATGCATAAAGAAGTTTGGCGGCTACATAGTGTCAGAGACTGCTTAATTAAAAGAAAGTTGTTTAGGAAGGTTCAGCATTTTATAAACTGTGTTTCGAAGTGGGTTATCCCAGGTGGGTTGCAGTCCCTTCCATTTTTCGCAGGAGTAGCAGAGCACAGACATAATTAGCGTTATTTTAACCCAGGGTGAAATGTCTTCACATTTAGAAGACCCACGTCTGTGGGTGCCCGGTTCTCACTAAAGCCGGGGCACTGCCTGCCGTGGCTGGCCCGCACATGTGACCGCCCACCTGTGTTGCAGGCCCTGCGCCGGGAGGCCCCCGAATGCCCCATCTGCCTCGCCGCGCTGGCGCCGCGCGAGAGGGTCCTGCTGTCCTGCTCGCATGTGTTCCACCACACATGCCTCCAAGCCCTGGAGGAGCTCTCCCTGGGGGACAGCGCACCTTTCCACACGTGTCCGCTCTGCCGCTGCTGCTATCAGAAGAGGATTCTTGAATGTTGAATTCACAGGGAAAAAATTACATAATTCGGCGGGAGAGTGTTAACCTTATTGTTGGTAGTTGTACGTTAGGAAAGCTAACAATATTTTTAAAGCTCACAAACCCATCCAATTCTAGTCTTTATAAACAGAAAATGTCATAAGTTGAGTCAGCTGAAGTGAGGAACGGATTAAAAACTTCTATCTCAGAGGCTCTATAGTTTGCTGATTAGCTCGGCGTCTGGTTGGTGGGCTGGGCTGCTCGTGAGAGTACAGTGATTCCCTCCACAGCGGTGCTGATGCTGTTTGGCGGGCCACACAGTGTCTCCCCAGGCCTGCCCGACAGCGGCAGCTCATGTCCGATCGCAGACTGAACCCAAACCTCTCAGAGCGTCCAAACGCCCTCTGCCATTCAAATGCTTGCTTTGTATCGTTGCTTTATCTCTATGAGATAAGTTACTGTTGACTCCAGCACTTTGAATACGTAAACTCAAGATATAAAAATAAGATATTCACTGGTTTCAACATCAGTTCAGCCACTCAGTGGTGTCTGACTCTCTGTGACCCCTTGCACTGCAGCACACCAGGCTTTCCTGTCCATCAACAACTCCCGGAGTTTGCTCAAACTCATGTCCATCGAGTCGGTGATGCCATCCAACCATCTCATCCTCTGTCGTCCCCTTCTCCTTCCACCTTCAATCTTTCCCAGGGTCTTTTCAATCAGGGTCTTTTCCAGTGAGGCAGTTCTTCCCATCAAGTGGCCAGTATTGGGAGCTTCAGCTGCAGCATCAGTCCTTCCAATGAACGTTCGGGCTGGTCTCCTTTGGGATTCACTAGATGGATCTCCTTGCTTTCCAAGGGACTCCCAAGAGTCTTCTCAACACCACAGTTCAAAAGCATAAGTTCTTCGGCACTCAGCTTTCTTTATGGTCCAACTTTCACATCCATACATGACTAATGGAAAAACCATAGCCTTGACTAAACAGGCCTCTGTCAGTAAAGTAACGTCTCTGCTTTTTAATATGCTGTCTAAAACAGCACATCACATATGAATAACTCAGAGCCACGTGTCCATGGCTCACATGTAAAGAAATCCACAAATCTTCCTGAGAGCCTGGTCATTCATAAGCACTGACCACAGGGCCCTGGTGAGGTGCCCCAGCTGCTGGGATAGATGAGGCCCCAGATGTTAGGGACAGACAAAGCAGCATTCTTCTGAACCTCCCTGCCCATCAGCAGCGGGTGAGGGGCCGAGGAGCTGCCCTCAGTGGCTCCCGGCTCTTGGCCGCTCTGCCTGGGGTCTCCAGCGAACCCTCCCCCATGCTGAGGAAGAGCAGGTAGACTTTTCCTTTTATTTAAAAAATATATATATTCTTTCTTTATTTGGTTCTTAGTTGTGGCTTGCAGGGTCTTCACCGTGGTGCCCGGAGTGTGTGGGATCTTAGTTCCCGGACCGGGGGTCGAACCTTCATCCCCTGCATTGGAAGGCGGGTTCCTAACCCTGGGGCACAGGGAGGTCCTGCAGGCAGGCTTTGCGGCCACCCCGGTGCCCCTGGCAGGTCAATGCAGCCACAAGCAACAGCCAGGCCGGGAGGTGGGGACAGACGGGCGGCCAGGGCCAGCTGCACGCCTGTCAAGGTCCACAACGGCCCCAGCGTCGGCTGGGAAGGAACCCCACCACGCCTGTTCCTGTCTATTTCTCATCCCACCTGGGGTGTTTTCTTTACATAAAGCCCATTCACATATGTCCCTTAATGAGCACATCCATGTATCCTGGGGTACGTTCACTTTGCAGCGGTGGAGAGTCCCATGAGAGAATCTGGAGCCTGACTGGAAATGATTTAAACGGTGAGCAGACACTCGTTGGACCATTAAGAAGGCTAAGCACCGAAGAACTGATGCTTTTGAACTGTGGTGCTGGAGAAGACTCTTGAGAGTCCCTTGGATTGCAAGGGGATCCAACCAGTCCATCCTAAAGGAAATCAGACCTGAATATTCGTTAGAAGGACTGGTGCTGAAGCTGGAACTCCAATCCTTTGGCCACCTGATGGGAAGAACTGACTCCTTGGAAAAGACCCTGATGCTGGGAAAGATTGAAGGCAGGAGGAGAAGGGGATGACAGAGGATGAGATGGTTGGATGGCGTCACTGACTCAATGGACATGAGTTTGAGCAAACTCTGGGACATGGTGAAGTACAAGGTAAGCCTGGCGTGCTGCAGGCCATGGGGTCGCAAAGAGTGAGACACAGTTGAGCGAATGAACAGCAGCAACACACACCGTAGTGAGAGCTGAGGAAGGCTGCCTCCCAGACACGCCCCCTCCCTGCTTCCCGCCGGGGCCCCTCCAGCAGAGCACAGCCTGCTGAGGAGGAAGGCCTGGCCAGTCTGATGCCCAGCCCCATGCCCAGAGCCTGCAGGGGGGCAGCCAGGGGGCCCCAGGCGCTCAGCGAGCACAGGGGGCCACTCAGGGCCGGCGTGACCGCGTCCTGGGCACGCTGCCCACACCTGGCGACCCTGCCCGCTTCCGGAGCCCGCCTCTCACACTGTCCCTGACTCCATGAGTTGTGCAGATCCTGCCAGGAAACTTCCTGCCTACCGCGCTCTGTGACACAGGCAGCGGCTCCGCAGGAGGGTCAATGGGGACTGGACGGAAAGCCTGGCTGTGGCCGCTGTGGGAGGTGGCAAGGGCCCCAGGGCGCATCTCACTCGGCTGCGACCATTGATGGCGGACCAGGGAACTTCCTTACTGAAAAGCTCTGGAACATGAGCCCAGCAAAGGCTGCGGAGGCCACGCTTACTGGACAGGAAAACGCCGCAGTGGGGCAGCTGCTTCTCTGGGCAAACACGTGCGCAGGCAAACGACAGGCACCACGCAGACAGCATACGATTACATCGCAGTCTCTCTGGGTCTTCTCTGAAAACTGCTCACTGATCAGGAGAGAGCGGCGGCCCAAAGAAGCGCGAGTTTGGTAGAGGACTCACTTGTGCTGCTGCCTAAATCCATAGGTAATCCCTAAGTTTCATTTTAAGCCAACTTTTTCACTCTCTTTTTCACTTTCAACAAGAGGCTTTTTAGCTGTTCTTCACTTTCTGCCATAAGGGTGGTGTCATCTGCATATCTGAGGTTATTGATATTTCTCCCGGCAATCTTGATTCCAGCTTGTGTTTCTTCCAGTCCAGTGTTTCTCATGATGACTCTGCATAGAAGTTAAATAAGCAGGGTGACAATATACAGCCTTGATGTACTCCTTTTCTTATTTGGAACCAGTCTGTTGGTCCATGTCCAGTTCTAACTGTTGCTCCCTGACCTGCATACAGATTTCTCAAGAGGCAGGTCAGGTGGTCTGGTATTCCCATCTCTTTCAGAATTTTCCACAGTTTATTGTGATCCACACAGTCAAAGGCTTTGGCATAGTCAATAAAGCAGAAATAGATGTTTTTCTGGAACTCTCTTGCTTTTTCCATGATCCAGCAGATGTTGGCAATTTGATCTCCGGTTCCTCTGCCTTTTCTAAAACCAGCTTGAACATCAGGGAGTTCATGGTTCACGTATTGCTGAAGTCTGGCTTGGAGAATTTTGAGCATTACTTTACTAGCATGTGAGATGAGTGCAATTGTGCGGTAGTTTGAGCATTCTTTGAGATTGCCTTTCTTTGAGATTGGAATGAAAACTGACCTTTTCCAGTCCTGTGGCCACTGCTGAGTTTTCCAGATTTGCTGGCATATTGAGTGCAGCACTTTCACAGCATCATCTTTCCGAATTTGAAACAGCTCAACTGGAATTCCATCACCTCCACTAGCTTTGTTTGTAGTGATGCCCTCTAAGGCCCACTTGACTTCACATTCCAAGATGTCTGGCACTAGATTAGTCAACACATCATCATGATTATCTGGGTCATGAAGATCTTTTTTGTACAGTTCTTCCATGTATTCTTGCCACCTCTTCTTAATATCTTCTGCTTCTGTTAGGTCCAGACCACTTCTGTCCTTTATCAAGCCCATCTTTGGATGAAATGTTCCCTTGGTATCTCTAATTTTCTTGAATAGATCTCTAGTCTTTCCCCTTCTGTTCTTTTCCTCTATTTCTTTGCATTGATCGCTGAGGAAGGCTTTCTTATCTCTTCTTGCTATTCTTTGGAAACTGGTAAAGGCAGATATTTCACAGAGTGAAAATGTTCCAGTGATGTGTAAGGTATATTTGACAGGCAAAATTCACTGAAGTTTAATATTTTTATTTAACTATTCTTTAATATTATGGTGCAGTTGGCGATGAATTCACCTGCCAATTCAGGATCTTCAAAAGATATGGGTTCTATCCCTAGGTTGGGAAAGTCTGCTGCTCTAAATCAGAAGTCTAGGCCAATGAGGTTGGTATTTGCTTTGGTTTTGGGTTTAGAAAGTTCAAAATAAAAGTGTTTGCCAAAGTATATTCTTTTCTGGGGGCTCTGGGATGAGTTTCCTTTAAGCTCATTGACAGTTTTGGCAAAATTTAGTTCCATGCTATAAGAACAAGTGTCTTTCCTTCCATTTTTCCTGTCCCCCCATCTTCACTCCCTCCAGTTCATGATCTCAAGTACAAAGAATATTTTTAGCACATATATTGATTAATATGGGCTTCCCTGGTGGCTCAGATGGTAAAGAATCTGCCTGCAATGTGGGGAGACCTGTGTTTCATCCTGGGTCAGGAAGATCCCCTGGAGAATGAAATGGCAACCCACTCCAGCATTCTTGCCTGGAGAATCCCCTGGACAGAGGAGCCTGGCAGTTTATAGTTCATGGGGTTGCAGAGAGACAGACACAACTGAGCAACTAACACTTTCACTTTCTTTCACTGATTAATGTACATGCCTAATAGACCTCTGTCAATTTCCTATTTATAATGAGACTTTTATTTCCTAAGAACTGAAAGTTGAATCTTGATGGAAAGTAAAGTAAAAATTAGACAAGCACAATTTCTATCTTTACCTTGAGCTATATATTGCCTTTGCCATTTTGAAACAAGCCACTTCAAGTATTATGATACATGCAACCCTTTTTCACATATATACCTTAAAACACACATGTGTAGGCAAGTTTCTCCAATGTGTTAGTCATTAGTACCTCCAAATAAAAACAGCCAAATACAGGGAACACTATTATAGCTGAGTGTAGGAAGTTGTGAAGAATTCAATAATTCTATTAGAAAATCATTCCTTAGCTTGGCCAGATGCTGCAACTTGGAATTGTTAAGTTCTTTCAAAGCTTTGCAAAGAAACAAACAAAGATAAAGAAAATACAATGAAGCAGTCATCTATCTTCAACCTACAGTCTACAGTTCATGCAAAGTCAGTAATCATCCTATGTGCAAAATCTTACATTATCAAAAATTCAGTAACTTTATAATACCCACTTTTATGTGATAGTCACATTGGTTAAAGGTAATGTCACATTTTACCTTACATGCTATTATTATATGATATTTAAAATGTCTCTAAAAACCTGTTATTAATTTAATTAGAATTATTACTGATTTTGTATTCTATTAGCTAAATTACATGTGTTTGAGTGATTTTTCCTAATCCTGTATTTACTAACTGCTCTTTATTATGTCATTTTGTAGAATAGGTGTTTCTTTGGAACACAAATACTACACTATGAGAGAAATATAAAATATTTATTTTGTTCTGAATTCTTTATGGACTTGGCACTAAACAATCATGCTAAAATAAGATGAAGAAAAAGGGAAAAACAGCCATTCTAAGAGGTTTTTCACATATTAAAAGACTTGTTTCCTAGCTCATACCACAGTGGTGGTTGCTTTTCTAGGGGAAGAAATAACAGTGAGTTACAGAAATATAAAGAAAGAAGAGTGTAAATGAGTTGGATATGTAGATATATTATCTAGGTCACATACAGATTATATTCAGTCACTAAGCCATGTCCGACTCTGCAATCCCATGGACTGCAGTAGGCCAGGTTTCTCTGTCCTTCACCATCTCCCAGAGTTTGCTCATGCTCATGTCCACTGAATCAGTTAATGCTGTCTAACCATCTCACCCACTGCTGCCCCTTCTTTTGCTTTCAATCTTACCCAGCATCAGGAGTATCTTTGCATCTGCTGGTCAAAGTATTGGAGCTTCAGCTTCAGAATAAGTCCTTCCAATGAATATTCAGGATTGATTTCTTTTAAGATTGACTGGTTTGATCTCCTTGCAGTCCAAGGGATTCTCAAGAGTCTTCTCCAACACCACAGTTCAAAAGCATCAATTCTTCAGCCCACCAGGCTCCCCGGTCCATGAGATTTCCCCGGCAAGAATACCGGAGTGGGTAGCCATTCCTTTCTTCCCAACCCAGAGGTAGAGCCCAGGTCTCCTCTGTCTCAGGTGCATTCTTTACCATCTGAGCCACCAAAGAAGCCCAATTTAGGTTACATATGGATTATACAGATTATATATAGATATAGATGTTATATGTAGATAGATATATTTCTATATTATCTATCTATAATTATAAGGGAAATTATACAGAAAGATATATTATTTCTCTTCTCTGAAATATGCCTGTATCTCTGAGATTGAAATAAACATTGTAGTTTTTTGGTAAAGATTATATAAAATATTTAAGATCAGTTTTGATACAATAATAAAGGTAGAGCCCAGGTCTCCTCTGTCTCAGGTGCATTCTTTACCATCTGAGCCACCAAAGAAGCCCAATTTAGGTTACATATGGATTATACAGATTATATATAGATATAGATGTTATATGTAGATAGATATATTTCTATATTATCTATCTATAATTATAAGGGAAATTATACAGAAAGATATATTATTTCTCTTCTCTGAAATATGCCTGTATCTCTGAGATTGAAATAAACATTGTAGTTTTTTGGTAAAGATTATATAAAATATTTAAGATCAGTTTTGATACAATAATAATAGTAATAATGAATTAACCCACCTGGATGAAGATTTCCAGCTGTACATCAGCATTAGCACTAGTGCAGATAATGTAGACCTAAGCATGTTGACAAATGATTTTTATCAACTATTAAGGAAGGACCTAACATATATAAATGAAAAAAATTTATATTTCAAAGCAGTAATCATAAATTTAGGGAGATAAGCCATATTCATGCCCCAAATTAATATTACTAGTGAGTGCTTTATCAGGAAGGAGAGAGAATTTGGTCAAGATTAAATATTTCCATTAGCATAAGAATATCTCCATGAATAATAAAAATATGCTATTTATAGAGGTAGTATATGCTTTAAATATTTACATCCTACTTGGAATGAAATAATTTTTGAAAATGTCTTAAAATGAATGTCTGGTGTTCCTTTAGACAGATTTAACCTCAATTATTTAGAAATTGCCAGACTATTAACAGTTATTTCTGGAGGATTTTAACTGATTGAGCATTACTTTTAATCAAAATTTCAAAAAAGATTATTTTATCCCAGTGCAGAAAAGAACATTAACCCTTCTTTTCATTTTTGGTTGAAATTATCTTCTCCTTTCATATGAATGATCTAAAATATATTTTTCTGTTATAATTTGAAGGAGGAGCAGTACAAAATCACGTTTAAGCTTTGTTTCTTTAATTATTTAAGGGGAGTTTTTAAAAAGCCATTTATACCAATTCTGATTGTAATGATCATATTTTAATATAATGTCCTAAGAACTTAGAGTATTAAATTACATTGAGCTAATATAATTTTTAAAATATTGTGCTCTTTATAAAATCAAAGACTTTCACATAGCAATAGCTGCTGTTTAGTTGATTTAATCATTGACTGTAACCTGACATGATGCCTAAAGACTTTCTGTTGCTTATAGCATACATATATATGAAAGACTCTTGTTTGAAATTTAATTAGGACAAATCTGACACTAGTTTTTGAGGAAATATACAAGTTTGTTGTGTATTCCGGCATTTATCATGCTCTGCCTCATGATATTTTTCTTTGTCCAGTCATCCTGTGATAGCAGACACTAGAAGGAAGAGCTACAATGTATGTCAGAGCTCCAAGGCTTATCAAACTGCCCAGTGATCTTTGCATTGCAGCCTTGTTTACAGTGTGTTTATCAGTGTCATCTTAGCACCATTGCTGTTTTGCCATACTTCAGAGTGCTGGTGCAGATAGGTTTGCTGAATCAATTTTATTTTGAAGCTTTAAAAGATTCCTGTTGTTTTAGAAACTGTGCTAAATATCTGCCAATATTTCAGCATCAGTTTTGTTAAGTGTTGGGTCTACACCTCAAAGAAAAATTTTAAGCTTTCTGATAGCACAAATTCAATAAAAATTCTTTCCAAAGTCCAATTTAAGAGAATGTTTAAACTGTATAAACAGATTTCCTAAATAAATGAAATTGAAAAATATCTCCATTGAGGTGATAGACAGAATGAGATGAAGGAAACAATCTAATTATGGAAACCGGCAAAGAAATATAGAAAACGAAACAAGGGCACGTGGTAAGGTTCAGATGGAAGGCTTCGGAAGGAGTATTGAAAAGTGTCATTTTATCTCTCACAACAGCTTTGCCTTAGAGTCTATTTAGTGTGGTATTATCACAGCCACTCCAGTGCTTTTCTTTCTTTCTTTTTTTAATTAAAGGTTTTTACTTCTATTGGGCTTCCCTGATAGCTCAGTTGGTAAAGAATCTGCCTGCAAAGCGGGAGACCCCAGTTCAATTCTTGGGTCAGGAAGATGCAGTGGAGAAGGGATAGGCTATCCACTCCAGTATTCTTGGGCTTCCCTTGTGGCTCAGCTGGTAAAGAATTCGCCTGCAACGCTGGAGACCTAGGTTTGATCCCTGGGTTGGGAAGGTTCCATGGAGAAGGGAAAGGTTACCCACTCAAGTATTCAGGGCTGGAGAATTCCCTGGACTGTATAGTCGATGGGGTCTCAAAGAGTTGGACACGACTGAGCAACTTTGACTTGCACTTACATCTTCTATGGAGGTGTAGCCAATTAACAATATTGTGATAGTTTCAGGTGAACAATGAAGGGACTCAGACGTACATTTACATGCATCTTATTGTTCAGTCGCTCAGTTGTGTCCTACTGTTTGTGACCTTATGAACTGCAGCACACCAGGCTTTCCTGTCCTTCACTGTCTCCTGGAGTTTGGTCAAACTCATGTTCATTGAGTCAGTGATGTCATCCAACCACCTCATCCTCTGTCACCCGCTTTTCCTCTTGCCTTCAATTTTTTTCCGGTATCAGTCTTTTCCAGTGAGTCAGCTCTTTCCATCAGGTGGCCAATAGTATTGGAGCTTCAGTTTCAGCATCAGCCCTTCCAATGAATATTCAGGAAATATTCATGATTTTCTTTAGGAAATCATGTATGTATTCTCCCCTAAAGTCCCCTACTATCCAGGCTGCCACATAACATCAAACAAATAAATGACACAAATGAACTTACTTACAAAACAGGAAGAGACTCAGAATATGAACTTTTGGTTGCAAGGGGGAAGGATGAGAGCAAAGGATAGTTAGGGGGTTTGGCATGGACGTGAATACACTGCTATATTTAAAATGGATAACCAACAAGAACCTACTGTATAGCGCGTAGAATTCCAGCTCTTTTCTGCTTGCTGTTTGCATGGTATATCTTTTGTCCCCATCATTACTCTTCAGCCTGCTTTTGTCTTTGAATTTAAAGATTGTGCTTGTTTGTTTTAGTGGTCTGGCTGGAATAATTCAGTGCAGACTCTGATGCCCTGCTCCACTCACACACCTGGAGCTCTCTACGTTAGGACCCTGTAGGGGTCAGCCGTGGATGGTGCTCCAGCTCCCTGAGGCAGTGAGGTTTCTACCTGTAGCGTTAGATATGTGTGTGGGGGCTGAAGGCTGCTTTCTCAGTTCAGAGAGTTGATGAGTTTGCCGCTTACTCGGGCAAGGATGAGAGAATCAGAGGATTTTCCCTCAGAGGACAGAGGACTGAGAAGGTGCCCAGTTGTCATGACCTCCAGGATATTTGTGGTTTTAGCTGCACCGTCTCAGTGTCGTTACTCTGGTCTCCCCCATAATCTTCTGAGTTGTGTTGATCACATACAGCTGTGTTCATGTTGTAACACTTGTATAATAATGTTCATCTTTAAATATACAAAAAACTGAGAGATTATCCATCCAACTAATTAACCATCCTGAAGGAAAAAACACAGCCAGAGTATCCTCAAATATTTATATTTGGAAACTCTTAGGATATAATAACTAATTTTGAACAATAGAATGTAAGTGTCCAATGAAATGAATTTGGTACACAAATTATAGCACCTTTGTAAGATAATATAACATGTCAATTTCAAATCTTTATGAAATAATATTCAGTAATACATATATTTTTAAGTATAATGTACACTTGAAAACTATCATGGTTTAAACTAATAAAGGTATAGATATGCTCTTTGTCAGAGTTCAGTATTTTCTTTATTTGCCACATTGTCTGTAAGAAGAGATACAATTTTTGTTAAGTATAAAAATAAAATAATTATTAATTTAAAAGATAATATGCAAAAATATGAATCAGCTTTGCTCTGTTAAATACCTTACATTTGAGGACATGTTCAGAAAAAAAAATATAAACAGATATTTAATTTTATTTTCAAGTATTTAAAGTGCTTTATAAGATGAAGTTGTTTTCATATTTCATATTTTAATTTCCTGTATACTGCAATTCATCAATTTACTTGCCAAAATATACAGATGTCCTTACATTACATTGTGTTACTTTGACTTTTATTTTCTCCAATTTGTATTGAATCACAAATCAAAAAGTTTGCAGCATAGTTCTGATTAATTTAAGACTCAGAAGCTGTTTCCTGTTTTATGTTTGACAATAACTTAGCATAATATAAAGTGGTGTGACATTAAACAACATTCCTGAATAGAATTCAGTTCCATTAACAAGCTCCATTAGGGAAATATAGCTACCTACAAATCAACCATTTTGTGTCAGTTTCATTAATTACTGTTTGGGCATAATTGGTATAATACCATACTTTACTTGACAGTGTTTGAATTGTTTGGCTAGAAAAGGCAACACATAATGTTGGATAAAGCATAACCTAAATGTAATTTTAAATTACTTGTATCAGAGTCTGCCACTCAAGGAGAAAAAAAGTCATTTGTTTTGTGAAATCCATGACTGGTATTTTAGTTTTTGATGAAAATTTGTAATTAAAAATCTATAATATTAAAAATATTTATTATTTATTATATGCTAAAACTGGCTTAAAACTCAACATTCAAAAACCTAAGATCATGGCATCTGATCTCATCACTTGATGGCAAATAGAGGGGAAAAAGTGAAAATTGTGACAGATTTTATTTACTTGGAGTCCAGAATCACTGTGTATAGTGACTGCAGCCATAAAATTAAGATGCACTTGTTCCTTGGAAGAAAGCTATGGCAAACCTAGACAGTGTATTAAAAACCAGAGACAACACTTTGGCAACAAAGGTCTGTATCGTCAAAGTTACAGTTTTGCCATTAGTCATGTACAGATGTAATAATTAGGCCATAAGGAAAGCTGAGTACAGAAGAATGGATGCTTTCAAACTGCAGTGCTGGAGAAGAGTCTTGAGAGTCCCTTGGACTGCTAGGAGATCAGACTAGTCAATACTAAAGAAAATTAACCCTGGAGATTTATTAGATGGACTAATGCTGAAATGAGGCTTCAATATTTCAGTCACCTGATGCAAAGAGCCTACTCCTTGGAAAAAACTCTGATGCTGGGAAAGACTAGGGGCAGGAGAAGGAGAAGAAGAGGACGACAGAGGATGAAATGGATGGATGGCATCACTGACTCAACGGACATGAATTTGAGCAAGCTCTGGGAGATAGTGAAGGACAGGGAAGCCTCGTGTGCTGCATTCCATGGGGTCACAAAGAATTGAACATGACTTAGCGAATGAACAACAACAACAAAATATACTGTTTGCATTGATGATAGAATGCTTGCTATGCTTACTTAATGTTATGATTTTTGTGCATTAAGTACTCATAATTCATGATCAAAACTATGAACATATCCATCACTTTCAAAAGTATTCCACCCTCCCTAGACCCTTAATCCCCATGTCATCATTGATTTATCTGCTTTTTTTTTGATACAATGCATTGTATTTTCTAGTATTTTGTAAAAATGGCATCATGCAGTAAGGAAGATATTTGCCTGGCTTCTTCCTCTAACTATATTTACTTTCACTCTTTTTATAGCCTATATAAATGCTTCATTCTTTTTATTGCTATGTAGTATTGTGGTATGGATACAACACATTGTATGACCCATTTTCATATTAATGACTTTTTAGTGGTGTCATGTTTGGTGCATGAATTGCTTTTAGTCTTTTGGGAAAATAGCTAAGCATGTAATCCCTCAATGTTATACTTCATTTGCTTTCAGGAAAATATTTTAATAACTTTGCTGTAAACTTCTTTGATCTATAGGTTATTTTAAAGCATGTAACATAACTTCCATATATTTGGAACTTTTCCAGTTATCTTACCATTAATGAATTTTAGTTAAATTCTATTATGTACCATACCCTGAGAAAACCATAATTGAAAAAGTCACATGTACCAAATGTTTATTTCAGTACTATTTATAATAGCTAGAACATGGAAGCAACCTAGATATCCATCAATAGATGAATGGATAAGGAAGCTGTAGTACATATACAGAAAGGAAATTTTCATTATATTACACAATTTTATATAATATATATTATATTCAGCCATAATAAAGAATGCATTTGAGTCAGTTCTAATGAGGTGGATGAGCCTAGAGTGTATCATACAGAGTGAAGTAAGTCAGAAAGAGAAAATGATATATCATATATTTACACACATACATGGACTCTAGAAAGATGGTACTTGTGACTGTTTGCAGGGCAGCAGTGTATACCCAGACATAGAGAACTGACTTGTGGTCACTGGGTGGGAAGAAGAGGATGGGACGAACTGGAGAGAGTAGCAGAGAAACATATACACTACCACATGTAAAATAGATAGCCAGTGGGAATTTACTATATGACTGCTGCTGCTGCTAAGTCACTTCAGTCATGTCTGACTCCGTGCGACCCATAGACGGCAGCCCACCAGGCTCTCCCATCCCTGGGATTCTCCAGGCAAAAACAATGGAATGGGTTGCCATTTCCTTCTCCAGTGCATAAAAGTGAAAAGTAAAAGTGAAGTCGCTCAGTTGTGCCCTACTATATGACTAAAGGAGCTCAAATCTGGTGATCTATGACCAGAGGGGTGGGATGGGATGGGAGGTGGCAGGGAGGTACAAAAGGGAGGGGACATGTGTATATCTGGTTGCTTCATGTTGATGTATTGAAGAAACCAACACAATATTGTAAAGTAATTATCCTTCAATTGAAACACATTTAGAAAAGAAAAAATTTCTATTGAGCTCTGAGAACAGAACTTGCATGGTTTTGATTCTTTTAATTTTTTTTAATTTAAATTTATTTATTTTAATTGGAGGCTAATTACTTTAAAATATTGTATTGGTTTTGCGCCATCCTGAACCCCTCTCCCCGTACCATTTCTCTAGGTCATCCTGGTGCACCAGCCCCAAGCATCCTGTATCAAACCTAGACTGGTGATTAGTTTCTTATATTATACACGTTTCAATGCCTTTCTCCCAAATCATCCCACCCTCTCCCTCTCCCACAGAGTCCAAAAGACTGTTCTATACATCTGTGTCTCTTTTGCTGTCTCGCATACAGGGTTATCATTACCATCTTTCTAAATTCCATATATATGTGTTAGTATACTAGTATTGGTTAGTATTGGTGTTTTTCTTTCTGGGTTACTTCACTCTGTATAATTGGCTCCAGTTTCATCCACCTCATTAGAACTGAATTCAAATGTATTCAAATGTATTCTTTTTAATGGCTGAGTAATACTCCATTGTGTATATGTACCACAGCTTTCTTATCCATTCATCTGCTGATGGACATCTAGGTTGCTTCCAGGTCCTGGCTATTATAAATGGTGCTGCAATGAACATTGGGGTGCATGTGTCTCTTTCAATTCTGGTTTCCTTGGTGTGTATGCCCAGCAGTGGGATTGCTGGGTCATAAGACAGTTCTATTTCCAGTTTTTAAACGAATCTCCACACTGTTCTCCATAGTGGCTGTACTAGTTTGCATTCCCACCAACAGTGTAAGAGGGTTCCCTTTTCTCCACACCCTCTCCAGCATTTATTGCTTGTTGACTTTTGGATCGCAGCCATTCTGACTGGTGTGAAATGGTACCTCATTGTGGTTTTGATTTGCATTTCTCTGATAATGAGTGATGTTGAGCATCTTTTCATGTGTTTGTTAGCCATTCGTATGTCTTCTTTGGAGAAATGTCTATTTAGTTCTTTGGCCCATTTTTTGATTGGGTCATTTATTTTTCTGGAGTTGAGCTGCATAAGCTGCTTGTATATTTTTGAGATTAGTTGTTTGTCAGTTGCTTCATTTGCTATTATTTTCTCCCATTCAGAAGGCTGTCTTTTCACCTTGCTTATAGTTTCCTTTGTTGTGCAGAAGCTTTTAATTTTAATTAGATCCCATTTGTTTATTTTTGCTTTTATTTCCAGTATTCTGGGAGGTGGATCATAGAGGATCCTGCTGTGATTTATGTCAGAGAGTGTTTTGCCTATGTTCTCCTCTAAGAGTTTTATAGTTTCTTGTCTTACGTTTAGATCTTTAATCCATTTTGAGTTTATTTTTGTGTATGGTGTTAGAAAGTGATCTAATTTCATTCTTTTACAAGTGGTTGACCAGTTTTCCCAGCACCACTTGTTAAAAAGATTGTCTTTAATCCACTGTATATTCTTGCCTCCTTTGTCGAAGATAAGCTGTCCATAGGTGTGTGGATTTATCTCTGGGCTTTCTATTTTGTTCCATTGATCTATATTTCTGTCTTTGTGCCAGTACCATACTGTCTTGATGACTGTGGCTTTGTAGTAAAGCCTGAAGTCAGGCAGGTTGATTCCTCCAGTTCCATTCTTCTTTCTCAAGATGGCTTTGGCTATTCGAGGTTTTTTGTGTTTCCATACAAATTGTGAAATTATTTGTTCTAGCTCTGTGAAAAACACCGCTGGTATCTTGATAGGAATTGCATTGAATCTGTAGATTGCTTTGGGTAGTATACTCATTTTCACTATATTGATTCTTCCGATCCATGAACATGGTATGTTTCTCCATCTATTAGTGTCCTCTTTGATTTCTTTCATCAGTGTTTTATAATTTTCTATATATAGGTCTTTAGTTTCTTTAGGTAGGTATATTCCTAAGTATTTTATTCTTTTCGTTGCAATGGTGAATGGAATTGATTCCTTAATTTCTTTTTCTACTTTCTCATTATTAGTGTATAGGAATGCAAGGGATTTCTGTGTATTGATTTTATATCCTGCAACTTTACTATATTCATTGATTAGCTCTAGTAATTTTCTGGTGGAGTCTTTCGGGTTTTCTATGTAGAGGATCATGTCATCTGCAAACAGTGAGAGCTTTACTTCTTCTTTTCCAATCTGGATTCCTTTTATTTCTTTTTCTGCTCTGATTGCTGTGGCCAAAACTTCCAGAACTATGTTGAATAGTAGCGGTGAAAGTGGGCACCCTTGTCTTGTTCCCGACTTTAGGGGAAATGCTTTCAATTTTTCACCATTGAGGAGAATGTTTGCTGTGGGTTTGTCATATATAGCTTTTATTATGTTGAGGTATGTTCCTTCTATTCCTGCTTTCTGGAGAGTTTTTATCATAAATGGATGTTGAATTTTGTCGAAAGCCTTCTCTGCATCTATTGAGATAATCATATGGTTTTTATTTTTCAATTTGTTAATGTGGTGTATTACATTGATTGATTTGCGGATATTGAAGAATCCTTGCATCCCTGGGATAAAGCCCACTTGGTCATGGTGTATGATCTTTTTAATGTGTTGTTGGATTCTGATTGCTAAAATTTTGTTAAGGATTTTTGCATCTATGTTCATCAGTGATATTGGCCTGTAGTTTTCTTTTTTTGTGGCATCTTTGTCAGGTTTTGGTATTAGGGTGATGGTGGCCTCATAGAATGAGTTTGGAAGTTTACCTTCCTCTGCAATTTTCTGAAAGAGTTTGAGTAGGATAGGTGTTAGCTCTTCTCGAAATTTTTGGTAGAATTCAGCTGTGAAGCCGTCTGGACCTGGGCTTTTGTTTGCTGGAAGGTTTCTGATTACAGTTTCAATTTCCGTGCTTGTGATGGGTCTGTTGAGATTTTCTATTTCTTCCTGGTTCAGTTTTGGAAAGTTGTACTTTTCTAAGAATTTGTCCATTTCTTCCACGTTGTCCATTCTATTGGCATATAATTGCTGATAGTAGTCTCTTATGATCCTTTGTATTTCTGCGTTGTCTGTTGTGATCTCTCTGTTTTCATTTCTAATTTCATTGATTTGATTTTTCTCTCTTTGTTTCTTGATGAGTCTGGTTAAGGTTTGTCAATTTTATTTATCCTTTCAAAGAACCAGCTTTGGGCTTTGTTGATTTTTTCTGTGGTCTCTTTTGTTTCTTTTGCATTTATTTATACCCTAATTTTTAATGTTTCTTTCCTTTTACTAACTCTGGGGTTCTTTATTTCTTCCTTTTCTATTGCTTTCGGTGTAGAGTTTGGTTATTTATTTGACTTTTTTCTTGTTTCTTGAGATATGCCTGTATTGCTATGAACTTTCCCCTTAGCACTACTTTTACAGTGTCCCACAGGTTTTGGGTTGTTGTGTTTTCATTTTCATTCATTTCTATGCATATTTTGATTTCTTTTTGATTTCTTCTGTGATTCGTCGGTTATTCAGCAGCATATTGTTCAGTCTCCATATGTTGTAATTTTTAATAGTTTTCTCTTGTAATTGAGATCTAGTCTTACTGTATTTGGTCAGAAAAGATGCTTGGAATGATTTCAATTTTTTTGAATTTACCAAGGCAAGATTTATGGCCCAGGATGTGATCTATCCTGGAGACGGTTCCATGAGCACTTGAGAAAAAGGTGAAATTCATTGTTTTGGGGTGAAATGTCATATAGATTTCAATTAGGTCTAACTATTCTATTGTATCATTTAAAGTTTGTGTTTCCTTGTTAATTTTCTGTTTAGTTGATCTATCCATAGATGTGAGTGGGGTATTAAAGTCTCCCACTATTATTGTATTCCGCATGGCCTAAGATAGGTTTTCTCTTGGTGGATAGTCTAAGCATACCTGAAGAAAAATGAATGTTCCTTGTTGTTGGCTGACTCATTATAAATGAATATAGCCTGTTCCCTGATGGTGTTTTCAGTATAAATTTTGGGCCTAATACCCTTATCAGTTGCTGAGACCTGTGCATTGTGATCCGCATCTGTAACTGTGGGTTGGTCTCTTTCACTTCTACCAATATTTGTTTTATAAGCTTCAAGCATCTGTTCTCACAGGCGTAGTTAGGACTGTTATGTCTTCTTCGAGAATGTCTAGCTTCTCATTAAGAATTATCTGTTTTTGTCACTATTTTGCTCGTTCTGAAGTCTACTTTGTCAAATATTGATGTAGCTATTTTCCAGCTTTCTTATGGCTAACATTCATGTGGTGTTTTTTCTCTCCCACCTACTGTATGTCTCTGTATTTGATGCATATTGTTTATGAATATCATATTAAAATCTACCACTGTGCTAGTTGTTTTATATTTTTCCATTTGTTCTCTGTTTCCTCTTGATTAACTCAAAATTTTGTTGTTTGTTGTTAAGAGGAAATCTTCCTTTGTGTCTTGCATTTCTTCCTATTTTCTGAACAAACTGATAGCTTTCGTTCCATGCCATTTTTTCAAACAGGTCTGTATGGCAAATACAAAGAAAGATACAAAGGTCCCTCTCTCTAGGACACCTTATCAGGAACATAAAATTAGTATCTCCCTCTATCACCAAATTTGAGCAGTTTTGATAGCAGCCCTTCTCTAACAGAATGGGGTTTCTTATACTCTGGGTTCTTGCCCTTAACACGTGTGAGCACACTTAAATTGCACATTACTCTGTGGGAACTGAGGCTTGAAGGATGTGTACTCTAGACCAAATTTTTGTGCCCCCCTCCCCAGATTCAGTACTTTGAAACTTTAATCCTTAGTATATTGGTATTAATATTTGGGGATGGAGCCTTTGGAATGTAATTGGCTCCCAAGAGTGAAACTCTTCTAAGAGGATTAATGTCCTTACAAAAGAAATATCAGCAAGCTAGTGCTCTCTGATCTCTTTGTCCTCCCCCTCCTCCTTCCTGCCTGCCTTCTCTCTCTCCTCTTCTCTCTCTCTATCTTTGCCAAGTGAAGATAAAATGATTATGAACCAGGAGGATGATCCTCACCAGACACACATTGCGAAGATCCCCTGGAGAAGGAAATGGCAACCCACACTAGTGCTCTTGCCTGGAAAATCTCACGGACAGAGGAGCCTGATGGGCTATGGTTCATGGGATCATGAGGGTCAGACATTACTTAGCAACTAAACCACCACCAGTACAACTCTTCTCTCTGTGTGTCTTTGCCACATGAAGATACAGTGATCGTCCATGAACCAAGAGGATGACTGTCACCAGACGCCTGACATGCCTGTGCTCTTCAATTTTTTTTTTTTTTTTAAAGTCACTCCTTTGCCGAGAAATTTACATCTTTGCTTGGTTGAACTCCACCAGGGGAAAAAATATGACAGCTATATGGACTAACTGCACTTTAATTGTCATGAATCTTAAAATGTGCCTTGAGGATAACATGGATCTCTTAAAGACCAATTTAATTGACCACATCTAAGAGAATTTAGAAAAAAAAAAAAACTGAGATGATAAAGCTAATGTGTAAAACCAGAAAAAGGAATCCGTGGGAGAATGATGAGGGTTTTAAATGGCAACACTTTTCACTGTTGTGTTAGCTTTAGGAGATGATGTGAGTGAATCTGGAAGCTGAGCTGATTCCTGAGTAAGTGGTTGCAGAGACTGGGAAAGTGGTTAGGACCTTAGACTTCCAGAGGTATGCTCAGTCATGAATCAGATAATATAGTTCAGGTGCTTAAGTGAAAGAGGAGAGTGAAAAAGTTGGCTTAAAGCTCAACATTCAGAAAACGAAGATCATGGCATCCGGTCCCATCACTTCATGGGGAAACAGTGGAAACCGTGTCAGACTTTATTTTTTTGGGCTCCAAAATCACTGCAGTTGGTGACTGCAGCCATGAAATTAAAAGACACTTACTCCTTGGAAGAAAAGTTATGAGCAACTTAGATAGCATACTCAAAAGCAGAGACATTACTTTGCTGACTAAAGTCCATCTAGTCAAGGCTATGGTTTTTCCTGTGGTCATGTATGGATGTGAGAGTTGGACTGTGAAGAAGGCTGAGCACTGAAAAATTGATGCTTTTGAACTGTGGTGTTGGAGAAAACTCTTGTGAGTCCCTTGGACTGCAAGGAGATCCGACCAGTCCATTCTGAAGGAGATCAGCCCTGGGATTTCTTTGGAAGGAATGATGCTAAAGCTGAAACTCCAGTACTTTGGCCTCCTCACGTGAAGAGTTGACTCATTGAAAAAGACTTTGATGCTGGGAGGGATTGGGGGCAGGAGGAGAAGGGGACGACACAGGATGAGATGGCTAGATGGCATCACTGACTCAATGGACGTGAGTCTGAGTGAACTCTGGGAATTGGTGATGGACAAGGAGGCCTGGCATGCTGCAATTCATTGGGTCACAAAGAGTCGGACATGACTGAGCAACTGAACTGAACTGAACTGATAGTGATGTTGCATGTACTTTAGATAATCTGGCTCAAGCATAGCCATCAAAAAATAGAAAATTAATCCACTTTGCTTAGACTATTCCACAGTATTGGTCTTCCCTGTATTCAATAAATGTGTGAACAGGATAAAAGGAGCACAGATTCTTTGTCTACCACTTGTAAAAATGAGCCCCTATCAGAGCCTGTTTTGAAATTATGAACAGAAAATGAATAACAAGGGTAGGATTCATCATGAAAGATGGGGACTAAATTCATATATGGCCCAAGAGCTGCATTCTCCTTCAGAACTGACTCTAAAATGTGAACCCTAAACTCTTTCTACCTGAAAAAGTGACCTCATGCACTGACATTCCATGTTCATATGAGGGGTTATAGCTAACCAAAGATTTGAGTATCTCAAAGTTGGTACCAAGATCATGTTTGTATCATAATTTTTAGGTCAAGAATTAAGGACTGTTCATTCATGCGTGCAATCATTCACCAGCTAGCTGTTTAGTCTCCACCACAGGTGTGATGCGTGCTCCCTTTTTAAATATTGAGGGTTGTGAGAGATTCCTGCCTCATTCCTAACAGGAAAAAGAAGCTTATGAGCATAAATTCTGTTTCTTAGTTAAAAATTTGTGACAATACAGCCATCTACTTCTTTTCTAAAAGCTAATTTTGTATAAGAATGACACAAAAAAATGGGTTTTGGTATATGTGCCATTTATCAACCTATAAACAAAGCCTTTAACAAAAAACGAAAATCCTTTATTCGGATGCATGTATTGCCAAAAAATCTTATAGACCATTATAAGATTTATTACAGCTTTCACAGCATCCTTTTTTCCTGGCATCCACTTCAGTGCATTAACTTTGAAAAGAAAAACATTTGGCTTGAGTTGTGAATATGACTTCAAACAATAAAAGCGAAGGATCTCTATTGCAGCTCCTCTCTTATAACAGCAAACCAATGTATACATATTGAAGCCTGCTTGGCACTTTTAGATCGCTGCAGGTACACTTGAGTTCAAGGAAAAGGCAGAGGTCTGCCTGGCAAATCTAGGTGTTGTAAATTGTGAAGTATTGGTTAACACAGTGTCAAAAAAACTGGAACAGAGAACCCACTTTTGTGTCTTTATTGCACTAGAATAAGAAACAGACTTCTAAATTTGGTAAGACTGATTTTGCAGGGTTCAAACTTCTTACATAGCCATGACTGGAAGCCCAATGTATGATTTTCAAGGAGTTGACACAGATATTCCAAAAATATTTAATACATACTCACACACACACACATATGTGTGTGTAGCATAAAGAAATACTTATGTGATAGAGCTTAACACTGTGAAATATATTGAAGAGTTCAGGTGCTGTTAATTATGTTGCACCAGGCATGTAGTTTAGATACTCTGGCTCAAGCATAAGCACCTAAAAATTGAAGAATATCCACTTTTCTTTGACTATTTCGCAGTGTTGTTCTGTCCTGAATTCAATAAATGTATAAAGAGTATAAAAGGAACATAATTCTTTTTTTAATTAATCTATTTTAGTTGGAGGATAATTACCTGACAATGTTGTGTTGGTTTCTGCCTTACATTACATGAATCAGCCATGGTTATACACATGCCCCCTCCCTCTACTTCCCACTCCTCTAGGTTGTCACAGAACACCAAGTTTGAGCTCCCTGTATCATACAGCAAATCTGCACTGGCTATCTAATTTTATGCATGGTAATATGTAATAACTACTCATTTGAAAGAAGTGTAGTCTTGCTTCTACATGGGCTTCCCAGGTGGCTCAGTGGTAAAGAATCTGCCTACCAACGCAGAAGACATAAGAGATGCAGGTTCAATCCCTGGGTTGGGAAGATTCCCCAGATTAGGAAATGGCCATCTACTCCACAGTATTCTAGCTGGGGAATCCCATGGACAGATGAGCCTTGCGGGGTACAGTCCATAGGGTTACAAAACAGTCTGACACAACTGAGCAACTGAGCACACAGTCTTGCTTCTGACATTAAAATTCAATGGGCAGTTTAGCATCTCACATTATCTCCTTTGGTCATGGTCTTGTAGTTTCCACAACATAGAAATTGTTGCCCAACAAATACTGAAATAAACTAAACTGATACCTGACTTGAAAAGTGTTTCTGTATGTAAAGAGGTAAACTAATCAAATTATAGTTTACTTCATATTTTTATAGTTTTAGACATATTTTTTAAGAATAAATAATTTCAAATCAAATCAGTTCATATAATCATATGTAACTGTACTCTAGATTGTATCTGCCACTATCACACTAAATGGGTACATGTTTGAAAATGTACAACACTTTTATTTTGAATGTTACTATCAAATGCATTTTATTGCATTGGAGCTAGTACTTTAACAAAGAAGTTAAAATTAAAGTTGAATTATAATAATGTTCTGAAATCATATGTGAATTTTTTTATTGAAATTGAATTCTGGGATTTTCAAACTAAATTCAGTTAAGAAGTCTAGAAAATGACTTTTTATAACCCTAAACCTAACCTTTATAATCAAGTTAAATTAAATCATAAGAAATTGAGAGTTTTAAATAGAAATGGATCACTATCATGAGGAAAAATTGAGAGGGAGGCTCTGATTTGTTATTCAACAGTAATTCATCTTCCAAAATCTGTACTAATGTAAAAGTATAATATGATGAAATAGTCTTTTAATTTTGGTGTTGTTATATTGTCAACACAAGGCTGTTTTGACCTGTAACTATGGACAAGGAAATTAATAATGAAGTTTATTATATATCACATAGTTTTCACACACTGTATACAATGAAGAAATCAAATGTATCCAGGCTAGATGGAAAACCTAATGATCTTCACCAACTCTGAGAAACAAGATGCATTTCCTTGAAAGTGCCTAAAATTAATAGTTAAAATCTAAATTTAAAAAAGCAGAGTATATAATTTCTATAAATATAATGTATTTTTGTAATGTGCTTTTTCTACTATCATATCCCCTTCCTGCCTTCTTCCTAACTGCTGAGGCCCACTGAGCAATAACTATTTTGCTGCCTTTTGAAATGAAATAATAGGTGGTGTTTTACTAATTAAAAACACTAATCAATTTATAATAACATTATTTAATAAAAGAAACCATGACCCAATATCCCTGGAGAAAGGGTGTATTATAGGAGTAGCATAGCAAACATGTGAGATGAGCCTGGAGATTTTTGTAGAGGCAGAGTGTAAGGAAATGCTCAAAAGAAAAACAACTCAAATCAAACAGAAACAATGAGGAGTGTATCGAAGAGACAAAGAACCTAATTGAAAGGTCTTCCAGTGATCAAAGCTGGAACAATTTGAGAAACAATATAAAGTACTTATGGATTATATTAAAGTATGACATAAATATACATGAGTTGGGCTTACCTCATAGTTGGGCTTCCCTCATAGCTCAGTTGGTAGAGGATCTCGCTGCAATGCAGGAGACCCCAATTCGATTCCTGAGTCAGGAGGATCCCCTGGAGAAGGGATAGGCTACCCACTCCAGTATTCTTGGGCTTTGCTTGTGGCCCAGCTGGTAAAGAATCCGCCTGCAATGTGAGAAACATGGGTTTGATCCCTGGGTTGGGAAGATCCCCTGGAGAAGGGAACAGCTACCCACTCCAGTTTTCTGGCCTGGAGAATTCGATGGATTCGCAAAGAGTCAGAAATGACTGAATGACGTTCACTTTTCAGCTGAAATAAAGAAATGATTGACTAAATAAATAAATGGGTGAGAGAGAGAAATCTGAGTAGAAGGATTCCAAAAAATTTGTGAAGATGTTCTACTCTCAAGGAGATAGAGCAGAGCTCAAAATATTCCCCTCCTTATGCAGAAGCTGTGCATGGTGACTTTGGTGAAAAGGGCAGAGTATGAAAAGAGGAGAAGAAAGAGTAACTTTACAGTAAAGAAGCCTGATGAACAGAAAGAACCCCACAAGGTGAATAAGAGGAATGACAGCCACAGTAATTACGTAGGGGTGTGTGTGCGCACGCGCACACTTCAGTTCAGTTCAGTCACTCAGTCATGTCCAACTCTTTGCGACCGCATGAATCGCAGCATGCCAGGCCTCCCTCTCCACCACCAACTCCCGGAGTTCACTCAGACTCACGTCCATCGAGTCTGTGATGCCATCCAACCATCTCATCCTCTGTCATCCCCTTCTCCTCCTGCCCCCAATCCCTCCCAGCATCAGAGTCTTTTCCAGTGAGTCAACTCTTCGCATGAGGTGGCCAAAGTATGGAGTTTCAGCTTTAGCATCATTCCTTCCAAAGAAATCCCAAGGCTGATCTCCTTCAGAATGGACTGGTTTGATGTCCTTGCATTTCAAGGGACTCTCAAGAGTCTTCGCCAACACCACAGTTCAAAAGCATCAATTCTTTGGCACTCAGCCTTCTTCACAGTCCAACTCTCACATCCATAGCGTGCGCTTAGTCGTGTCCAACTCTTTGTGACATGATGGACTGTAGCCTGTCTTTGGATGGACTGTAGCTCTTCTGTCCTTGGGATTCTTCAGGCAAGATTAACTGGTGCAGGTTGCCATTTCCTACTCCATGAGATCTTCCTGACCCAGGGATTGAACCCTCATCTCTTTATCTCCTGCGTTCGCTGTCAGATTCTTTACCACTGCACCAGTTGAGAAGCCCTAATATAGCATGGACCTGTGATAATAATAATGAATCAGTATTGATGTACTAATTATAACAGATGTACTTCACTATTGTAAAATGCTAATAAGGGAAGTAGGATGTGTTGTGTATGGGAACTCTCTGTATTAGCTTTACATTTTTTCTCCAAACCTAAGAATATTCTAAAACAAAAAGTTTGTTAAAAATCTGTCATCCTAGCAATATTTTATAAAGATATATAAGATTGTCCTAAAACTTATATTACTGGCAAAGTACCTGGAACAGCTAAAACAATGCTGAATTAAAAAAAAAATTAAGTGGGAGGAAGTAGTCTATCTGATTTCAAGATTTATTATATAACCAGAGTAATCAAAAGAATTTCCAGAAGGCATAGACACATGGATCAATGCAGCAGAATAGAGAACTCAGAAATAAAACCACAAAAAGATGTCCAATTGATTTTTGACAAAGTTGCAAAAGCAATTTAATGGAGGAAAGATAGCCATTTTCAACAAATGCTACTGGAAAATTGGATATCCAAAGCCAAAATAATAACTTCAACCTAAGCCATACATCTTATACAAATATTAACACAAATGAATCATGGATTTAAATATGAAACTATACAAGTTTTATAAAAAAAAAAGGGAAAATCTTGGAAACTAGAGCTAGGCAAGAATGTGCAGACTTAGGACAAAAGTATGATTCATAAAAAAAATTGATATCTTGGACCTCATTACAATCTTTTCTTCTAAAAATGCTCAACAAAGACCTTCCTAAGAAGATGAAAATGCAAGCTACAGAATAGGAGAAGATATTTGAATGCACACAGCCAACAAAGAACTAGTATCTAGGAAATATTAAGATCTCCAAAATTCAACAGTAAAAAAACAAACAAATTAGAAAAAGAGCAAAAAACATAAGACATTTTACCAAATAGGAGATACAGATGGCAAATAAACACATGAAAAGTTGTTCAGCATCATTAGCCACTACTGTTTTCTCATCACATCAGTTTTGCATGAATGAAGACACACTTCATGTAAGTGATGGAGGTATATGTTCCTAAATGTTGATAGATAACATCCTGTCTTGTACTCATCAAGGTGGAATCTTCTAGATGCTTAATAATGGTAGCACTATTTTAATGTATTGATTTACTTTTTCAGAAGAAGGTTTAACAATATCATATATGAATTAATGTGAATCTTCTTATGAGCAGGAAATCAAGAAGATAAATATGTGTCTGAACACACAGACACACACAAATTGACAATGATCAGATTTTCAAATCAGAGATTTCAGTATTAAGCTGTACTAAAGAGGCTCAAAGACATAAGCGATTACCAGCTGTCCTTTCAAAGTCCACAACCTAATGCAGAAAACTAATAAAACTATAGACATATCTATCTTCATGCCTGAGCTTTTTGTTAGAATATCTTGCTCTCTTCTATGCATCCTGAGTACTAACTTCCTTTTTATCTGGGCAATGAATGACAAATTTTTGCTTTTCCTTGCCTTGAATTTTTTATTTAGCTTGAGAAACCTATTATGAACAATGTATTAATACTTATTCTAGGAAATTGGCTCTCAAAACACAGCTCTATTAAGTGGTACTTAGAATATTTTTTAAGGGTCTAAATATATTCACTTTGTGTCTATTGATAATAGACTAGGTGATGTTTGTTCATGTCCACCACAGACTACCTTGAAATTTATATCTTGGACTTCATTTTGTCCCCCTATTCTCTGAGTGTATCTCTACAATAATTGATTATCTGTGGGTCAGTAACTCATGATGGAACATTTGTTTCCTGCCTATCTCAGTTGTGGTGCTACAGTAGAGTTGAAAATAGTTATTCATCATAGAATTAAAGTGCAATTACAAACTTAATGATGAACATATTTGCTTAACTACCGACATTTTTCTTAGTTCAAGATTGCTAAAAAATTTATAGTAAATACCACAGCTCCAATCCCATCAAGTGAAAGAACCAATAAATTGTCTCGGGTGTGACTTTTAAAAAAAACCTTAAAGGTTGCTATGTTTCTTTAGAATGAAGCATTCAGAAATGATAGCAGTTATATTTTAATGTGTCCTAATTTGCATAAACATAATCTTGGCCTACATTTGTGCAATATACACAAAGTGAAGTTTGTAGTTATAAAAGGGGAGAAAGAATAAAAATGTGCGTAGAAGGAGGGGGTAAAAGAAAGGTTTTCAGGTTGATCATATTTAGAGAGAGAGAGAGATAAATACTGTGTATTAGGGCATGTATGTGGAGTCTAGAAAGATGGTACCGATGATCCTACCTGAAGGGCAGCAAAGGAGACACAGACATAAAGAACGGACCTTTGAACCCGATGGGAGGAGAGGGTGGGATGATTTGAGAGACTAGCTCTGAAACACAGACATTACCATACGTAACATAGACAGCCAGTGCGAGTTCAGTGCATGAAGTAGGGCACCCAACAACCTAGAGGGATAGGGTGGGGAGGGAGGTGGGAGGGGTGTTCAGGATGGAGGGGACACATGAATATTTGTGGTCAGTTCATATTGATCTATGGCAAAAGCCATCACAATATTGTAAAGTAATTATCCTCCAATGAAAATAAATAAATAATAAAACAAAAAATACTGCTGTTAAAACACTGAGAAACTTAGGAGATGGACCTGTAAATTACTTAACACCATGAACTCACTCTTTCCTGTGCTGATAAAATGCTGGATTTAAGAGGAACATCACATCAGAAGGTCTTTTTGTTTTCTGAACAAAAAGACCAGTGATTGAGTGCAAGAGAAGCATAGGGAAAATCACATATAGTGGGCATTTACTTGGGTTAGCAGGTATAGAAGATACTCCTTGGAACAGAGTGCCAACATGCAGAAATGTCTCAAACTCTGAGCACTTGTAATTATGCAGTCTTTCCCTTAGGGCTTACATGTTTATTTCTCTGTTGGTGGTTGCCTGAACTTTTTAAATTAAAATTTTGATGAAAAGAAAGTTCCTGCCTTAAAACCATACTTTGCAATCCTAAATAGGGCTCCAGAGAGCAATGTTAAGATTTTATAAAGATATTTAAAAAAATAAGTTTTATCTTTATTGTACATTTCACTTTCCCCTTTACTGTGCTCTGGTTAGGAGAAAATTAATTTAGAAAATAAAAGTAAGTGGCCTCCAATGTCTTCCAAATTGTTTTCGTTGTACTTTATACAAATTAAATCTGTTAACCTTGACTGTGGCAGAGATTTGCTGCTGCTGCTGCTGCTGCTAAGTCGCTTCAGTGGTATCTGATCCTGTGCGACCCCATAGACGGCAGCCCACCAGATTCCGCCTTCCCTGGGATTCTCCAGGCAAGCACACTGGCATGGGTTGCCATTTCCTTCTCCAATGCATGAAAGTGAAAAGTGAAAGAGAAGTCACACATATATATGGAATTTAGAATGATGGTAATGATAAACCTGTACACAAGACAGCAAAAGAGACACAGATGTATAGAACGGCCTTTTGGACTCTGTAGGAGAAGGAGAGGGTGGGATGGGTTGGCAGAGTGGCAATGTAACATCTGTGATATCATAAGTGTAACGAATCGCCAGTCCAGGTTTGATGCAGGATGCAGGGTGCTTGGGACTGATGCACGGGGATAATCCAGAGAGAGGGTGTGAGGCGGGAGGGGGGAGGTGGGGGTCGGGATTGGGAGATCATGTACACTCGTGGCTGATCCATGTCGATGTGTAGCAAAACAAATACAGTATTGTAAAGCAAAACAAACTAAAAAAATAAAAATTAAAAAAAAAAAAAAAAAGAAAGAGAAGTCGCTCAGTCATGTCCAACTCTTATCATCGTGGCAGAGATTTAGTGGTGTTTAAAGATTAATTATGAGTGGAAGTTTGCATTAACTTTTTCTCTTTGTACAAAAGTAGGGTATCAGTTGTTTTAGGAATATTTTCCATTCGTTAAGGGATATTTTCTTCATATAAATACAGTTCTATGAACAGAGAAAAGCAGGGTTAAACAGGAAAATAAAAAGTTCTTTATTTGCTAAGAAAAAAATAGGAACAAAATGCATTGTTCTTTTATTTAGTACATATTGAATGCATAAAATTTAATAGAAAAATATGTAGAAAGGAAAATTACAACTTATATAAAAAATGAGATTCCATAAGAGTGGGGAATACAGATGTTCATAAAAAAATTGAAAACCTGGCATCTTCACTTCCACTCCTGTCTTATATTTATTCAATCTCTCTGACTTAAAATATCCAAATATTTCTAAATATCCACTTCTTATTTTTAATATACATCACTGAATACTAAAAATTTGAATATCAAAATAATAGAGATAGTTATACCTTTTAATTCATCACCTTGAAACAAATGAAAGACAAGGGAATTTTTCATAATTCCTTTAAGGTCTAGCACAATATGGACTCAATAAATTGAGACATAAAAATATAAATATTATTAAGAATACAGATGACATAAAAAGGAAGATTACTAATTTAAAACAACAAAGCAAACAATACATAGATGCTTTCCATCAATATTCATTAGAAAAATTCACATCAAAAGTAACACAAGGGGACTTTCCTGGTGATCTGGTGGTTAAGACTCTGAGCTTCCAATGCATGGGGTGTGTGTTTGATCTCTGGTCAGGGAACTAAGATTCCGTATGTCACATGGCATGGCCAAACAAACAAAAAATCACCATGAGACACTACTACACAGCTATTAGGAGAGCTAAAATTAAGCAACAACAACCACAGAAATTGACAACACAAAATGCTTTTGTGTGCAGAACTGGATCCCTCCTACATAGCTGACGGGGCACAATGGTGCAGTCCTCTGAATGTTCTTACATATTTACCCAACAGAAATATAAAATATATCGTGTTTGACTCTTTGCAACCCCATGGACCATAGGCTGCCAGATCCTCTGTCCATGGGATATTCCGGGCCAGAATACTGGAGCGAGTAGCCATTCCCTCCTCCAGAGGATCTTCCCAACCCAGGGATCAAACCCAGGTCTCCTGCATTGCAGGTGGATTCTTTACTCTCTGAGCCCCAAGATATTTATGCAACAGAAATATGACATGTATCCATACAGAGATCTGAACATGGATGTTTTTAATAGCTTCATTCATTATAGCCACAAACTAGAAACAACCCAACTATCCACCAGTTTCTAAAGAGATAAACTGCGACATGCTGACTTAAAGGAATATGGATGGAGCGATAAAATGGAATGACCCACTAATGAATGAAATGACAAGATTAATCTCGGAAGTTTTTTGGTGTGTAAAAAAAGCCACATCGTTTATAAAACATTCTAAAAAGACAAAACTGTAGATACAGAAATCAGATCAGTAGCTGCCAGAGCCTGGGGATGAAAGACTGACTGTCATGGGGCAGAAAGAAGTTTCTCAAAGTTACAGAAAGATTTTCTATCTTAGTTGGGGTGGTGGTTGTCCTTTATATTTGTCACAACTCACCAAGCCTTCAGACTCACAATGGGTGAATTTTACTGTTGGTGAGTTGAATTTCATGGAAACTGACTTAAAATTTCATTATAGCAAAAGGTATGACAATAGTTTTAGAGATATTCAGGAAATTACCAAATGCTTTTTCTTGAGCTAGGAAACACGTTTCAAATTGTTTCATCATTCTTTTTTCCTCTTTATTCTTAGAAATTTTCCATCTCCATTGCCCTCTTCTTTTATGTAGCTTAGGTCTGGGTCTTTTTGTCTACCAGAAAATAAACATACTCGGCTCCGTGTTACGCTTATGTCCAAAACAAAGTTTCTGGGTATCCATATCTTCAAGAATCCACCCAGTGCCTCCAATCTCCACACCACTGGAGGCCACTTTGAAGCCTCTTCCCTTCCTCAGCGGGTGTGAGCTGAGAGTCCACCGCAAGCACCTGCCAACTCCTGAGAGCGACTTTCGACAGAGGTAGCCTTTGAGGTTGTGGTTGCCATGGATACTGGCATGCCCATATTGGAGTACACCACTGCTTTACACCAGTCAAAGAATTTTAAAATAGGGTTGATCTTATCAGATTGAAATAGGGATTATAAACTATATTGATATGAGAAAGTGACATCTGTATGATGCAAATTTTATAGATACAGAATAAATACATTTAAACATACTAGTTATATATATATATATATATATACACACATATATATATATCTATATATGTGTATAATGGTTCTTCCATTTCCTTGGCTCAGATGGCAAAGAATCTGCTTGCAATGCAGGAGACCTAGGTTCAGTCCCTCCCGCCATCCAAGGGGCTTCTCTAATGAGCAAGGTGGGCTTGAACACACTGCCCTGGATTGGTCAGAACTCCTGCACCTGGGCACTGCAGGTGTAACTATGTAATTTTTCTTTTCTCCTGTCCTGCTTCACCTCCCCGTAGCCCAAGGACTTCCCTCAGCGTTTCCATCCTGCTTTTGCCTTCCATTTCTGTTCACCATAAGAATCCCCCTTGCATATCTGATCACATCTTGGTGTCTGCATTTTGGAAAGAGCAATAATTATGAACTTCAAGCTTGCTTTTGTCATTTTATTGTGGTACTTGTGAATGATCAGTGTTATTCCAAAGTGCGAGCATATTTTCAGCCCCTAAAAAGTGACTGACACCTCCAAGCTTCCTGTCACCAGGGAGCCTAAAAGCCCAAGGGAAAGAAGGCTCCCCAGGCTTTCAGTTAGAGAAAAGCATTTACCAGAATGTGATTTAAGGCACATTTTAATTCATCTAGCAATTTCATGTAACCCTTTCCTCTGGTCAGCCCCAGTGGAGTTTGGAAGAGAGTGGATCAGCACTCTCTCAGAAGCAAACTTTCAAGAAAGTTTATATGAGAATGTACAATATTTCCTGGGCTCAAAATAGTCTCAGTGAGTTAGGATACTGTTTGGGGGATTTCCTTATAATTGAAATTTGAGGAATAACACAAACAGATTTATATTTTATGTTTTCCTTTGGACCGCTTTAATTTTGTGCTGTTATATTTTCAACAGAGCTTTTGAAAGACTATATTTAAAGGAATCAGCAACACAAATTAATAATCTTTCAGAAAACAGGACTATGTGATATTTCTGGATACTTAAAGTAAGAGTAATATTGTTTGTGATTCTTTTTAGCTGTATCACTTGTATAGGATATGTCTAGACTCTTTGGAATATTATATTTAAATCATTGGAATCTCCTTTTCTTTTCTCTCTCCGAATGTCTTGTTCAGTCCCGTCGCTCAGTCATGTCCGACTCTTTGCGACCCCATGGACTGCAGCATGCCAGGCCTCCATGTCCATAACCAACTCCCAGAGTTTACTCAAACTCATGTCCATGGAGTCGGTGATGCCATCCAACCATCTCATCCTCTCTCAACCCCTTCTCCTCCTGCCCTCAATCTTTCCCAGCATCAGGGTCTTTTCCAGTGAGTCAGTATTTGTATCAGGTGGCCAAAGTATTGGAGTTTCAGCTTCAATATCAGTCCTTCCAATGAATATTCAGGACTGATTTCCTTTAGGATGGACTGGTTTGATCTCCTTACAGTCCTAGGGACTCTCAAGAGTCTCCTCCAATACCACAGTTCAAAAGCATCAATTTGTTGGTGCTCAGCTTTCTTTATAGTCCAACTCTCACATCCATACTTGACTACTGGAAAAACAATAGCCCTAACTAGATAGACCTTTTTTGGCAAAGTGATGTATTTGCTTTTTAATAAGCTGTCTAGGTTGGTCATAACTTTCCTTCCAAGGAGTAAGCATCTTTTAATTTCATGGCTGCAGTCACAATCTGCAGTGAAATACCTTGTTAATACCTCAGAAAAAAGAAAACCTAAGCCAAATTTGTTGAGATGAATATTATTAATACCTTTTATTTCTGTTTTCTGCATTTTGTACCTTCCGGGTGTAATGAATTGATACAGAAATCAAAATACATGGCTCTTATTTTCAGAAGCTCTGGTTATGTAAAGAGGATCTTCCTGTCTGCACTTCTACAACTTTAAGTCACTGCCGTTAATGTGATAGTCATAACATTCGCTTTGGTAGGATGATGAAGTCACACTCAGATACAAACCCCAGCAGAAGAGACTTTATTATATACACAACGTGATCATCATAGAAAGGCCAGAGAAGAGACATGTTACGATGTGCTTAACGTGACTAGCCTGTACAGAAACTCTGCAGATTTGCAGATGAGACTTGGGGTAGAAGACACCCATTATCATCTACCCTTTAACATTACAGTTTTAAGTTTTGGAAAGAATTTTAGTCAGTCATTCTATTTTTAAATAAATCCAATGTAATGGACAAAATTTGTTGTTGTTCAGTTGCTAAGTCGTGTCAGACTCTTTGTGGCCACATAGACTGCAGCACAAAAGTCTTCCCTGTCCTCCACTACCTCTCAGATCTTGCTCAAACGCATGTCCAGTGAGCTGGTGCTACAATTCAGCTATCTCATTCTCCGCCGTCCCCTTCTCCTCCTGCTCTTAATCTTTCCCAGCACCAGGGTCTTTTCCAATGAGTCTGCTCTTCGCATCAGGTGGCCAAAGTATTGGAGCTTCAATTTCAGCATCAGTCCTTCCAGTGAATATTCAGGGTTGGTCTCCTTTAGGATGGACTGGTTTGATCTTGCAGTCCAAGGGACTCTTAGGAGTCTTCTCCAGCACCATAATTTGAAAGCATGAATTCCTTGGTGCTCAGCCTTTTTTTGTTTGTTTCAATTCTCACATCCATACATGACTTCTGGAAAAACAACAGTTTGACTATTTGGACCTTTGTTGGCAAAGTGATGTCTTTGACAAATTGACAAAATATATAAGCACAACTTCTGGTAGTTCCTCTTTCTGAAGACAGCTAAGTTAAATTGCATTTTCCAGCTTTACTCATTGTCCTGAAAGATATTGTTCTTGTGATTTATCTCCCAGTCATGCCCCGACTCTTTGCAATCCCATTGACTGTAGCCCACCAGGCTCCTCTGTCTATGGGACTGTCCAGGCAAGAAAACTGGAGTGAGTTGCCATTTCCTTCTTCAAGGTAAATTACATTTTTCAGCTTTGCTCTTTGTCCTGAAAGATATGGAGGGTGATAATTAAAACCACATATACCAAAGGATGGAAGAAAAGACTAGATCAATTTAATAAGGATAAAGTTAGGGAACTGCATTTCAGATTAATGATATCACATACTTCACATCTCCTTTAAGGACTGTTTGATTCCCCTAATTAACTGGCCATTAGTGGCATCAATCCCCTACCAGCTTTAATCAAGGTTCAAACTTAGAGCACATAGATTGCTAACTACTCTCCAAGGCACGTGAATTAGCTCAAACTTCTCTCTTCAGATAGAGTGTATAAAAACCACTTAACAATCCATTTTCTTGCTGCACCCAGGAGAACAAGTGAAGGAAGTATTCTGGTGTCAAAATTTGTACTTCAGCACTTAGTAATTGTCAGCTGGTTTCTATATAAGCTAAATCAAGTCAATTAAATGTAATACAGACAATTCATTTTTACATATTGAGAAATTGAAGTATATCCAGAAGTGGGAAATATGAGTGAAAATTGCCTCTTAGGTCATAGAGAAAAAAGAAAAATAGTAGTCTACCTTACAATCCAACATCTCTGAATATGTATCAGAGAAGACAATAGATATATCATCAGTGGTCAGGGTGTTCAGGTAGGTTAATTAGAACATAGATGGACTCTCACATGCTTCCCATCACAGTATTTTACATAATTTTCACAGTTTTGAGCCTTTGACTGCTTGTTTATATTCTCCACTACAGATCATTCATTACAGGGAATGCTAAAATTATATATCTGCAAACGCCAAAGCACTGACTGTGTGTACCTCTAAAACTGTTAAATTTTGTCTCCCTCCAGACAGAAGAGCTCTCATTATCCCAGTTTTCCCAGGCTCACCCATTGGTAGATCCCCCCACTTCTCACTCAGCATCTCACTAATTGCTCATTCTTGCAAAATTCACCGAAGTGGTAGATTTGGTTTTACGTCCAATTCTAACTGTCAAGAACTATGAAGGGTTTAAGATTTTACTTTACTGCAAGCTGACAAATAAGATCGTCATAGTTCTACTGATATTGGGAAAAGACACAAGACCCTTAGATTACAGATCAAGGACTGAACTACTCAAAGCAAAAGCAGGCGCCAGAGGACCAGGGTGGCCACATCCATTCCTGTATCCCTTTTACCCCCGAGCAGTTCAGGTGGTCCGAGATGGGCTCTGGGAATAGGTTGCAGTTCAGGAGAGTAACACCTGAGCCTTATTAGTGGCTATAATAGAATCAGACAGGCCTTTTGAATGATGGGAGAGGTCACCTCATCCATCAAAGTTGCTTGCCAAAAAACACACCTTAGAGAAATAGCCTAAAAAAAGAGAGAAGTCACTTCCTTGCCTTCTGGGCAGCCTAGCAAAACATGGAGGAGTGCACAAGACCCATGAAAGAATGTCTCCCAACGCTAACTTCCATGACACCCTGGCACCAGCCTTGTCATCACCAAGTTCATCATTTGTTTCCCTTTCTCTGGGACCTCAAAATACCATATATGTTAATTAATACAGTTATATTTTTGTCCAAAAGCTTCTATAGAATTTTGTCACACTATCATTTCATGAATGCCTGGTAGCTCAGGTGGTGGAGAATCCACCTGCCAGGCAGAAGGTGCAGGAGGTACAGATTTGATCTGGGTCAGGAGGATCCCCTGGAGGAAGAAATGGCAAACCATTCCAGGATTCTCACCTGGGGAACCCCACAGACAGAGGAGCCTAGTGGACTACAGACCATGGGGCAGCAAAAACTTGGACACTGCTCAATACAGCCTAATCCTGTGAGTTCGTGTATGAAATTCTAACATTCAAAACTGTTCTCCCTGTTAAACAACAAAAGCCACAAAACTATGTAAATTCAGCAATCCCTTGCAACTTTTATGAATAAGGATGATGTTTAGATTAATTAAGGAGAGGTACATGCTTTTGAGACATTCAGTTCAGTTCAGTTCAGTTTATCAGTTGTGTCCAACTCTTTCCAGCCCCATGGACTGCAGCACACCAGGCTTCCCTGTCCAACACAACTCCTGGAGCTTGCTCAAATTCTTGTGCATTAAGTCAGTGATGCCATCCAACCATCTCATCCTCAGTCATCCCCTTCTCCTCCTGCCTTCAATCTTTCCCAGCATCAAGGTCTTTTCCAATAAGACAGTTCTTCACATCATGTGGCCAAAGGATTGGAGCTTCAGCTTCAGCATCAGTCCTCCCAATGAATATTACAGCTTGATTTTCTTTAGGATTGACCGGTTTGACATCCTTGCAGTCCAAGGGACACTCAAGAGTCTTCTCTAACATCAAAAAGCATCATTTTGATGTTCAAAAGCATCAGTTCTTTGGCGCTCAGCTTTCTTTATGGTCCAACTCTCACATCTATACATAACTACTGCAGAACCTTTGTCAGCAAAGTAATACCTGTGCTTTTTAGTATGCTGTCTAGGTTGGCCATAGATTTTCTTTCAAGGGGCAAGAGTCTTTTAATTTCATGGCTGCAGTCACCATCTGCAGTGATTTTGGAGGCCCCCCAAAATAAAGTCTGTCACTGTTTCCATTGTTTCCCCATCTATTTGCCATAAAGTGACGGGACCAGATGTCACAATCTTAGTTTTTTGAATGTTGTGTTTTAAGCTAGCTTTGTTACTTTCCTATTTCACTTTCATCAAGAGGCTCATCAATTCCTAATATGTATTTACTCTTCAACAGAATTACATATACATTTTAATATTTGAAATTTTCAAAATGTAAGAGAAGTACTCCAAACTAAAATTTTCTTACGATGTCTGACATAATTCAAGATATGTAATTAAACTAAAAATCTATATTTTGCATAGTATTCCAAAAAGTGTTTAGAAATTTAATAGTCTTTATTGGGAGATCTTGCCTGAATATCTCACTTGTTGATTTATATCACCAGAATGCAATTAATAATTGAAAGGTCCAAATTAGTCTCTCTCCCTCCTCAACATTCCAACTCTAATTTTCTTATGTTTATTACTTTCTTTACTTAAGGATTTAATGCATTTTGGGTATTTATACCAAAGACCAAAAAATCAAGTTGATTCTCTTATAGCCTATTAGCATGAGTCTATCTACATTTTCTACCTTGTTGCATACACATTTTAATAACTTTGTCTTTTAAAAAAAGGGTTATTATGAAGGCTGTTTTGATTTATTGACGCCCCTATAAGTGCTGTCCATATTTCCAGAATCTCTACTTTGTGAGCATCTGGTGACTGGGGATAGAGTATTAGTGAAATCAGGAAGCTTGATATTTATCAAAATGTTCTCTACTAAGAATATGCTGCTCAACCTGATACTCCATCCACTTAATTGCTTCTCTTTGGATACTCCTGGGTGCACATGAGATGCTCATTTATTCTACCTGAAAGAGTGCCAGTTTTTAAAAAAATGATGAAGTTACATTAAAAGCTATCTAGACTCTTAATATACCTCAATCTGAAATGCAGATGAACACTTCCACCTTTAATACCTTGCCACATTCCTAGCTTTAACATGATTACTCTTTCACATCCAAATTATTTTGGAAGAACTTTTTATATAACTTTTCAATTACATGATATATTGCTTTAATCTCTGGAAGTGTAAATTAACCTGAGTGAGGAAGTCAACCTCCTGACTGACTCTGTACCCCAGCCTTGCCTCTCCCCAACACATCCACCCAGAGAGCTTCTTATTCACTTTCTCTTGAAGAATCAGCCATTGTGTGGTAGACTGCTTTCTAAAGAGAAATAGCAAATATGTATCTGCTTTCAGATAGCAGAGAGCATGTGAACCTTTGTGTGGTAGCCTAAGACTGCTTTCTAAAGAGAAATAGCAAATATGTATCTGCTTTCAGATAGCAGAGAGCATGTGAACCTTTGTTGCTGGTTTTTGTAGTGAATAGTTGAGCAATGCTTTCTCATCTTATTTAGGATACATCAGCTTTCATTAATGTTGCATCTTTACATTCTGTACCTATAGTCCAGAGAGTCGTATTTTTCTCTAAAGGTAAAACCTTGCTGGTAATGCATAAAACAATTTCTTTAAAGTATATCTTTTAAATTTGTCAAGCAATACAAGGAAATGAAGATTTAGGGCCTGATTTCTGGTGACTCAGTGGTAAAAGAATCTGCCTGCAGCGTAGGAGACAGTTTCGATCCCTGGGTCAGGAAGATCTCCAGGAGAAGGGACTGGCAACCCACTCCTGTATTCTCACCTAAGAAATCCCATGGACAGAGAAGCCTGATGGGCCCCAGTCCATAGAGCTGCAAGAGCTGGACATGAGTTAGTGACTTAACAACAACAAATTCAAACAGATTTATAAAGCCTCTGGACAATACTGGCAACCATGTACAGCACTAACCAGCAACACCTAGGGTGATAGGCTGGGGTGGGTCGGGGGTCCATGCTGTTTCAAGTGTCGTGAAATTTATTAATACCCAAGCACCTAAGAGTCTGACATTTCAGGGGTTGCCATTTCTGCAGTATTTACACTCACAGACAACATGCAATCACACTCGTGGATGCCTGGCACTCAGAGCTAATTGATATTTCAGCCCATCCTCACGTGTACTGTCCCAGATTTTATGGGGCAACCCTGATATCCAGGGAGAGATTACAATGTCTAGCTTCCTTTGAGGTTAGATATGACCATTTGCTAGATTTGCTCACTGGGATGTGAGCAGAAAGTTTGCCTTGGATGTGACTCTTCCCACCTTCAGGACTTTGGGAATAAAATTGCCAGAGACTGCGTTTCTGAGGCCTCTTGGCCTCACACAGTTTCTGCTACAACCTCCAGTGTCAATTTCTCACATATACTATAACGCCCATGTGCTCACACTTGAATTTTCCCCTGGGTCAGAACTTATGAAATGAGGAAGCAGCATCATCTTTATTGGATTAAGATCTGAGATGCCTCCAAACTCATTGGCTTCAAATTTACTTCTGTCTCCTAATTTGGGAATCTTATTTTCATTTTTCTTAAGTCAGTCACAGATGTAGCCCTAGGATTGCTGGTATCTATTTAGCAAATAACTACCGCCAACATTTGTTCTGAGTGCTTTACATATATTAACTCACCCAAATCCTATGAGATTGATTCTACTACTTCCATCCCTGCTTTACAAGTGAGGGTACTGATGAGCAGAGATACTCCGTGATATTCCCAAGATCACACTGTTCATAAGTAAGAAAGCTGGAATAGAAATCAGGCAGCTTGCCACAAAGGGAGCAGTACCATGAATTCTCCCAACTCTGCACGTGAGTGTTTCCATGTTAACGTTTTTCTGTGGAAGCTGCAGTCATTTTATTTATCATTCCTTCTAGCTACTGACACACTTATTCTTTCCTGATATCAAGATCTTTATTCCCTTTGCTGAACTCTGTTCTCTGAGGATTTGTTGTTGTTCAGTCACTAAGTCCTGTCCAACTCTTTGAGATCCCATGGCTCCTCTCTTCTCCAGTGTCTGGGGAGTTTGCTCAAACTCATGCCCATTGAGTCCAAGTCAGTGATGCTATCTAACCATCTCATCCTCTGTCACCCTATTCTCCTCCTCCCTTCAGTCTTTTCCAGCATCAGGGTCTTTTCCAATGAGTTTGTTCTTCATATTAGGTGGCCAAAGTATTGGAGCTTCACCTTCAGCATCAGTCCTTCCACCAAATATTCAGGGTTCATTTCCTTCAGGATGGGCTGTTTTGATCTCCTTGCAGTCTCTAAGGATGGCAGTTCCCATTACATGGTACCTTCCAAAATAAGATTAGAGAAGTCACCTTTTGATTACTTTATGCTTACATTTCCAGTTTCTGTCATAAGGGCACCTGAACATAGCATTCACAAAAGAGGGAAAAGTAGAAAACACCACTCATGGGAATTCGATTCTGCTTTCTTCTCAGGTTATGCATGCTCTTTGCATGGAGAGAACACCACAGAGATAGAAGGCATTCTGCAGACTGACACCCTGGGGTCCCTAGTGTTGGGGAAGGCAGAAGGATGAGATGAGGTGACTCAGAGTTATAGCCATATGGAAGAATGCAAACAAGTTTAAGAGTGATTCAGCTGAAATCAGACTATTGTTCCCATATGTCACTTCGTGCGTGTTGACTATTTTTCTGAGAACACTTGGAGACTGAGCACCAATGCATGTGCACCCTTAATGCCTGTAGAAATGAAAGTCAGTCTGGAAATGTCTGAAGGTAGTTTGTCATCTATTATAGGTAAGAGTAACTGTATAATTCATGGTGCAAATTGAGACACCGCTGAGAACAGAGGAGGTAGTGTTAAAACCAGACCAGGACAACAGCATGCCTGGTACTGACCCAGGCAGACAAGACTAGAGGATCCATATTCATACGACTTGGAAATTTTGTCTGTTCCTAAAATGTTTTACTTTATATTTAATGCTTAGAAACTGAACTAAGGTCCGAGTTAGCATTATCCTTCTGTGTTGTTTGTGGAATATGATATAGTTTCAGTTAACAGTTAGATACAAGTATACATCGTGTATCTTGATGGTTTCATTTCACATTTTCAAATTCCATATTTTTGTTCCTTTAATGATATATAATGATGTTGTTGTTATTGTTTAGTTGCTAAGTCATGGCCAATTCTTTTTGTGATCCCATGGACTTTGGCCTGCCAGCTTTGTCCATGAGATTTCTCAGGCAAGAACACTAGAATGGGTTGCCATTTCCTACTGCAGGAGATCTCCCTGACCCGGGGATTGAGCCTGTGTCTCCTGCATTGGCAAGAAGATTCTTTACCACTGAGTCACCAGGGAAGCCCAATATATAAAGCTAGTATATTAAATGTTTGTTAATTTTCATTTCAGTAAGCTCACTTTCATATTCTCATCTTATTCCCTCTTCAAAAATTTTGATTTTGTGTCTTTTTATTTTATTTTTTAAATTAATTTTTATTTTTTAGTTTGTTTTGCTTTATAATACTGTATTCATTTTGCTATACATTGACATGAATCAGCCACGAGTATACATGAACTCCCAATCTCGAACCCCCTCCCCCTTCCACCCCACACCATCTCTCTGGATTATCCCCGTGCATCAGTCCCAAGCATCCTGCATCCTGCATCAAACCTAGACCAGCGATTCATTTCACTTATGATATCATACATGTTACACTGCCACTCTGCCAACTCATCCCACCCTCTCCCTCTCCCACAGAGTCCAAAAGGCTGTTCTATACATCTGTGTCTCTTTTGCTGTCTCATGTACAGGTTCATCATTACCATCTTTCTAAATTCCATATATATGTGTAAGTATACTGTAACGGTGTTTTTCTTTCTGGGTTTGGGTTACTTCACTCTGTATAATCGGCTCCAGCTTCATCCACCTCATCAGAACTGATTGAAATGTATTCTTTTTAATGGCTGAGTAATACTCCATTGTGTATATGTACCACAGCTTTCTTATCCATTCATCTGCTGATGGACATCTAGGTTGCTTCCATGTCCTGGCTATTATAAACAGTGCTGTGATGAACATTGGGGTACACATGTCTCTTTCAATTCTGGTTTCCTCTGTGTGTATGCCCAGCAGTGGGATTGCTGGGTCATATGGCAGTTCTATTTCCAGTTTTTTAAGGAATCTCCACACTGTTCTCCATAGTGGCTGTACTAGTTTGCATTCCCACCAACAGTGTAAGAGGGTTCCCTTTTCTCCACACCCTCTCCAGCATTTATTGCTTGTTGACTTTTGGATCGCAGCCATTCTGACTGGTGTGAAATGGCACCTCATTGTGGTTTTGATTTGCATTTCTCTGATAATGAGTGATGTTGAGCATCTTTTCATGTGTTTGTTAGCCATTTGTATGTCTTCTTTGGAGAAATGTCTATTTAGTTCTTTGGCCCATTTTTTGATTGGGTCATTTATTTTTCTGGATTTGAGCTGTATAAGCTGCTTGTATATTTTTTAGATTAGTTGTTTGTCAGTTGCTTCATTTGCTATTATTTTCTCCCATTCAGAAGGCTGTCTTTTCACCTTGCTTATAGTTTCCTTTGTTGTGCAGAAGCTTTTAATTTAATTAGATCCCATTTGTTTATTTTTGCTTTTATTTCCAGTATTCTGGGAGGTGGGTCATAGAGGATCCTGCTGTGATTTATGTCAGAGAGTGTTTTGCCTATGTTCTCCTCTAGGAGTTTTGTAGTTTCTTGTCTTATGATTAGATCTTTAATCCATTTTGAGTTTATTTTTGTGTATGGTGTTAGAAAGTGATCTAGTTTCATTCTTCTACAAGTGGTTGACCAGTTTTCCCAGCACCACTTGTTAAAGAGATTGTCTTTAATTCACTGTATATTCTTGCCTACTTTGTCAAAGATAAGGTGTCCATAGGTGTGTGGATTTATCTCTGGGCTTTCTATTTTGTTCCATTGGTCTATATTTCTGTCTTTGTGCCAGTACCATACTGTCTTGATGACTGTGGCTTTGTAGTAGAGCCTGAAGTCAGGCAGGTTGATTCCTCCAGTTCCATTCTTCTTTCTCAAGATTGCTTTGGCTATTCAAGGTTTTTTTGTATTTCCATACAAATTGTGTCTTTCTTTTTTAAAAGCAAATCTCTTGTATTGAAGTATAGCAGAGATATGGAAAGTGGCATAAATTCTGAATGTTTACCTTGGTGGACTTTCACAGTAAACACACCCATAAAAGCAAAAGGCAGGTGAAGAAATAAACCCTTAATAACATCCCAGAAACCTCTTACATGCTTCCTTCTAGTGTTTTCTATAAGAATTACCATTGTCAGACTTCTATCAATATTGAATATTTTTGTCCATTTATGAGATGTAAACAGAATCTTATCATATACTCAAATTTTTTTTCACTCAATATTATGACTGCATGACTCTTTCATACTGAAGTATGTGACAATATTTTCATAGCTGCACTGCATTTCTTGCACCTTGTTAACAACTAAATTGCATCAACAGTGTTATTATGCTTTAATGTATACATTTCCTTTCAAAAATAAATTAGAATACCTTAAAATAGACAGACAATTTTACCATAAACATAAAATAAGAAAATTTTAATTCTTCTGTATGTGAGACGTTGAACATGTAGTTCAGGTCAGTCGCTCAGTCATGTCCAACTCGTTGCAAAGCCATGGACTACAGCACGCCAGACTTCCCTGTTCAACACAAACTCCCAGAGCTTAGTCAAACTCATGTCCATTAAGTCGGTGATGCAATCCAACCATCTCATCCTCTGCCATCCCCTTCTCCTGCTTCAATCTTTCCACGCATTAGACTCTTTTCCAATGAGTCTGTTTCTTTGCATCAGGTGACCAAAGTATTGGAGTTTCAGCTTCAGAATCAGTCCTTCCAATAAATATTTAGGACTGATTTCCTTGACGATTGATTGGTTTGATCTCCTTGCAGTCCAAGGAACTCTCAAGAGTCCTGTCCAGCACCACAGGTCAAAAGCATCAATTCTTTGGCACTCAGCTCTCGTCATAGTCCCAACTCTCACATCCATACATGACTACTGGAAAAAACAAAGCTTTGACTAGATTGACCTTTGTGGCAAAGTAATATCTCTGTTTTTTAATAGGCTGTTTAGGTTGATCATAGCTTTTCTTACAGGGAGCAAGCATCTTTTAATTTCATGGTTGCAGTCACCATCTACAGTGATTTTGGAGACCAAAAAAATAAAGTCTGTCACTGGTTCCACTGTTTCCCCATCTATTTGCCATGAAGTGATGGGACCAAATGCCATGGTCTTAGTTTTTTAATGTTGAGTTTTAAGTCAGCCTTGTCACTCTCCTCTTTCACTTTTACCAAGAGGCTTTTTAGTACCTCTTCACTTTCTGCATAAGGATGGTGTCATCAGCATGTCTGAGGTTATTGATATTTCTTCCAGGAATCTTGATTCCAGATTGTGCATCATCCAGTCTGGCGTTTTGCATGATGTATTCTGCATATAAGTTAAATAAGCAGGGTGACAATATACAGCCTTGACATACTCCTTTCCCAATTTGGGACCAGTCTGTTGTTCCATGTCCAGTTCTAACTGTTGCTTCTTGACCTGCATACAGATTTCTCAGGAGGCAGATAAGCTGGTCTGGTAGTCTATCTGTTTAAGAAGTTTCCACATTTTGTTATCATCTACATAGTCAAAAGCTTTGGTGTAATCAATAAAGAAGTAAATGGTTTTCTGGAACTCTCTTGGTTTTTTTATGATCCAACAGATGTTGGGAATTTGATCTCTTGTTCCTCTCCCTTTTCTAAACCCAGTTTGAGCATCTGGAAGTTCACAGTTCACATACTGTTGAAGCCTGTCTTGGAGAATTTTGAGCATTACTTTCCTGACGTGTCAGATGAGTGCAATTGTGTGGTAGCTTGAACATTCTTTGGCATTGCCTTTCTTTAGGATTTCAGTGAAGACTAACTTTTTCTAGTCCTGTGGCCACTGCTGAGTTTTCCAAATTTGCTGGCATATTGAGTGCACCACTTTCACAGCATTATATTTTAGGATTTGAAATAGACCAACTGGAATTCACCTCCTCTAACTTTGTTTGTACTGATGCTTCTGAAGGCCCACTAAGGACTTCTCTGGTGGCTCAGATGGCAAAGCGTCTCTCTACAATGCAGGAGACCTGGGTTCAATCCCTGGGTTGGGAAGATCCCCTGGAGAAGGAAATGGCAATCCACTCCAATACTATTGCCTGGAAAATCCCATGGACAGAGGAGCCTGGTAGGCTACAGTCCATGAGGTTGCAAAGAATCGGACACGACTGAGTGACTTCACTTTCACTTTTCCTAAGGCCCACTTGACTTCTCATTCCAGGATGTCTGGCTCTAGGTGAGTGATCACACCATCCTGGTTAATCTTTTTTGTACAGTTCTTTTGTGTATTCTTGTCACCTCTTCTTAATATCATCTGCTTCTGTTAGGTCTATACCATTTCTGTCCTTTTTTGAGCCCACCTTTGCATGAAATGTTCCCCCAGCATCCCTAATTTTCTCGACGAGATCTCTAGTCTTTCCCATTCTGTTGTTTTCTTCTGTTTCTTTGCACTGATCACTGAGGAAGGCTTTCTTATCTCTCCTTGCTGTTCTTTGGAACTCTGCATTCAAATGAGTATATCTTTCTTTTCTCCTTTGCCTTTCACTTCTCTTCATTTCACAGCTATTTGTAAGGCCTCCTCCAACAGCTATTTTGCCTTTTATCATTTCTTTTTCTTGGGGGTGGTCTTGATCACTGCCTGCTGTACAATGTCACAAACCTCCATAGTTCTTCACGCACTCTTATCTATCAGATCTAATCCCTTGAATCTGTTTGTCACTTCCACTGTATAATCATAAGGGATTTGATTGAGGTTATATCTGAATGGTCTAGTGAGGAGCTACACCACGCATGAGGTCAGGGGCGATGGCTGAGAGGAGCAACCCCATGTCCAAGGAGCGGGCTGCACGGGCACAAGTGGGCCAAGAGGAACTACTTCACGTTCAAGGTCAGGAGGGGCAGTAGTGAGATACCCATCGTCCAAGGTAAAGAGCAGCGGCTGCATTTTGCTGGATCAGCCGTGAAGACATACTCCACGTCCAAAGTAAGAGAAACCCAAGTAAGACAGTAGGTGTTGCAAGAAGGCATCAGAGGGAAGACACACTGAAACCATAACCACAGAAAACTAGTCAGTCTAATCATACGGACCACAGCCTTGTCTAACTCAGTGAAACTAAGCCATGCCATGTGGGGCCACCCAAGACGGGTGGGTCATGGTGGAGAGGTCTGACATAATGTTTTTTTCCAAGGCAAACCATTCAATATCAGAGTGATCCAAGTCGATGCCCCAACCAGTAACGCTGAAGAAGATGAAGTATAGCGGTTCTATGAAGACCTACAAGACCTTTTAGAACTAATACCCAAAAAAGATGTCCTTTTCATTATAGGGGACTAGAATGCAAAAGTAGGAAGACAAGAAACACCTGGGGTAACAGGCAAATTTGGCCTTGGAGTGCAGAATGAAGCAGGCAAAGGCTAATAAGAGTTTTGCCAAGAGAACACACTGGTAATAGCAAACACTCTCTTCCAACAACACAAGAGAAGACTCTACACATGGACATCACCAGATGGTCAACACCAAAATCAGATTGATTATATTCTTTGCAGCAAAGATGGAGAAGCTCTATACAGTCAGCAAAAACAAGACCGGGAGCTGACTGTGGCTCAGATCACAAACCCCTTATTGACAAATTCAGACTTAAATTGAAGAAAGTAGGGAAAACTGCTAGACTGTTCAAAGTGAAGTCACTCAGTCGTGTCCGACTCTTTGAGACCCCATGGACTGTAGCCCACCAGGCTTCTCTGTCCACGGGATTCTCCAGGCAAGAATACTGGAGTGGGTCACCATTTCCTTCTCCAGGGGATCTTCCCAACCCAGGGATCGAACCCAGGTCTCCCGCATTTCAGGCAGATGCTTTAACCTCTGAGCCACCAGGGAATATGACCTAAATCAAATCCCTTATGATTATACAGTGGAAGTGAGAAATAGATTTAAGAAACTAGATCTGATAGAGTGCCTGATGAACTATGGACTGAGGTCCATGACATTATACAGGAGACACGGATCAAGACCATCCCCATGGAAAATAAATGCAAAAGAGCATATAGTTGACTGGGAGACCTTACAAATAGCTGTGAAAAGAAGAGAAGTGAAAAGCAAAACATAAAAGGAAAGATATAAGCATCTGAATGCAGAGTTAAAAAGAATAGCAAGGAGAGATAAGAAAGCCTTCTTCAGCGATCAATGCAAAGAAATAGAGGAAAACAACAGAATGGGAAAGACTAGAGATCTCATCAAGAAAATTAGAGACACCAAGGGAATATTTCATGCAAAGATGGGCTCGATAAAGGACAGAAATGGTCTGGACCTAACAGAAGCAGAAGATATTAAGAAGAGGTGGCAAGAATACACAGAAGAACTGTACAAAAAAAATCTTCACAACCCAGATAATCATGATGGTGTGATCACTAACCTAGAGGAAGACATCCTGGAATGTGAAGTCAAGTGGGCCTTAGAAAGTATCACTACGAACAAAGCTAGTTGAAGTGATAGGATTACAGTAGAGCTATTTCAAATCCTGAAAGATGATGCTGTGAAAGCACTGCACTCAATATGGCAGCAAATTTGGAAACTCAGCAGTGGCCACAGGACTGGAAAAGGTCAGTTTTCAATCCAATCTCAAAGAAAGGCAATGCCAAAGAATGCTCAAACTACTGCACAATTGCACTCATCTCACATGCTAGTAAAGTAATGCTCAAAATTCTCCAAGCCAGGCTTCAGCAATACGTGAACCATGAACTTCCAGATATTCGAGCTGGTTTTAGAAAAGGCAGAGGAAGCAGAATCAAATTGCCAACATCCGCTGGATCATGGAAAAAGCAAGAGAGTTCCAGCAAAACATCTATTTCTTCTTTATTGACTATGCCAGAGCTTTTGACTGTGTGGATCACAATAAACTGTGGACAATTCTGAAAGAGATGGGAATACCAAACCACCTGATCTGCCTCTTGAGAAATCTGTATGCAGATCAGGAAGCAACAGTTAGAACTGGACATGGAACAACAGACTGGTTCCAAATAGGAAAAGGAGTACATCAAGGCTGTATATTGTCACCTTGCTTATTTAACTTCTATGCAGAGTACATCATGAGAAATGCTGGATTGGAAGAAACACAAGCTGGAATCAAGATTGCTAGGAGAAATATCAATAACCTCAGATATGCAGATGACACCACCCTTATGGCAGAAAGTGAAGAGGAGCTAAAAAAGCCTCTTGATGAAAGTGAAAGAGGAGAGTGAAAAAGTTGGCTTAAAGCTCAACATTCAGCAAACTAAGATCATGGCATCTGGTCCCATCATTCATGGGAAATAGATAGGGAAACAGTGGAAACAGTGTCCAACTTTATGTTTTTGGTCCCCAAAATCACTGCAGATGGTAATTGCAGCCATGAAATTAAAGGACACTTACTCCTTGGAAGGAAAGTTATGATCAACCTAGATAGCATATTCAAAAACAGAGACATTACTTTGCCGACTAAGGTTTGTCTAGTTAAGGCTATCATTTTTCCAGTGGTCATGTACAGATGTGAAATTTGGACTGTGAAGAAACTTGAGTGCTGATAGACTGATGCTTTAGAACTGTGGTGTTGGAAAGTTTCTTGAGAGTACCTTGTCTGAAAGAAGATCCAACCAGTCCATTCTAAAGGAGATCAGTCCTGGGAGTTCTTTGGAAGGACTGATGCTAAAGCTGAAACTCCTATACTTTGGCCACCTCATAAGAAGAATTGACTCATTGGAAAAGACTCTGATGCTGGGAGCCACTGGCACCAGGAGAAGGGGACGACAGAATATGAGATGGCTGGATGGCATCACCGACTTGATGGACATGAGTTTGAGTGAACTTGGGAGTTGGTGATGGACAGGGAGGCCTGGCGTGCTGCAATTCATGGAGTCGCAAATAGTTGGACACAACTGAGCGTCTGAACTGAACTGAACTGAACTGGATGGTCTAGTAGTTGTTCCTACTGTCTTCAATGTAAGTATGAATTTTGCAGTGAGGAGTTCATGTACTGTACCACAGCCAGCTCTCAGTCTTGTTTTTGCTGACTGTATAGAATATTTTCTGGAGAAGGCAATGGCACCTCACTCCAGTACTCTTACCTGGGAAATCCGATGGATGGAGGAGCCTGGTAGGCTACAGTCCATGGGTTGCTAAGTGTCAGACACGACTGAGCGACTTCACTTTCAATTTTCACTTTCATGCATTGGAGAAGGAAATGGCAACCCACTCCAGTGTTCTTTCCTGGAGAATCCCAGGGACAGAGGAGCCTGGTGAGCTGCCATCTATGGGGTCACACAAAGTCGGACATGACTGACGTGACATAGCAGCAGCAGCAGCAGCAGCATGGAGCTCTTTCATCTTTGGGTCAAAGAATATAATCAATCTGATTTCAGTATTGACCATCTGGTTATGTCCATGTGTAAAGTCTTCTCTTGTGTTATTGGAAGAGGGTCTTTGCTATGACCAGTGTGTTCTCTTGGCAAAACTCTGTTAGTCTCTGACCTCCTTTATTTTGTAATTCAAGGCCCAAAGTGCCTGTTATTCCAGGTATCTCTTGAATTACTACTTTTGCATTCCTGTCCCCTATGAAGAAAAGGATGTACTTTTTGGATTTACTTCTGGAAGATCTTGTAGGTCTTCATAGAACTGTTCAGATTCAGCTTCTTCAGCATTACTGTTTAGGGCATAGACTTGTATTACTGTGATATTGAATAGTTTGCTTTGGAAATGAACAGAGATCATTTTGTCATTTTTGAGATTGCACCCAAGTACTAAATTTTGGACTCTTTTGTTGACAATGAGGGCTTCTCCATTTCTTCAAAGGGATTCTTGCTCACAGTAGTAAATATAATGGTTGTCTGAATTAAATTCACCCATTCCAGTCTGTTTTACTTCACTGATTCCTGAAAATGTCGACGTTCACTCTTGCCATCTCCTGTTTGACCACTTCCAATTTGCCTTGATTCATGGACCTGACATTCCAGGTTCCTATGCAGTATTGTTCTTTACAGCATTGGATCTTGCTTCCATCACCAGTCACATCACAACTGGGGGTTGTTTTTCCTTTGGCTCTGTCTCTTCATTCTTTCTGGAGTTATTTCTCCACTGATCTCCAGTGTCTTATTGGGCACCTGCCAGACTGGGGAGTTCATCTTCCAGTATCCTATCTTTTTGCCTTTTCTTACTGTTCATTTGGTTCTCGAGGCAAGAACATTGAAGTGGTTTGCCATTCCCTTCTCCAGTGGACCACATTTTGTCAGAACTCTCCACCATGACCTGTCCATATTGTGTGGCCCTACATGGCATGGCTCATAGTTTCATTGAGTTAGACAAGGTTGTGGTCCATGTGATCAGTTTGATTAGTTTTCTGTGATTGTGGCTTTCTTTCTGTCATCCCTCTGATGGATAAGGATAAGAGAAATATGGAAGCTTCCTAATGGGAGAGACTGAGGTAGGGGAAACTGGGTCTTACTCCTATGGGCAGGGCCATGCTCAGTAAATCTTTAATCCAGTTTTCTGTTGATGGATGGAGTTGTGTTCCCTCCTTGTTGTTTGACTGGAGACCAAACTATGGTGGAGGTAATGAAGATAATGGTGACCTCCTTCAAAAGATCCCATGATGCACTCCTGCACTAGTGCCTGGGACCCTGCAGCAGTCCACTGCTGACCCACCCCTCTACAATAGACTCCTGGACAGAGAGTCTGACCCGGAGAGAGAGTCTGGTAAGTCTGGGCCTGTCTCTTGTGGGATCATGGCTCCTTTCTCCTGCATCCTGGCGCACACAGGGTTTTGTTTGTGCCCTTTACGAGTCTGTTTCCCCAGTTCTGTGCAAGTTTTGTAATCAAATTGCACTGATCTCCGAAGTCAAATTCCCTGGAGCTTCTCAGTCCCTTTGCCAGATTTCCAGTTTGGCAAATCTGTTGTGGGTCCTAGAACTTTCTTAACACTGTGAGAATTTCTTTGATATAATTGTTCTGCAGTTTGTGTCTTGTCTGTTGGGTGGGGTTAGTGGCGACCTCCTACAAGAGGGCTTATGCCACAGGTCGCTGCATCCAGAGCCCCTGCCCCCATGGCAGGCTGCTGCTGACCTGTAACCTCTGTAGGAGACTGAAACACAGGTATGGCTCTGTCTCTGTGGGGTATCTGGGTCCTGGTGCACACAACGTTTTGTTTGAGCCCTCTGAGCATCTGTAGTGGGTATGGGGTTTGTATCTAAATGTGATTTTACCCCTACTATTCATCTTGCTGGAGCTTCTCCTTTGCCCTTGGATATGAGGTATCTTTTTTTGGTGAGATCCAACATTTTCTTGTCAATGGTTGTTCAGCAGTGAGGTGTAATTTTGGAGTTCTCGTAGGAGAAAATGAGCACAGGTTCTTCTACTCCTCCATCTTGTATAACCACGTTACACAATTATGTAACCTGGTCACTGCAATTATGTAGTAAGGATGCAATTTACTACAGTACATATAAATGATAAATATGAGGGGTGTGATCTACTGAAATTTGCCAACCTCTTTGGAGTAGGAACATGGCCTTTAAGCTTTTTTCCTCCCTGTGAGTTAAGGAAAGACTTGTTGTAAGGCAAGGTAAAGTAAGAGAAAAGGTAAGCTGCTAAGATTTTTCAATGGGGATGATTAATTGTCTCATGGAAAACTTAATACTATGTATCAATTTTAACATATGAAGCAAAATTTTCTGTCCAGAATTTAAGTGAAGCTTGTTTAAAGAGGCAGCACAAGAATATTTCTCTTAGGTATAGGCTCCATTCATTTGGGATAATATCACAGCAAACATTTATTATCTTTTCATTTAGTGATTTTTTACCTTATAAATAAGCATTCACTTGTGGCTCAGTTGATAAATAATCCGTCTCCAAAATGGGAGACCTGAGTTGGGAAGATCCCCTGGAAGAGTGCATGGAAACCCACTCCAGTTTTCCTGCCTGGAGAATCCCCATGGACAGAGGAGTCTGGCTGGCTACAGTCCATGGGGTTGCAAAGATTTGGACATGGACATGACTGAGTGAATAAGCACACACTGTATTTCTTAGGATAAAAACAAATCACCATTAGTTTATCACTCTTTTAATGATGATTTAGAATGTTTCTGCTATTTAGCTACATGTGCCCTCCTTTTTTTTCCCCAAGGATAAAATGTACAGTGTTTCTAGATCTGGTCATTTCATGAAAAGACCATGTTTACTCTAATGTCATAAAAATAGAACATTTACTAGCATATTTACAATACCCATCTTACTACATTTCTCAGTAGTGCATATAAAGTACACTTCCATTTGTATAAGGTTCAAAATTAATAAACTAAACTTCCTGCATGAAATTAAGATAGTGGTTGCCTTAGAGGTATAGGGAAATGGAGGAGAGCTTTGGGGATGCTAGGAATTGGCTGTACTGATACGAGTTTCAATGACAGAGGAATTTACAGTTGGTGACAATTCATTATGGTTTGTGTAATTTTCTAATTGTATTCTATGCTTAACATAAGGTTTAAAAACTAATTACCCACTGGGTCGAATTACAATCCATATGTACACGTCAAGCTGCTGCTGCTGCTGCTCAGTCGCTTCAGTCGTGTCCGACTCTGTGCGACCCCATAGACAGCAGCCCACCAGGCTCCCCCGTCCCTGGGATTCTCCAGGCAAGAACACTGGAGTGGGTTCCATTTCCTTCTCCAATGCATGAAAGTGAAAAGTGAAAGTGAAGTCACTCAGTCGTGTCTGACTCTTAGCAACCCCATGGACTGCAGCCCACCAGGCTCCTCCATCCATGGGATTTTCCAGGCAAGAGTACTGGAGTGGGGTGCCATTGCCTTCTCCGTACACGTCATAGGGCAAATATTATTGCCTTTTATGGGCTTCCCCTGATAGGTCAGTTGGTAAAGAGTCCGCCTGTAATGCAGGAGACCCCGGTCTGATTCCTGGGTTGGGAACATCCCCTGGAAAAGGGATAGTCTACCCACTCCAGTATTTTGACCCGGAGAATTCCATGGACTGCATAGTCCATGGGGTCACAAATAGTTGGTCACAACTAAGCAACTTTCACTTTATTTTTATTATTTTTGCCTTTATTTTTGCAATTATTATTCCTTTTTATTTCATAGGCTGTTTTTCTTACTGGATGCATAAAAATAGATCTTTCTGATGCCTCTCTGGAAAATAATTTGTCAGAGGAGTTGGAAATAGGGTGCCATATCAACTCAAGAGTCTATGGACTTACACATACTTAACAGCTTTGAACAGATACTTGTAATCCTTCAACTCATTCCCATGTACTCTGATTTTTTGATTTAGCTAATATAGTTTGTCTTTATAGTAAGCTCAATGTTAATAACATTTTAAACAAATAAAATAATCCTATTAGAACAAAAAGCAAAGGACAGCAAGGAAATCAAACTGGTGAATCCTAAAGGAAATCATCCCTGAATATTCATTGGAAGGAATTATGCTGAAGCTGAAGCTCCAATACTTTGGCCACCTGATGCAAAGAATTGACTCACTGGAAAAGACCCTGATGCTGGAAAAGATTAGGATAGAAAGAGAAGGGGTCGACAGAAGATGATTGGATGGCATCATCGACTCAATGGACATGAGTTTGTGCTAACTCCAGGAGATGGTGAAGGACAGGGAAGCCTGTCATGCTGCATTTCATGGGGACATAAAGAGTTGAACACAACTTAGCAACGAACACCAATAATATAATTTGTCTTTCTCTATAGTAGGAATAATATTAATGATATTTTTAACAAATAATCTTATTAGGAGAAAAAGTAAAGTGGGAAATTATTAGAATTGGGTTAGTTCTCAATTGTGATGCATGTTGTTTAGTCACTGTCTTGTCATTGAGATCCATGAGTAGATAAGCAACTTTTGACTTGGAAGTAGCTTCTGAGCTGATAAAAGCAGCAGTAGAGAATTTTTGCACTAACGATAGTTTAGACGTTTATCGTGTTGCTTATAAACCATTATTAGAGTACTGTTTGCATTTAGAGATTGCAATTTATATGCATCCATTGCTCATCAATATAAATATTTGATACATAACATTTGATTATTTGATTATATATTTTAGTCTTCGAATCTCTTGAGGAGTGTGATGTTCTACAACTTTGCTCATTAGCATTTGCTCTGCCTGTATTCTGAGGCCACTCACAACTGCTGATTTATTAATACTACAACATTATAGTTAGAAGTCAGCACCCTGAGTCCTTCAACTTGAATATGTTTAAACATACACAGGAATGTGTCTGTAATGAATGGAATGTGTTTCCCCAAAATTTTTGTGTTGAAGAGCCAATTCCCCCTGTGTGATGGTATCAGGAGGTAATGCCTTTGGGAGTTGACTAGGTAGAGATGTGGTCAGAGTGGGACCCCTAGGATGGGATTACTGTCCTTATCAGAAGAGGAAGAGACCAGAGTCCCCCGTCTCTTTCCATATGCATGCAAAGAAAAGCTCCTGTGAGGACAAAGAAAGGGGGTCTAGCCATGGGACACGTAGTGGACTAAACCTGGTCACCTTGACCTTCAACTTCCCAGCCTCCAAAACTGTTGGAAATAAATGTCTATTGTCTAAGCCATCTAGTATGACATTTTGCATATAGTAAACTGGCCAAGACAACATTTAAATCTTTCAAAATCTAAAAGGAGTGCATTGATCAATGAGACTTTAAGAATTTATATTATTTTTTATTTTTTATATAAATTTATTATTTTAATTGGAGGTTAATTACTTTACAATATTGTATTGGTTTTAAAAAATATTGAAGTATAGTTGACTCACAATGTTGTGTTAATTTCTGCTATACAGCAAAGTGATTCACATACACACCCGTGTGTATGTGTGTTTATATATGTTATTTTTATATTATTTTCCATTATGGTTTATCAGAGGATATTGAATATAATTCCCTGTGCTATACAGTAAGACCTTGTTGTTTATCTATATCTAATATAATACATTAGTCACACTGAGTGACTAATGATCGGCTCTAGATCACTGTGTCTTCAAGTAAACTTCAAAGTGTAAACATATTATAGGCATACCTTTCTGCTTTGGCAAAGAACATCTCACTGAATAGTTGCTCTATTGGTTTATTTTTTCCCTCTTTTTTAACTGCTAAGTGAGAAAACATTTCTCAAAAAAGTATAGAATGAATAGCTGGTGGATTCAGCATTTTGGCTCCCTGAATTATGCCCACCTGTTTTCAAACTAACCTACATGTGTTTGTGATGCTCTGGGAGGTTATAAGTAAGTGCACTAAACAGTAAAAGTTGCAGGGATACATGCTTTTGTTTTCTTTTATTTAGTTTTATTCTCTGCCTGATGTTGTATTCCCTGCTCATGTTTTATGTCTCCTTCCTATCCAGAATGATTTAAGATCGTGCTTTCTGCCTTTGATGAGAACAATAGAAAGGCTTAGCTCCCATGTGGGATTGCTAACAGATGACATCGAATCACAGCCTACTAACCAAAACTATGCTTTAAACCCTACTCTTGTCTTTATATTTTTAATCCTGTAACTATACTCACTTTGCTTGCCATGTTAAGTTGCTTCAGTTGTGTCCTGACTCTTTGCAACCCTATGGACTATAGCCCACAAGGCTTTTCTGTCCATGGGATTCTCCAGCCAAGAATACCTGAGTGGGTTGCCATTTCCTTCTCCAGGGGACCTTCCTGACCCAGGGATCAAACCATGTCTCTTTGATAATCTATCTTGAGTTGTTTACTGTTACCCATTATCATTACATTAGTTAATGGAATTTAAGAAATGTCAGGGAAGTCTTAATATTTTCCGATAAATATACTCTGAGTAGACATTTAGGACTGAGTTATTTTGGTCCTCATAAATCTGGCCTCTTGACAGATAATATTTCAGCCAAAAAATGGATATTTTTCTGTCATAGAAAGAAAAAAGGAAAGATGAGTGCCTCTAATGGCAGGTTTATTATGAATGCTCTAATATCTGTCAACTCTGAGGAATGAGGTAGCAAGAGTCGGTTTTAAGCCCACAACTCTCTTGAGTCTGAAAGTATTCAATAACTTACTTGGCTTGAACAATTTATTATTTTGCAACCCACTCTATAAGATGACAAGATTAAATTATTCAGTCAATATTGCAGTGTTGGCTTTTGTCATGAATATATTTAATTTAATAAAAATCACTGAATGACCCATTTATCATATAGTTCTCATTTTACAGATCATATTTGTTGGCTCCATCTCTTTTTTTTTTCATAGCATTAAGAACATTAATTAATTCATGACTATGATATATCATCCACAGTAAATGCCCCTAGAGCTCTGGCAGGTTAAAAAGCTGGCCAAATATACATCTCTTAATGACATTTATCTTTGTACTTAAGGATATTACATGTGAAAATATAGAGATTCTCCAATAGGAAGTGTCTATAGAACAATTTGGTCATGATTTATTTTTCAGGGTGGATTATCAGTTGCTATGCATTTACAGCACATTTCAAAGTCTGTTACAAGCACAACACTGAATTCAGGGAATTTTTTTTCCCCAAATTTTAACTCATAATAGCTGATACAGAAATGTGTGTGTGTGTGTGTGTGTGTGTGTGTGTGTGTGTATTCAAATTTAGAGATATGTTAGATTTAAAATATTTTTCAGGAGCTCTGTGCGTTTTGAAAAAATAAAATTTGGCTCTCTGGCTGTATCTTTGATTATTTGAATTAGTATGTGAACCCTTGAGATGTTTTCTCCACCATTCCAAGTATTATTTAATTCAGTGCTTTTAAAACTGACCCCTCTGAAATTTTCCAAATTCTTGTAAGTTTTATATGGAAATAATCATTTCTTTTTCAGACAGTTGTTGACTAGCCAAGTTAGGGAGAAGACGATAGTTTTTTCAAGTCTGTTTTCTCTAATATTTTGAGTATAGCCAATTATTTGAACTTTTCTACTAATCACAGCTTCTCACTGCACAAATATCTTGGTCAAAGTAGCTTTCAATTAAATGCTGATAGTATTTAAATGAAGTTTTGATCCAAGAATAATGTAATTGTAGTTATCTGGCTCTTCCAGATTGCTTGTCAAAAAAGATACATAACTACTCTGAAAATGAAAGTGAAATCACTCAGTCGTGTCCAGCTCTTTGCGACCTCATGGAGTATAGCCTAACATGCTCCTCCGTCCATGGGATTTTTCAGGCAAAAGTACTAGAGTGAGTGGACATTTCCTTCTCCAGAGGATCTTCCCAACCCAGAGATGGAACCCAGGTCTCCATCATTGTAGGCAGACACTTTACCATCTGAGCCACCAGGGAAAACTACTCTAGATGATGTCAAAATTCTGCATATCTTAGTGTGTGTTTTTAATATTCCATCTTTCAGAGAAGACTTTATATTTCATCTGTTAGTGAATAGTGAACACAGCCTTTGTTATTGTTTTATTAAATCTTTCTCAAGTCTGACGTTTTAGCATAGGAGACACAAGACCCAAACCCCAGTGGATGAAGGCAGGAACATTTTTAAGATGCATGATTCCCACCAAGTGGTTTGCAAACACCATGAGAAACACATCTCTAAACCAATATATCATCCTGGAGTGTTTGTATGTTCAGCATGTTCTACATCAGTAGTTCAAAATTTTAACTCGTCTATTTTCTTCACAAGTAACTTTTCTAGAGAACAATAAGGCTAAGTTTGTAGTATCGTACAGACTCAGCTTCACTTTCTAACCTTGTCACCCTCAACCCTTTGGAAATATAATCTTGAGTGAATCTTCAATGCTTCTCATGGTATGAAAATAAAATATTTCCCTATTTTTTACATATCAATTTCTCAAGTTTAGTGCAGCTTCTTAAAGCTTGATGTACAAATGTCATTAAAAGTATAATTAAAGACTGAGTAGTCAACGGAAGTCTGATGTGAATGTACTGTAATTTATGGTGTTTGTATTTAAAAATGCCAGAAATCTTCATTTTTGCTGCTTTGATATAGCATTGGGCTATCATGTTGGCAACATTGAATACATCAACTTATTAAAAAATACTTTTATAAAAAAGGTATAATTAAAGAAAATATGAACACTAACAACAGTAAGACACAAAATAAAAATAAGGAGAAATACTGTTTGTTTTGAAAATGAGGGAAAGCAAAAAGCACAAAAATAAGCGTATGGTCTTCAGACATGAGAGCAATAACAACACTAAGGCAAGGATGGATTTTTAGGGGGTGAAGTTTTCTGCCGGGAGTTCCAGTTATGTAATACTGAGGATGATAACAAATAACGCCAACTGGGATTTTGGAAGAAATAGAATGACAAGCACTAATAGCCAACTATCTTGAAGCCTAGAAAAAAGTCATTTTTGAATACAGGTGATCATATGTTCTTTTGTTTTCATATTTTTCCATGTTAACTATAATCTTCTGGGTTAGGAAATTGTTTAAGTGTAATAAAATGGGATGATTGGGACACTGCAAAGATTTGAAGTTATTGTCTAAAGTGGATTTCCTACTTTAAAAACACATTTCCATTACTCCTCATTGAATACACAAAAGCGAGAATATTCTCTGGTTACCAAACATATACAAACGTCTCAGCCTCATTCTTTTTGGATTTTATAGAAGGAAATCAATAAGAAGATAGATAAAAAGTCAAACTAGCTTGCCATCAAGATGAAGCATTTCCCTTTCAGTGAATATTTAAGTTGTGGCATGAAATGGATCATAAAAGTTTTGGTGTATTATTTATATGGAGACAGCTTTCCTGTCTCATAAGCTCTTACTGTGCTCTGAGTGTACTGGGAACAAAAGAAGCCGAGATGAGCACGGAGAGTGCTTATCGATTGAGACAAACTTTCTGAAGTCCGTTCTCTGTCCCTGCTGCGGTGTTACACATCTGTGATCCAGCTGGTTTGGAGGGTGATTCTCATGGCCATGACTGACCCCCCAATTTGGACTCCTCAGAGAGGTTTACATTACCTAACGAAGCTGCCAGTATTGATCCTGGCCCCTAGAAACTTTGCTCCTGCACGTGTGATGAAGGGGCACTGAGGTTTAGCCATTCTGCGTCTGCTCAGTGCATTAGCCATTCAGCTGAATCCTTTTACACCAAAGAGTAAATCTGATCTTGTGCAGCTGATTTTCTCACCCCAAGTTAGCATGTCAGAAGCTAGGACCACTACCTGTTAGTGAACTGGAAAATGATGGTAATGTCTGTACTTGTCCGATTTTGTCTGTCATCTCATATTGTTACATATCTGTTATGTTGGAACTGGAAAAACCACACCCAGCCTTCTTTGTGAGTCTTTCCTATCACAGAGTTTGTAAATTTCAAAAATGAATAAAAAAGCATCTTGGTTAAACAGTGGTATTTTAGACATGAAGGATTAGTCAAAATTGTCAATGCCTTATGTGAAATTTTCCTGAAACGTCAGATATCTTTAAATACGTGCATGCTCAATCGTGTCCAACTCTTTGTGACTTCAGGGACTGTAGTTCTCCAGGCTTTTCCATCCATGGGATTTCCCAGGCAAGAATACTGGAGAGGATTGCCATTTCCTTCTCCAGGGAATCTTCCAACCCAGGAGTTGACCCCGCCCCTCTGGCATCTCTTGGCATTGGCAGGCAGATTCTTTACCACGAGTGCCAGCTGAGAAGCCATTTGTAAATATGATTAATTTAAATATTGATGATGAGTCTTAATGGAATGTTAGCAAGAGCCCCTCTACGGCTTATAAAAGCAACAAAATGTCTAATATCAAACCTCTTTTAATATAGTTAGAGAGAGAGATAGATCCATACAGTGGGATGTTATGTTTGTCTAGAATTATATAACGACATTTACTGTACAAGGACATAGTTTATTGATTTAAATTGCAGATCACAATTTAACTATCCTCTCTTTTAAAAAGAAAAAATAAAGCATGAAAAATTAAACAAAACGTTTTCATTTCTATTTATTTGACTCAAAGGCAGACATGTTTGTCTTTTTAGATGTATTTTCACAGTCACTTCTATAAATTCAGAGCTTTTACTTAATGAGGAATCTAAACTCCAGAGCTGTAGTTAACTGTTAATTCCTGAGCAGCATATTGTCAGATTAGCTTCAGGGCCTACTTGCTGAATGCTAACTGGTCAGTTTGACCTTGCAAGGGATAGAGGGAATCAGGACATGTATGGCTTCCTGTTGCTGTGTGCTGGAACTGAGCTGTGGGGGAAAGTGGTGAGGAGGGACCAGCTAGAGTTTAGTTTTCCCTCCTTCTCTGGTTCATATTTATTTCGGAATGTGTTAGAAAATTCAGAAAGTTAGACAATTTTTCGATTAGGTAGGAGTGACTTGGTATTGACACAAGGCTTCATAAACAACTTGGTATGAAATACCATCTTGTCCTCTAACACTCACACTTCATTAAAGTAAATTAAAGAGTACAAAACACATCAAAGCCAATTTCATTCACAACTTAAAAACACATTTTAAGGGAGATAAAGGATCTGAGACATCTTTATAACATTTTCAAAGTATGTAATAAATTCCCTGTTAAGCAAAAGTTGAAAACTTGGTTAATGATATATTCCTGCATTTATCTGTTTTGTTTCTTCTTTACTTCTTTTTAATCGCAGTTTTGGCTACTGCCTCATCTCAGAGAAGCAGTGCCTGTCCATGCTCAGTCACTCAGTTGTATCATACTCTTTTCAACTCCATAGACTGTAGCCCTCCAGGCTGCTCTCTCCATGGAATTTTTCAGGTAAGCATACCTAAGTGGGTTGCCATTTCCTCCTCCAGGGTATCTTCCTGACCCAAGGATTGAACTCACTTCTCCTGCATTGGCAGGCAGATTCTTTACCACTGAGCCACCTGGGAAGCCCAAAGAACAGTGAAAAAAAGTGAAGTCGCTCAGTTGTGTCTGACTCTTTGCAACCCCATGGACTGTAGCCTACCAGGCTCCTCCATCCGTGGGATTCTCCAGACAAGAGTACTGGAGTGGGTTGCCGTTTCCTTCTCCAGGGGATCTTCCCGACCCAGGGATCGAATCCAGGTTTCCCATATTGTAGGCAAACGCTTTACCATCTGAGCCAACAGGGAAGTCTTAGACATATTTAAAAGATGTTTTTTTTTTAAATAAATTATTTTTGTTGCTGAAAATGATCAATGAATAAGAGATTTGGGGGGAAAAAAAGAAAAAAAACTATATATAAATTTAGGACTGGTGAATGAATAACTTCTGTTCTCATTTGGGTGGTTGCTCTCTGTTTCAACAAAAGTAAATATTCACTGTTACATACTAAAATATTCATAAACAACTGAGAAATTTTGCCCTTTTTCCCTTTATTTTAAAATTTTGCAATAAAATGCATCACATATTAAAAAATAAGTGTTTAAGTGAAGAACATGCACAATATACAATTCTTTTTAAGTTTTTATTTCCAAGAGAACCAACCAAGATTAAGTTCATCATGCACTTGCACCTGTGATCAGTGAGAAAAAATTTGCTATTAATGCCATGCTAATGTTCAAGAACTGGACATGGAACAACAGACTGGTTCCAAATAGGAAAAGGAGTGTGTCAAGGCTGTATATTGTCACCCTGCTTATTTAACTTCTATGCAGAGTACATCATGAGAAACGCTGGACTGGAAGAAACACAAGCTGGAATCAAGATTGCTGGGAGAAATATCAATAGCCTCAGATATGCAGATGACACCACCCTAATGGCAGAAAGTGAAAAGAAACTGAGAAACCTAAGTTAAAATTTTAAGTCCCCTTAATGCTGAAACCCGGAGGCAGGCCATGCCTCACTGGAGATAACTTACTCCTTATCTGGTGACTCAGAGTCTCCTGGTCCTTCACAAAGCCCCATTCTATTACTCCTTAACTGATGACTTATAACCTGTTTCCTGACCTTACAGGAGAGACCCCCTCCCAAGAAAATGTATTTACGATTGGAATTTTCCTAGGTAATTGTTTTTCTAAGAACTGGCCAAACGCTGCAGAGTGGCCAGTCAACTGCTTCGACTTAATTATCTGCAGACCTTTCCCACCAATGAAATGTCCTCACCCCATCTACACCTGCCTATAGCCCACTACCACATTTCTTGACCCCTCCCACACCTGCCTGTGATTTTTGGGTATAAAAGTTCCTCACAGTGGATGTTGGGGGTTCATCTCCCTGCGTGGAGATTGGACCCCGGCGCGCTGGCCTAATAAATCCTCTTGCCTATTGCATCGAATTCGAGCCACTGTGGTCTTTGGAGCGACAGATTCTGAGAAAAGGCCGCGAGGTCTTACAAAACTAAAAAGCCTCTTGATGAAAGTGAAAGTGGAGACTGAAAAAGTTGGCTTAAATGCTCAACATTCAGAAAACAAAGATCATGGCATCCGGTCCCATCACTTCATGGGAAATAGATGGGGAAACAGTGGAAGCAGTGTCAGACTTTATTTTTCTGGGCTACAAAATCACTGCAGATGGTGACTGCAGCCATGAAATTAAAACATGCTTACTCCTTGGAAGAAAAGTTATGACCAACCTAGATAGCATATTCAAAAGCAGAGACATTACTTTGCTGACTAAGGTTCGTCTAGTCAAGGCTATGGTTTTTTCCTGTAATCATGTATGGATGTGAGAGTTGGACTGTGAAGAAGGCTGAGCACTGAATAATTGATGCTTTTGAACTGTGGTGTTGAATAAGACTCTTGAGAGTCCCTTGGAGTGCAAGGAGATCCAACCAGTCCATTCTGAAGGAGATCAGCCCTGGGATTTCTTTAGAAAGAAGGATGCTAAAGCTGAAACTCCAGTACTTTGGCCACCTCATGCGAAGAGTTGACTCATTGGAAAGGACTTTGATGCTGAGAGGGATTAGGGGCAGGAGGCGAAGGGGACCACAGAGGATGAGATGGCTGGATGGCATCACTGATTGATGGATGTGAGTCTGAGTGAACTCCGGAAGTTGGTGATGGACAGGGAGACCTGGCGTGCTGCGATTTATGGGGTTGCAAAGAGTTGGACACGATTGACTGAACTGAATGTTCAAGGGACATTTCAGACAGAACATGTCTGAATACATCTTTATACTGTGTATATACATAAGGATATATATGTATAAGGAAACTGTGCTACCCTGGAATCAAGAGAAGGGATGCAGGAAACAGTGTTTAGTCAAAGGCAAACCAGAGGCAAACCGATATGAAATTGTGGAAATCAGAACACCTTAACATCTCCCCATCCACATTTAGCTATCCAAGACTATCCTAGATAAGTTAGAATATGATCTGATCTGTTTTTCTGAGTGGATTATTGAAACTTAGTTTTAGTGAGTAAAGTCTATATTAACAGTTTATCCAGCTTCTAATACACCACCTCACTTAATATAACTTCTGTTGATCACAGGGCATCTTTCTTTCAAAGCAAATGGTCTGTTTATATTGTTTACATAAAATACATATTGTGAAGTCACTTAATGTCCATTTTGTTCCTATGATCTAATATATATTCAACATATACACATATAACTTTATTTGTACTCTGCTGCTGCTGCTGCTGCTGCTAAGTCGCTTCAGTCGTGTCCGACTCTGTGCGACCCCATAGATGGCAGCCCACCGGGCTCCCCCATCCCTGGGATTCTCCAGGCAAGAACACTGGAGTGAGTTGCCATTTCTTTCTCCAATGCAGGAAAGTGAAAAGTGAAAGTGAAGTCGCTCAGTCGTGTCCGACTTCCAGTGACCCCATGGACTGTGTAGCCCACCAGGCTCCTCCATCCATGAGATTTTCCAGGCAAGAGTACTGGAGTGGGGTGCCATTGTACTCATTATATTTTATTTCTAATTGTGTACCTATCTTTTTATTTATTCCATGCTAATAGACTTAAAAGGATTTCCCAGGTGGCACTAGTGGGAAAGAACTTGCCTGCCAATGCAAGAGATACAAGAGACATGAGTTGATCCCTGGGTCAGGCCAATCCCCCTGGAGGAGGGCATTGCAACCCACTCCAGTATTCTTGCCTGGAAATACCATGGACAGAGGAGTCTGGTGGGCTACAGTTCATGGGGTCAAAAAAGAGTCAGACACAACTGAGCAACTAAACAATAACAATTGGGAAAAAAGCATGTTTATTAAAAACTGCTATTCTCTAAACCACAAAAGAAATAAAAAGAATTAAGGAACTAGATTAGTAACAGTGTAAAAGTTCATGTCAGATAATAGTTTGCCACGTCAAATTTCATTTCATAGCTCATGACATCAAATGCTCTGTTTCCAGTTAGCAGGTGAGAATTGCTATCTGAGAATGAAAATTTCCTTTCTCACTCTTATTGTTAAGTGATAATTAATATTTTAAATCCAGGTGGATACCTGAAAATATGACCTCCAATAACAGTTTTCTGAAATCGGTGAGGCATAAATGTTTATTATGAAAAAAAATGATATTTATGGCTGTGGTGGAATGTACTCTGTATGATCATATATATATATATACACACATATGATGTGGAAACTGACAGTAAGAGGAATTTAAGAGCATCTATATTTAGTAGATGATAAAAAAATAACATACTTTTACTCTTTTGGTTCTTGGCTGAGAACCTCTTTTAATAAAAGACAGATTGGCCTCCAGAACTTATTGTAAGAGAATACATTTTTTTGTTTTAAGCTACCAAATTTGTGCTAATGTTTTACAACAGGCTCAGGAAACCGATATTTATATATTTATGTATAATCTCTCATTTCTATAATTTTATTAGAGAGAAAATGTTATATACAAGAAAATGTACAGTATATAACTTTGGGGATTGGCTTTTTCTAATAATGCCTTTTACATTACATCCAATTTCTTTCATGTACCAATAATTTGCTCATTACTTTTTCATTGCTGACTAGTAGTCCACTGTATATGGATATAACCAGGTTTGTTTACACATTTACCCATTAAAGGACATCTAGATTGTTCCCTGTTTGGGCTATTAAAATAGGGCTTCTATTAACAGTAAAAAGGCAAAAAATAAAAAACAGGAGAAAAACAATAGTTTAATAGTATGTAATATCAGGTTTGATAATAGGTCTTCACTTCTGGTATATATCAGTTCAATTTGGTTCAGTCGCTCAGTCATATCCAACTCTTTGCTGCCCCATGAATTGCAGCACGCCAGGCCTCCCTGTCCATCACCAACTCCCGGAGTTCACTCAGACTCACGTCCACTGAGTCAGTGATGCCATCCAGCCATCTCATCTTCTTTTGTCCCCTTCTCCTCCTGCCCCCAATCCCTCCCAGCATCAAAGTCTTTTCCAATGAGTCAACTCTTCGCATGAGGTGGCCAAAGTACTGGAGTTTCAGCTTTAGCATCATTCCTTCCAAAGAAATCCCAGGGCTGATCTCCTTCAGAGTGGACTGGTTGGATCTTCTTGCAGTCCAAGGGACTCTCAAGAGTCTTCTCCAACACCACAGTTCAAAAGCATCAATTCTTTGGCACTTAGCCTTCTTCACAGTCCAACTCACATCCATACATGACCACTGGAAAAACCATAGCCTTAACTGCTGCTGCTACTGCTGCTAAGTCGCTTCAGTCGTGTCCAACTCTGTGTGACCCCATAGATGGCAGCCCGCCAGGCTCCCCCGTCCCTGGGATTCTCCAGGCAAGAACACTGGAGTGGGTTGCCATTTCCTTCTCCAACGCATGAAAGTGAAAAGTGAAAGTGAAATTGCTCAGTTGTGTCCGACTCTTAGCAACCCCATGGACTGCAGCCCACCAGGCTCCTCCATCCATGGTATTTTCCAGGCAAGAGTACTGGAGTGGGGTGCCATTGCCTTCTCCGATAGCCTTGACTAGACAGACCTTAGTCGGCAAAGTAATGTCTCTGCTTTTGAATACGCTGTCTAGGTTGTATTTATCTGACTACAATAATGACATACTCTGTGGCTATTTTCCTCCGATAAATCATCACACCAATGAGAATAAGGCAATATACTATTCCACTTGTAAGATCAGTAGAACATACTTCTGTCAAGGAGGAAGACATTTTCCTCTGCCCTTCAGAGTTTTGCTGGTTGGTGTAAGAATTAAATTGACAGGAGATAAATTATCAGGAGACAAACCAAAGTTTAATAACATGTATATCTGGGAGAGACCCAGGAAAACTGAATAACTAATCTAAATGGCCAAAGCTCTCACCTTAGATGCCATCATCAGCTGGAGACAAAAGAGGATGTTAGAGGTAATGGCTTGAGATTTCAAAGGGGAGGAAGGCAATTCACATGGAGATGAATAAGCAAATTTTGGTTAAAAAAAAAAAAAAAAAGTGTTTTCTGGGCCTGAGAGACAATTGGAAACAGAGTGGACTCTGATCTCAGGGTTTTCCCATCACACCTAGGCCACATTCTCTGCAGACATCTCTGGTGATGGCTGTATTCCAGGGACAGGTCCTCTACCTAAATTCTTCTGGACAGCCAAGGAGGAAGGTCAAGGCTTCTTCCTGAGTCTTTGGGGCTTTGATTTTGTTTTTTTCTTTCAGTTCAAAATAATTCACATCCCAGAGTGACACATTTTGTGGTGACAAATTTTGCTCTACTTACAAAAAACAAGCATTTCTTTTCCAAGGTGATGTAACTTTGATGAGATTAGTATGTTGTTTAGTTGCTAAGTCATGTCTGACCGTTTTGTGACTCCATGGACTGTAGCCTGCCAGGCTCCTCTCTCCATGGGATTTTCCAGGCAAGAATACTGAAGTGGTTTGCTATTTCCTGATGACTATTGGGAAGATTGGGGATCTTCCCAATCCAGGGATCCAGCCCATATCTCCTGCATTGGCAAGTGGATTCTTTACTGCTTAGCCACCAGGGAAACCCATGTTTAGCATGAGAAGCTATTATTTCTTATGAGATTGTCAAGAATTACCACCTTCCCTGGAATGTCACTGACTTAAACATCAGGTTGCTTTTATGGCACCCCAGTGACTGGCTCTTCATTTATTTGAATGTAAAGCAATGTTAATGTAGCCCCAGGGATCCTTAGAAATTATGTAGTACTGCTTACATTTCCACATGCATACAAATCAACTAGAGATCTTGTTAAAATGCAGATGCCCTGAAATTCCGAATATTTAAACAAGCTCCTCAGTGATCTTCATCCTTCTGGTCCTTGGACCTCCCTTTCAGCAGCAAAATCATCAGGCTCCTAAGAAGCAGTGCTGTGTTTTCCTCGCCTGTTGATGGCGCAGCGCTATGGACTCTGCATCTCCTACCCTGTCTTCTGGGTCTTCCTGGGAGCCACGGTGATGCTGTTGCTGAGATGCTATTGCCTTTCATACCTCAGTGAGAAATCATTCCTGCTTCTTTCCTTCTCTTTCTCCAGGTTGGGGTTTCCCTGGTGATTCAGCAGTAAAGAATCCACTTGCGATGCAGGAAATGTAAGTTTGATTCCTTGGTGAGGAAGATTCCCTGGGGAAGGAAATGGCAACCCGCTCCAGTGTTCTGGCCTGGAAAATCCCATGGACAGAAGAGTCTGGTGGGCTACAGTCCATGAGTCACAAAAAGTTGGACACAACTAAGCTGCCACTACCACCACCACTCCAGGTTGAGATCCGAGGACAAAGAGATGTGTCTCATGCAGATCCCTTTTCTTTCGAATCTTGCCTCCTCGTCACATCTTCTACTTTGATCTTTCCACCAACTATCTTTGACCCTTTCCTTGTCCACATTCTCCCATTCCTTCTGCTCCTTCTGGCTTCTCTCATTCCTTCTTCTCATTTCTTGCATTTCATTTTTCTTTTTGTACCCACTCAAACCATTGGTTTTGAGAAGTGAAATATTTGCTGCTGTATCAGTAAACAGAGGTGGTCACAGTCATCAGTGATTTACAGCCACCTCCAAGATGGTGAGCTTGTAAGCCCTGCGGAACTCAGGGAGGAAAGAAAACCTGCCATCTAGCAGCCATCAGGCTGCAGCCACTCCCCATGGTGTGCCCTGGGGAAACTCAGGATGTGAAAACACAGGATATTGGCCCTAGGTAGCTGAGGGGCACATCAGAGGAAGGGTGCAGTGAGCCCAGAGTCCTGCATCTTCCTGTGTATGTACGAAAGTGGTAAATTCCTTAACTTGGGATTTCTAGTTTAGTTTGAATGCATGTGTGCTCAGAAGCTCAGTCATGTCCAACTCTTTCCAGTTTGGTTTAATTAATAGTAATCTTTTGCAGATTTCTGTAGGATTTTTTTTAATCTAGTTGATTATTCACTGACCTTGAACCTCTTTGTTAAAACCCCCCTCAAAAGTCAAATTGCATATTAAAAACCTTACTTCCCAACCAGTGTCCTTGTTCCTCCTCCTGTGATCCCATAAAATTTTAGGTGTATCTTTGCTACCAAACTATTTTCATTGCACCATAGTTATGCATTTCCCAGTGTGTCCACCTCCACCAGTATATTTTGATTTAATTGAAATCAGAAATCCTGCTCTATTTTTCATTATTTTACTTCACAGCAATTAATCAATAATTCTGAATGCAAAAAAAAAAAAAGGCAGTAATCTTTTGTTCCTACTATGTGCCCTTTGTTGCAAAAGTCCTATATATCCTAGCTGCTGCCTCCCCTTCTGGGAGCAGTTCTCTTAGCATTACTTAAAATTCAGCTTCCTGGCTCCAAGTTCACTTAAGAGTAAAACATAACTCTTAATATTTGTGAAAGTTGTTCCATCATGTCCAACTCTTTGTGATCCCATGAACTATACAGTCCATGGAATTCTTCAGGCCAGAAAACTGGAGTGGGAAGCCATTCCCTTCTCCAGGGGATCTTCCCAACCCAGGGATTGACTGCAGGTCTCCCATGTTACAGGCAGATTAAAATATATAAAATCATAAATTTAACTTTTAGATTGTGAATATTTTTTTAGTTGACAGCTTCATCCTTTTCTTTCTTGTTTTCTCTTGCCTTCTCCTTCTTCCTATTTCCTCCTCCTCTTGTCCTCTCTCCCACTTCTGAATTGATTCAAACCTTGCCTTTGTGGTAATTTATAAATTACCCACACTCACCAGCTGAGTTCTCCTTGCAACCCTACTTGAGAACAGGTAAAACATAATTTTAGATATCTAGCAGAGATAACTACTGATAGACTAATCTTTATTCTGGATTGCCCACTTTCTATCTCTTTGTATTAATTTGAGATTTGCATCCTGTTGTGTTCTTCACACCTAGGTTGTAGGGAACTGTTTTAGTCTAGTTCATTCCATTACAAAACATTTTTTTTTTCAGGATAAGCATAATCAATTGATTTTTTAAAAATAGATTATACCCTTAGTATTATAAGTTTATAAGAAGTATCTACCAATTGTACTGAAGTTCTGGTCCTATTATATTTGTTATTCAATTTTCCTTGTTTGCCTCTGAGTGCTGCATTATATGCTTTCACTACTCACCTTTCCACACCCTTTCTAGGGTTCCCTTTCCACTTACTTTTGGTTAGTTTACATCATTCTCTCCCGGCCACTTTTCTTCCATCTGTAGATTTCATTTGAAATAAGCTCTAGAAGCTGCTCACAGGAAAGGAAGCTTAAACTCTGACCCACAATATGTTTTTGCAATAACAGTGGAATCTACAGGGATCTGGTGGCAACAGTGTGGCTGATACATTGTGTTTGCATTTTATTAATGTTTACACATATTGCTGTTCTATTTCCCATCATCTCTTCACAGATGATAGCTTTGCTATAAGTTCTGCAACTTAATTATCAAAAAGAAGGTTATTAAAGCCACCAGTTCTAAAACAAGTTCTCAAGCATGAATGTTGAACACAGTTTTATGCCTAAAATTTATGATTTCATGTATTTTAAATTTGATTCACATTAAATTGTTTTCAAAACAGGAACTTCATTAGAATAAATCATCTGGCTGTGACATCATAATAGAAATGCAAAAATTCTGATCATTTCTTCAATTGATAATATGTACCTGCATAAAACTTTATTGAATAAAATAATCTAATAAATATTATTATAAATCACCTAATTAGTGGAAGAGTAAACTTTACTGGCTATAAATCAAGTAACATAAATTTCTGAATCAATCATCCATGCAACAGTTAGTTTCTTGGCTTCTGATGACTAACCAAGGAAAGGACAAAATGTTCTATGATTTGTCGGAAGGGAGATATTTTTCTCTCCCTGTCTAGATTCTTCTGAATGGTCTAATTAATTAAATTGAGATAACGCAGATTAAAAGGAGAAAACAAAATCCAAATAAGTATGTATAAAATCCCCGAAAATATGAGAGAGCTAAGCTGTGGAGGGTTATACAGTGCTTAGGGGCCTGGTGCTCCAAAGAGGAGGAGGGTGGTTCACAAAACACAAGATAGTAAGAGCAGGTGTCTGACAATGAGATGCTTGCCCTGCTACATAGATCAGTCACTCATAAGAGAGAATCCTTTAGTAGGAACTCTGTCCCTGACCAAGTGCCTTTCTAAGTTAATTTAGGCAACTAAAGTGAAAGTGAAAGTCGCTCAATTGTCTCTGATTTTTTGCGACTGCATGGAGTATACAGTCCATGGAATTCTCCAGGCCAGAATAATGGAGTGGGTACCCTTTCCCTTCTCCAGGGGATCTTCTCAACCCAGGGATTGAACCCAGGTCTCCTGCATTGCAAGCAGATTCTTTACTAGCTAAATCACAAGGGAAGCCCAAGAATACTGGAATGAGTAGCCTATCCCTTCTCCAGCGGATCTTCCCAACCCAGGAAGATCTTCCCAACTTCTTGACGATGAGATGCTTGCCCTGCTTCATAGATTGGTTATTCATAAGTGAGATATCCTTAGTAGGAACACTTTCCCTGGCCAAGCATCTTTCTAAGTTAATTTAGGCAACTAAGGAGGAGGTTAAAAGTACTTCCTGAGTCTTTTGGACCTTGGTTGTGATGACTTAAAAAATAATGAATAATGTGAAAGTTGCAAGTTAAGTTTTGTTTGGGGCAAAATGAGGACTATAGTCTGGGACAAAGCATTCTAGATAACTCTGAGAAACTGCTCCAAAGAGGGAGGGGGCAAGGTTAACATATATGTGATTTTGGTGAAAGGAAAGTACAGGCAATCTGCTGCTGCTGCTGCTGCTGCTAAGTAGCTTAGTCGTGTCCGACTCTGTGCGACCCCATAGACGGCAGCCACCAGATTCCCCCGTCCCTGGGATTCTCCAGGCAAGAACACTGGAGTGGGTTGCCATTTCCTTCTCCAATCCATGAAAGTGAAAAGTGAAAGTGAAGTCACTCAGTCGTGTCCGACTCTTAGCGACCCCATGGACCACAGCCTACGAGACTCCTCCATCCACGGGATTTTCCAGGCAAGAGTACTGGAGTGGGGTGCCGTTGCCTTCTCCAACAGGCAATCTAGTGCATATATATTCTTTTTTTGGGGGGGGCGGGGGGAGAAGTTTCTGCTCGTCTTGATGATCAGATATCACCATGGAAGATTTTAGCAATTTTGTAGATATGAGGATATATATAAGAATTGGGCTTATAAAATCAGCTCCTAAAAATATCTAACTATCTAAAGACATGTTCTGTCCTTTCCTTTCTCCTCTGAGCACAGAGTGCCTCATTTCTGCTCTTCACTGAACTCCTTTCAGAGTGACGAAAGTCAGCAACTGCAGAATACATGATTTAATCTTTGAAGAGGTACATGGCAAGTACCAATTTGTAGTTAACAGCTGACTTTGCCTCAAAATAATCCACATGCCCAGGTAACCCCTTTTGGATGCTCATTCTGAACCTCTTCAGCTGCCTAGCGTTCAACTCAGGTGCTTTTGCTTTTTAAAGGATGCCCAAAATTAACCTCTAAACAATAAAATGTCAATGAAAAAGTCTGTTTTTCCTCATTTTCATCATTAGTGATGCACTTGTTCACACATCAGTTGGTAAAGATTTCTAAGTAAAGTTTAGATTTTCTGTTTCTGGTTTGATCTCATTGAATTATTTGATGGTTATTTATATAATAACAGTGAAAAAACTCCGTGTTTGTCCTAAAACAAGTCTTTAGGCTCATAAGGCTCTAGGCTTCTTTAATTATTAATATGCTTAAAACCAGACTGGATGCCTGAAGCTACAATGAATGATACATAGCCACTGACACCTTTGCATGTCCCAAATATGAAAAAAATTTAAAAATACTCTTATAATTTTCTAAAATTCCCCCAGGATTCAGTCTATCCCACACGAAAAATGGCTCAAGTAGATGATTCCCTCATTTTTAATATTCTTTCAATTCTTGTCCTTGTAAATACCAGCTTTTGGAATTTTCACCCTACCTCTCTACCTGCAACTTCCAGTCTTTGCTGGTTCTATTTCCAAACCCATCATTATTGAAATGTCCCTGGACTCAGTCATAACACTAGTCTCTTTATTTGCTTCTATCTGCATACTCATGTTTTCAATATATGAATCTTGATCTTTCTCTCCTCTGAGAGCTAGGTTCCAATGACCTACTGCTTGTTTCACATTCCAGCTTATATGTTGGTAGGCATCTTCAGCTTAACATATACAAACAGATCTTTTAAAAAATTCCCAACTCTTCATGTTCTCCAGTCTTTGTCCCATCAACAACAATATTATTAATACTATCCATCTGGCTCCTTAGTCCCCAAAATATGCAAAGACATTTATCTCTTGCTGTCACACTCAACATTCAATATATTAGCAAGCCTTGCCAGGTCTGTCTTCAAATACATTCAAATTTCACCTGTAGCTACTTTTGAATGAGAAAAACTGCAGTCTGAACCACAAGAACTCTGCTTTTTTTGATGCAGCCTCCTAGATGCTTTCTGTGTTACCAGTCTTATTCCTGAAGATAAAACCTTTTGTATAGAAATAAGGATAACAATTTAATCACATGAACCATATCATTTCACTCCCTTTTCTAAAACATTTCCAAAGGTTTCTATTCACAATCAAAATATTAAAATTCCCTGACCATAGTCCATCGTGTGTACATGCTCAGTCACCTTAATCATATGTGACTCTGCATCACTATGGACTGTAACCTGCCAGACTTCTCTACCCATGGGATTCTCCAGGCAAGAATATTAATTTAAAAATAAGAAAGTAAAAATGAGTAGTCACTTAGAATTTCAGTACATAAATATCATCAATTACTGTGTGCTTGCAGTGTGGTGACCCCGATTAAATCAAGTTTTTATCACAAAAGTGATGGGACATCTCTTGCTTGACTAGACAAGTATGCTACTACTATGACTATGACAGGAAATTTCGGGTGATGTGTACAAGTTATAAATACTAACCAGCTAGATGAGAGCAATAAGTTCAGATCAGTTCAGTCGCTCAGTTGTGTCCGACTCTGCGACCCTATGAATCGCAGCACGCCAGGACTCCCTGTCCATCACCAACTCCTGGAGTCTACTCAAACTCATGTCCATAGAGTCGGTGATGCCATCCAGCCATCTAATCTTCTGTCATCCTTTTCTCCTCCTGCCCCCAGTCCCTTTCAGCATCAGGGTCTTTTACAATGAGTCAACTCTTCGCATGAGGTGGCCAAAGTATTGGAGTTTCAGCTTTAGCATCAGTCCTTCCAATGAACACCCAGGACTGGTCTCCTTTAGGATGGACTAGTTGGACCTCCTTGCAGTCCAAGGGACTCTCAAGAGTCTTCTCCAACACCACAGTTCAAAAGCATCAATTCTTCTGGGCTCAGTTTTCTTCACAGTCCAATTCTCACATCCATACATGACCACTGGAAAAACCATAACTTTGACTAGACGGACCTTTGTTGGCAAAGTAATGTCTCTGCTTTTTAATGTGCTATCTAGGTTGGTCATAACTTTGCTTCCAAGGAGTAAGCATCTTTTAATTTCATGGCTTCAATCACCATCTGCAGTGATTTTGGAGCCCCTCAAAATAAAGTCTGACACTGTTTCCCCATCTATTTCCCATGAAGTGATGGGACCAGATGCCATGATCTTTGTTTTCTGAATGTTAAGCTTTTAAGCCAACATTTTCACTCTCCTCTTTCACTTTCATCAAGAGGCTCTCAGTTCCTCTTCACTTTCTGCCATAAGGGTGGTGTCATCTGCGTATCTGAGGTTATTGATATTTCTGCCAGCCATCTTAATTCCAGCTTTTGCTTCTTCCAGCCCAGCGTTTCTCATGATGTACTCTGCATATAAGTTAAATAAGCAGGGTGACAATATACAGCCTTGATGTACTCCTTTTCCTACTTGGAACCAGTCTGTTGTTCCATGTCCAGTTCTCCCTTTTGCTTCCTGACCTGAATTTAGGTTTCTCAAGAGGCAGGTCAGGTCATCTGGTATTCCCATCTCTTTCAGAAGTTTTCCACAGTTTATTGTGATCCACACAGTCAAAGGCTTTGGCATAGTCAATAAAGCAGAAATAAATGTTTTTCTGAAACTCTCTTCCTTTTTCCATGATCCAGCAGATGTTGCCAATTTGATCTCTGGTTCCTCTGCCTTTTCTAAAACCAGCTTAAACATCTGGAAGTTTATGGTTCACGTATGCTGAAGCCTGGCTTGGAGAATTTTGAGCATTACTTTACTAGCATGTGAGATGAGTGCAATCGTGTGGTAGTTTGAACATTCTTTGGCATTGCCTTTCTTTGGAATTGGAATGAAAACTGACCTTTTCCAGTCCTGTGACCACTGCTGAGTTTTCCAGATTTGCTGGCATATTGAGTGCAGCACTTTCACAACATCATCTTTCATGATTCGAAATAACTCAACTGGAATTCCATCACCTCTACTTAGCTTTGTTTGTAGTGATGCTTTCTAAGGCCCACTTGAATCAGAGGACCTCAGTTCTGTAACTGCAACTTTCTGAATTCTGCCTATATTCCCTTGAGTTTAGGAGGGTGTATTAGACTGCAGAACATCCATACATGACCACTGGAAAAACCATAACTTTGACTAGACGGACCTTTGTTGGCAAAGTAATGTCTCTGCTTTTTAATGTGCTATCTAGGTTGGTCATAACTTTGCTTCCAAGGAGTAAGCATCTTTTAATTTCATGGCTTCAATCACCATCTGCAGTGATTTTGGAGCCCCTCAAAATAAAGTCTGACACTGTTTCCCCATCTATTTCCCATGAAGTGATGGGACCAGATGCCATGATCTTTGTTTTCTGAATGTTAAGCTTTTAAGCCAACATTTTCACTCTCCTCTTTCACTTTCATCAAGAGGCTCTCAGTTCCTCTTCACTTTCTGCCATAAGGGTGGTGTCATCTGCGTATCTGAGGTTTTGATATTTCTGCCAGCCATCTTAATTCCAGCTTTTGCTTCTTCCAGCCCAGCGTTTCTCATGATGTACTCTGCATATAAGTTAAATAAGCAGGGTGACAATATACAGCCTTGATGTACTCCTTTTCCTACTTGGAACCAGTCTGTTGTTCCATGTCCAGTTCTCCCTTTTGCTTCCTGACCTGAATTTAGGTTTCTCAAGAGGCAGGTCAGGTCATCTGGTATTCCCATCTCTTTCAGAAGTTTTCCACAGTTTATTGTGATCCACACAGTCAAAGGCTTTGGCATAGTCAATAAAGCAGAAATAAATGTTTTTCTGAAACTCTCTTCCTTTTTCCATGATCCAGCAGATGTTGCCAATTTGATCTCTGGTTCCTCTGCCTTTTCTAAAACCAGCTTAAACATCTGGAAGTTTATGGTTCACGTATGCTGAAGCCTGGCTTGGAGAATTTTGAGCATTACTTTACTAGCATGTGAGATGAGTGCAATCGTGTGGTAGTTTGAACATTCTTTGGCATTGCCTTTCTTTGGAATTGGAATGAAAACTGACCTTTTCCAGTCCTGTGACCACTGCTGAGTTTTCCAGATTTGCTGGCATATTGAGTGCAGCACTTTCACAACATCATCTTTCATGATTCGAAATAACTCAACTGGAATTCCATCACCTCTACTTAGCTTTGTTTGTAGTGATGCTTTCTAAGGCCCACTTGAATCAGAGGACCTCAGTTCTGTAACTGCAACTTTCTGAATTCTGCCTATATTCCCTTGAGTTTAGGAGGGTGTATTAGACTGCAGAAAGGAACTCAGACAGGCCTACAACTTGCATAAACCCTTGTGAGACCTGGATTAGAGCACCCAGCTAGGTCATGTCCAGACTTCTCACCTATGAAAATCTCTGTAATAACATGTGTTATTCCAAGCCACTAAATTTGTGATTGTTACACATCAGTATAAGGCAAAAGTATCAATATTAATAACTATATTGTAATATAATTTTTTCTGATTTATAACAGAAAAATAAAACAAAATTTTTCAAATAATAGACTCTGGGTTCTAAAATGATTGGTCAGAAATGTCAAGGCCTATACAGAACTACTTTATAGCACCTGGAATAGAAATAAGATTTTTCTCTTTTTTTGTTGGATTAAAAATTAGATCACAGTGTAGCCAGAGGCATTTGTGCAAATTCATGGCAACTGTATATTTGAACTATTTTGTATTCCTCTATGATTATATGTATGTTTCTTTGAGATCAGATTAGGTCAAAGGATATGTAAGGTGTTCATTTGTCACAAATAATTTACATTATATTTCTTCTGCAGGAATGAAAATAAAAGCTGACTGAATTTTTCAAATAGTTGTTCTGCAATTTCAGACATGTAAATTGCTTTCCTGCTTCAGGCAATGACAACCAAGTTATACTTTGGTGTTTGTAGAATATTTGAAAAAGAACTTTTGCATTATATTCTGGTTTTGATTTTAATTGATCTTGAAAGTTATCAATGACAATGCAAGTGCAATATTTGTAGGCACCCATGCATTTTTTTGAAGAATAAGTTTGTCCGAGATTGTGGTATACATTTCTGCCATCATGTAATCTTTAGGTTTCTTGGGACATTTTCTTATAAATCCATTGTAATTCAACACTGAAATCTTCTGATCTCTTATGTATTAAGTATATAATAGTATCCATCTATCTGTCTACATATATGACAGAAATATTCAGTGAACACCATCTTCATGGAGGACACTATGGGATGCTTCTTAATTAAAAATAACAATTTCATATTGCTATTAAAACACTAGTGCTAAGTTGTTTCAGTTGTGTCTGACTTTTTGTGCCTCTGTGGACAGTAACCTGCCAGGCTTCTCTGTCCATGGACTTCTCCAGGCAAGAATACCGGCGTGGGTAGCCACGATCTCCTGCAGGGGATCTTCCCGGCCCAGGGATCGAACCCACATCTCCTGTATCTCCTGAACTGGCAGATGAGTTCCTTACCACTAGTGCCACCTAGAATAAGATAAAAACTCTACAATCATTTTCAAACTCAAGGTAAAAATAATTATTGCTAATGAGAATATATCTTTGCCTGAGGAATTCCATGGACAGAAGAGCCTGGTGAGGTACTGTCCACAGGGTCACAAAGAGTTTGGATACAACTGAGCAAGTAAGACACACAATGATAATATGTAACTTGAACTCCTTATAATCAAGACAATAAAATAGAAATAATGAGTTGTGTCATCTCATTTTTAATAACAGAAAGCATATTGTTTATTATATCAGGTGTAAGTTTAATAGTTTTTTAAAGAAAAAATGATATTAATGGTAAGAACATTTGATGGTAAAACTGATGTTAGTATTTTCATGATTTGTTACATATTATTTTATTTCTGAAACTGTACAGCAATGAGGAAATGCTGGAAAATATCCAATTTCATATATTTTGCCATCATTTTTTCCAATTTATTAAGTCTTTTCTATGCTTGTTGTAGGTCTAGTATACTGTTTGAAGGAAACTGACATTGTTCTATGTAGAGTCACGATTCGTCCATTACACAGTAATATACGTGACTCACCATTTCCCAATGAATGCTGGACCTTGTGTGTAGATGACTGAGAAGAAGAGTGGGATGTGAATGCCTTTTCTTCTGTTTGATGGTTGTGGGAGTTTTGAACCAATTTCAGCATCACTTAAGCTGGTTTGGGCTTTGTTATGGTTATCTTCAGCAAATTTGGTTTCAAATTCGATTTTATCTTATACCATGAGAAAAAGATGTTTTCCTCTTTAATTCTGCTCCTGATTTGCCGGTGTACCTCTACCCTAGATGTGGTTTCTTCTACTCTTTTATCCCATTATATGACAGGCTCCAATTGCCTCCTGCCCAGGATTTACAAACTTAGTGGGAAAAGCAAGTTTGCTCTCTCTTGTAATCTGATTTCAGTGTCATATGAGTGCCTGGCTCTCTGCGGTGCAGCTTTCTCGGTTACTTTCCCTTTCTGCTTGAAACAACCCAGCGATGACGAGTACATTAGGTAATGGTAGAGGGGCAGGACGCCCTGCCC